>JAVLUX010000030.1:7442500-7880000 GCA_032164185.1 Moxostoma hubbsi
TCTTAGGACAACATCATGTAACAGAGAATAAAGCAGTGATGACTTGAGGTCAACATCAAGTAACAGAGAATAAAGCATTGATGACTTGAGGTCAACATTGATTTGATTGTCTGAGGTCAACATCACATAACAGAGAATAAAGCATTGATGACTTGAGGTCAACATTGATATGATGGTCTGAGGACAACATCGTGTAACAGAGAATAAAGCATTGATGACTTGAGGTCAACATCACATAACAGAGAATAAAGCAGCGATGACTTGAGGTCAATATTGATTTGATTGTCTGAGGTCAACATCACGTAACGGAGAATAAAGCATTGATGACTTGAGGGCAACATTGATATGAATATCTGAGGACAACATCGTGTAACAGAGAATAAAGCAGTGATGACTTGAGGTCAACATCGATATGATGGTCTGAGGACAACATCGTGTAACAGAGAATATAGCAGTGATGACTTGCGGTCAACATCGACTTGAGATCAACATCGATATGATGGTCTGAGTACAACATCACGTAATGGAGAATAAAGAAGTGATGACTTGAGGTCAACATTGATTTGATGGTCTGAGGTCAACATCGTGTAACAGAGAATAAAGCAGTGATGACTTGAGATCAACATCGATATGATGGTCTGAGGACAACATCACGTAATGGAGAATAAAGCAATGATGAATTGAGGTCACCATCGATATGATGGTCTTAGGACAACATCATGTAACAGAGAATAAATCATTGATGACTTGAGGTCAACATCGATATGATGGTCTGAGGACAACATCGCATAACGGAGAATAAAGCAGTGATGACTTGAAGTCAACATCGACTTGAGGTCAACATCGATATGATGACCTGAGGTCAAATTCATGTAACAGAGAATAAAGCAGTGATGACTTGAGGTCAACATTGATTTGATTGTCTGAGGTCAACATCACGAAACAGAAAATAAAGCATTGATGACTTGAGGTCAACATTGATGTGATGGTCTGAGGACAACATCGTGTAACAGAGAATAAAGCAGTGATGACTTGAGGTCAACATCGATATGATGGTCTGAGGACAACATCGTGTAACAGAGAATAAAGCAGTGATGACTTGAGGTCAACATCGAAATGATGGTCTAAAGACAACATTGCGTAACAGAGAATAAAGCAGTGATGACTTGAGGTCAACATCGATATGATGGTCTGAGGACAACATCACTTAACAGAGAATAAAGCAATGATGACCTGAGGTCAACATCATGTAACAGAGAATAAAGCAGTGATGACTTGAGGTCAACATCGATATGATGGTCTGAGGACAACATCGCGTAACGGAGAATAAAGCAGTGATGACTTGAGGTCAACATCGACTTGAGGTCAACATCGATATGATGGTCTGAGGACAACATCACGTAATGGAGAATAAAGCAGTGATGGCTTGAGGTCAACATTGATATGATGGTCTGACGACAACATCGTGTAACAGAGAATAAAGCAGTGATGACTTGAGGTCAACATCGATATGATGGTCTTAGGACAACATCATGTAACAGAGAATAAAGCAGTGATGACTTAAGGTCAACATCATGTAACAGAGAATAAAGCAGCGATGACATGAGGTCAACATTGATATGATGGTCTGAGGACAACATCGTGTAACAGAGAATAAAGCAGTGATGACTTGAGGTCAACATCATGTAACGGAGAAAAAAGCAGCGATGACTTGTGGTCAACATTGATTTGATTGTCTGAGGTCAACATCACGTAACAGAGAATAAAGCATTGATGACTTGAGGTCAACATTGATATGATGATCTGAGGACAACATCGTGTAACAGAGAATAAAGAAGTGATGACTTGAGGTCAACATTGATTTGATGGTCTGAGGTCAACATCGTGTAACAGAGAATAAAGCAGTGATGACTTGAGATCAACATCGATATGATGGTCTGAGGACAACATCACGTAATGGAGAATAAAGCAGTGATGAATTGAGGTCACCATCGATATGATGGTCTTAGGACAACATCATGTAACAGAGAATAAATCATTGATGACTTGAGGTCAACATTGATATGATGGTCTGAGGACAACATCGTGTAACAGAGAATAAAGCAGTGATGACTTGAGGTCAACATCGATATGATGGTCTGAGGACAACATCATGTAACAGAGAATAAAGCAGTGATGACTTGAGGTCAACATCACATAACAGAGAATAAAGCATTGATGACTTGAGGTCAACATTGATATGATGGTCTGAGGACAAAATCACGTAACGGAGAATAAAGCATTGATGACTTGAGGTCAACGTTGACATGATGATCTGAGGACAACATCGTGTAACAGAGAATAAAGCGGTGATGACTTGAGATCAACATTGATTTGATGGTCTGAGGTCAACATCGTGTAACAGAGAATAAAGCATTGATGACTTGAGGTCAACATCATGTAACGGAGAATAAAGCAGCGATGACTTGAGGTCAATATTGATTTTATTGTCTGAGGTCAACATCACGTAACGGATAATAAAGCATTGATGACTTGGTCAACATTGATATGATGATCTGAGGACAACATCGTGTAACAGAGAATAAAGCAGTGATGAATTGAGGTCACCATCGATATGATGGTCTTAGGACAACATCATGTAACAGAGAATAAATCATTGATGACTTGAGGTCAACATTGATATGATGGTCTGAGGACAACATCATGTAACGGAGAATAAAGCAGCGATGACTTGAGGTCAACATTGATTTGATTGTCTGAGGTCAACATCACGTAACGGAGAATAAAGCATTGATGACTTGAGGTCAACGTTGACATGATGATCTGAGGACAACATCGTGTAACAGAGAATAAAGCAGTGATGACTTGAGGTCAACATCGATATGATGGTCTGAGGACAACATCCTGTAACAGATAATAAAGCGGTGATGACTTCAGGTCAACATTGATATGATGGTCTGAGGACAACATCGTGTAACAGAGAATAAAGCATTGATGACTTGAGGTCAACATCATGTAACGGAGAATAAAGCAGCGATGACTTGAGGTCAACATTGATTTGATTGTCTGAGGTCAACATCACGTAACGGAGAATAAAGCATTGATGACTTGAGGTCAACGTTGACATGATGATCTGAGGATAACATCGTGTAACAGAGAATAAAGCAGTGATGACTTGAGGTCAACATCGATATGATGGTCTGAGGACAACATCCTGTAACAGAGAATAAAGCGGTGATGACTTGAGGTCAACATTGATTTGATGGTCTGAGGTCAACATCGTGTAATAGAGAATAAAGCATTGATGACTTGAGGTCAACATCATGTAACGGAGAATAAAGCAGAGATGACTTGAGGTCAATATTAATTTGAATGTCTGAGGTCAACATCACGTAACGGAGAATAAACCATTGATGACTTGAGGTCAACATTGATATGATGGTCTGAGGACAACATCATGTAACAGAGAATAAAGAGGTGATGACTTGAGGTCAACATTGATTTGATGGTCTGAGGTTAACATAGTGTACAGAGAATAAAGCAGTGATGAGTTGAGGTCAACATCACGTAACGGAGAATAAAGCAGTGATGACTTGAGGTCAACATTGATATGATGATCTGAGGACAACATCGTGTAACAGAGAATAAAGCAGTGATGACTTGAGGTCAACATCGATATGATGGTCTGAGGACAACATCACGTAATGGAGAATAAAGCAGTGATGACTTGAGGTCAACATTGATATGATGGTCTGAGGACAACATCGTGCAACAGAGAATATAGCAGTGATGACTTGCGGTCAACATTGACTTGAGATCAACATCGATATGATGGTCTGAGGACAACATCACGTAATGGAGAATAAAGCATTGATGATATGAGGTCAACATTGATATGATGGTCTAGGGACAACATTGCGTAACGTAGAATAAAACAGTGATGACTTGAGGTCAACATCGATATGATGATCTGAGGACAACATCGTGTAACAGAGAATAAAGAAGTGATGACTTGAGGTCAACATTGATTTGATGGTCTGAGGTCAACATCATATAACAGAGAATAAAGCAGTAATGACTTGAGATCAACATCGATATGATTGTCTGAGGACAACATTACGTAATGGAGAATAAAGCAGTGATGAATTGAGGTCACCATCGATATGATGGTCTTAGGACAACATCATGTAACAGAGAATAAATCATTGATGACTTGAGGTCAACATTGATATGATGGTCTGAGGACAACATCGTGTAACAGAGAATAAAGCAGTGATGACTTGAGGTCAACATCGATATGATGGTCTGAGGACAACATCATGTAACAGAGAATAAAGCAGTGATGACTTGAGGTCAACATCATGTAACAGAGAATAAAGCATTGATGACTTGAGGTCAACATTGATTTGATTGTCTGAGGTCAACATCACGTAACGGAGAATAAAGCATTGATGACTTGAGGTCAACGTTGACATGATGATCTGAGGACAACATCATGTAACAGAGAATAAAGCAGTGATGACTTGAGGTCAACATCGATATGATGGTCTGAGGACAACATCCTGTAACAGATAATAAAGCGGTGATGACTTGAGATCAACATTGATTTGATGGTCTGAGGTCAACATCGTGTAACAGAGAATAAAGCATTGATGACTTGAGGTCAACATCATGTAACGGAGAATAAAGCAGCGATGACTTGAGGTCAATATTGATTTTATTGTCTGAGGTCAACATCACGTAACGGAGAATAAAGCATTGATGACTTGAGGTCAACGTTGACATGATGATCTGAGGATAACATCGTGTAACAGAGAATAAAGCAGTGATGACTTGAGGTCAACATCGATATGATGGTCTGAGGACAACATCCTGTAACAGAGAATAAAGCGGTGATGACTTGAGGTCAACATTGATTTGATGGTCTGAGGTCAACATCGTGTAATAGAGAATAAAGCATTGATGACTTGAGGTCAACATCATGTAACGGAGAATAAAGCAGAGATGACTTGAGGTCAATATTAATTTGATTGTCTGAGGTCAACATCACGTAACGGAGAATAAACCATTGATGACTTGAGGTCAACATTGATATGATGGTCTGAGGACAACATCATGTAACAGAGAATAAAGAGGTGATGACTTGAGGTCAACATTGATTTGATGGTCTGAGGTCAACATAGTGTACAGAGAATAAAGCAGTGATGAGTTGAGGTCAACATCACGTAACGGAGAATAAAGCAGTGATGACTTGAGGTCAACATTGATATGATGATCTGAGGACAACATCGTGTAACAGAGAATAAAGCAGTGATGACTTGAGGTCAACATCGATATGATGGTCTGAGGACAACATCACGTAATGGAGAATAAAGCAGTGATGACTTGAGGTCAACATTGATATGATGGTCTGAGGACAACATCATGTAACAGAGAATAAAGCAGTGATGATTTGAGGTCAACATCGATATTATGGTCTGAGGACAACATCGTGCAACAGAGAATATAGCAGTGATGACTTGCGGTCAACATTGACTTGAGATCAACATCGATATGATGGTCTGAGGACAACATCACGTAATGGAGAATAAAGCATTGATGATATGAGGTCAACATTGATATGATGGTCTAAGGACAACATTGCGTAACGTAGAATAAAACAGTGATGACTTGAGGTCAACATCGATATGATGATCTGAGGACAACATCGTGTAACAGAGAATAAAGAAGTGATGACTTGAGGTCAACATTGATTTGATGGTCTGAGGTCAACATCGTGTAACAGAGAATAAAGCAGTAATGACTTGAGATCAACATCGATATGATTGTCTGAGGACAACATTACGTAATGGAGAATAAAGCAGTGATGAATTGAGGTCACCATCGATATGATGGTCTTAGGACAACATCATGTAACAGAGAATAAATCATTGATGACTTGAGGTCAACATTGATATGATGGTCTGAGGACAACATCGTGTAACAGAGAATAAAGCAGTGATGACTTGAGGTCAACATCGATATGATGGTCTGAGGACAACATCATGTAACAGAGAATAAAGCAGTGATGACTTGAGGTCAACATCATTAAACAGAGAATAAAGCATTGATGACTTGAGGTCAACATTGATTTGATTGTCTGAGGTCAACATCACGTAACGGAGAATAAAGGATTGATGACTTGAGGTCAACGTTGACATGATGATCTGAGGACAACATCATGTAACAGAGAATAAAGCAGTGATGACTTGAGGTCAACATCGATATGATGGTCTGAGGACAACATCCTGTAACAGATAATAAAGCGGTGATGACTTGAGATCAACATTGATTTGATGGTCTGAGGTCAACATCGTGTAACAGAGAATAAAGCATTGATGACTTGAGGTCAACATCATGTAACGGAGAATAAAGCAGCGATGACTTGAGGTCAATATTGATTTTATTGTCTGAGGTCAACATCACGTAACGGAGAATAAAGCATTGATGACTTGAGGTCAACATTGATATGATGATCTGAGGACAACATCGTGTAACAGAGAATAAAGCAGTGATGAATTGAGGTCACCATCGATATGATGGTCTTAGGACAACATCATGTAACAGAGAATAAATCATTGATGACAAGAGGTCAACATTGATATGATGGTTTGAGGACAACATCGTGTAACAGAGAATAAAGCAGTGATGACTTGAGGTCATCATCGATATGATGGTCTGAGGACAACATCATGTAACAGAGAATAAAGCAGTGATGACTTGAGGTCAACATCGATATGATGGTCTGAGGACAACATCACGTAATGGAGAATAAAGCAGTGATGACTTGAGGTCAACATTGATATGATGGTCTGAGGACAACATTGTGTATCAGAGAATAAAGCAGTGATGATTTGAGGTCAACATCGATATTATGGTCTGAGGACAACATCGTGCAACAGAGAATATAGCAGTGATGACTTGCGGTCAACATTGACTTGAGATCAACATCGATATGATGGTCTGAGGACAACATCACGTAATGGAGAATAAAGCATTGATGATATGAGGTCAACATTGATATGATGGTCTAAGGACAACATCGCGTAACGTAGAATAAAACAGTGATGACTTGAGGTCAACATCGATATGATGATCTGAGGACAACATCGTGTAACAGAGAATAAAGAAGTGATGACTTGAGGTCAACATTGATTTGATGGTCTGAGGTCAACATCGTGTAACAGAGAATAAAGCAGTGATGACTTGAGATCAACATCGATATGATTGTCTGAGGACAACATCACGTAATGGAGAATAAAGCAGTGATGAATTGAGGTCACCATCGATATGATGGTCTTAGGACAACATCATGTAACAGAGAATAAATCATTGATGACTTGAGGTCAACATTGATATGATGGTCTGAGGACAACATCGTGTAACAGAGAATAAAGCAGTGATGACTTGAGGTCAACATCGATATGATGGTCTGAGGACAACATCATGTAACAGAGAATAAAGCAGTGATGACTTGAGGTCAACATCATGTAACAGAGAATAAAGCATTGATGACTTGAGGTCAACATTGATTTGATTTTCTGAGGTCAACATCACGTAACGGAGAATAAAGCATTGATGACTTGAGGTCAACGTTGACATGATGATCTGAGGACAACATCGTGTAACAGAGAATAAAGCAGTGATGACTTGAGGTCAACATCGATATGATGGTCTGAGGACAACATCCTGTAACAGATAATAAAGCGTTGATGACTTGAGATCAACATTGATTTGATGGTCTGAGGTCAACATCGTGTAACAGAGAATAAAGCATTGATGACTTGAGGTCAACATCATGTAACGGAGAATAAAGCAGCGATGACTTGAGGTCAATATTGATTTTATTGTCTGAGGTCAACATCACGTAACGGAGAATAAAGCATTGATGACTTGAGGTCAACATTGATATGATGATCTGAGGACAACATCGTGTAACAGAGAATAAAGCAGTGATGAATTGAGGTCACCATCGATATGATGGTCTTAGGACAACATCATGTAACAGAGAATAAATCATTGATGACTTGAGGTCAACATTGATATGATGGTCTGAGGACAACATCGTGTAACAGAGAATAAAGCAGTGATGACTTGAGGTCAACATCGATATGATGGTCTGAGGACAACATCATGTAACAGAGAATAAAGCAGTGATGACTTGAGGTCAACATCATGTAACAGAGAATAAAGCATTGATGACTTGAGGTCAACATTGATTTGATTGTCTGAGGTCAACATCATATAACAGAGAATAAAGCATTGATGACTTGAGGTCAACATTGATATGATGGTCTGAGGACAACATCGTGTAACAGAGAATAAAGAAGTGATGACTTGAGGTCAACATTGATTTGATGGTCTGAGGTCAACATCGTGTAACAGAGAATAAAGCAGTAATGACTTGAGATCAACATCGATATGATTGTCTGAGGACAACATTACGTAATGGAGAATAAAGCAGTGATGAATTGAGGTCACCATCGATATGATGGTCTTAGGACAACATCATGTAACAGAGAATAAATCATTGATGACTTGAGGTCAACATTGATATGATGGTCTGAGGACAACATCGTGTAACAGAGAATAAAGCAGTGATGACTTGAGGTCAACATCGATATGATGGTCTGAGGACAACATCATGTAACAGAGAATAAAGCAGTGATGACTTGAGGTCAACATCATTAAACAGAGAATAAAGCATTGATGACTTGAGGTCAACATTGATTTGATTGTCTGAGGTCAACATCACGTAACGGAGAATAAAGCATTGATGACTTGAGGTCATCGTTGACATGATGATCTGAGGACAACATCATGTAACAGAGAATAAAGCAGTGATGACTTGAGGTCAACATCGATATGATGGTCTGAGGACAACATCCTGTAACAGATAATAAAGCGGTGATGACTTGAGATCAACATTGATTTGATGGTCTGAGGTCAACATCGTGTAACAGAGAATAAAGCATTGATAACTTGAGGTCAACATCATGTAACGGAGAATAAAGCAGCGATGACTTGAGGTCAATATTGATTTTATTGTCTGAGGTCAACATCACGTAACGGAGAATAAAGCATTGATGACTTGAGGTCAACATTGATATGATGATCTGAGGACAACATCGTGTAACAGAGAATAAAGCAGTGATGAATTGAGGTCACCATCGATATGATGGTCTTAGGACAACATCATGTAACAGAGAATAAATCATTGATGACAAGAGGTCAACATTGATATGATGGTTTGAGGACAACATCGTGTAACAGAGAATAAAGCAGTGATGACTTGAGGTCATCATCGATATGATGGTCTGAGGACAACATCATGTAACAGAGAATAAAGCAGTGATGACTTGAGGTCAACATCGATATGATGGTCTGAGGACAACATCACGTAATGGAGAATAAAGCAGTGATGACTTGAGGTCAACATTGATATGATGGTCTGAGGACAACATTGTGTATCAGAGAATAAAGCAGTGATGATTTGAGGTCAACATCGATATTATGGTCTGAGGACAACATCGTGCAACAGAGAATATAGCAGTGATGACTTGCGGTCAACATTGACTTGAGATCAACATCGATATGATGGTCTGAGGACAACATCACGTAATGGAGAATAAAGCATTGATGATATGAGGTCAACATTGATATGATGGTCTAAGGACAACATCGCGTAACGTAGAATAAAACAGTGATGACTTGAGGTCAACATCGATATGATGATCTGAGGACAACATCGTGTAACAGAGAATAAAGAAGTGATGACTTGAGGTCAACATTGATTTGATGGTCTGAGGTCAACATCGTGTAACAGAGAATAAAGCAGTGATGACTTGAGATCAACATCGATATGATTGTCTGAGGACAACATCACGTAATGGAGAATAAAGCAGTGATGAATTGAGGTCACCATCGATATGATGGTCTTAGGACAACATCATGTAACAGAGAATAAATCATTGATGACTTGAGGTCAACATTGATATGATGGTCTGAGGACAACATCGTGTAACAGAGAATAAAGCAGTGATGACTTGAGGTCAACATCGATATGATGGTCTGAGGACAACATCATGTAACAGAGAATAAAGCAGTGATGACTTGAGGTCAACATCATGTAACAGAGAATAAAGCATTGATGACTTGAGGTCAACATTGATTTGATTTTCTGAGGTCAACATCACGTAACGGAGAATAAAGCATTGATGACTTGAGGTCAACGTTGACATGATGATCTGAGGACAACATCGTGTAACAGAGAATAAAGCAGTGATGACTTGAGGTCAACATCGATATGATGGTCTGAGGACAACATCCTGTAACAGATAATAAAGCGTTGATGACTTGAGATCAACATTGATTTGATGGTCTGAGGTCAACATCGTGTAACAGAGAATAAAGCATTGATGACTTGAGGTCAACATCATGTAACGGAGAATAAAGAAGCGATGACTTGAGGTCAATATTGATTTTATTGTCTGAGGTCAACATCACGTAACGGAGAATAAAGCATTGATGACTTGAGGTCAACATTGATATGATGATCTGAGGACAACATCGTGTAACAGAGAATAAAGCAGTGATGAATTGAGGTCACCATCGATATGATGGTCTTAGGACAACATCATGTAACAGAGAATAAATCATTGATGACTTGAGGTCAACATTGATATGATGGTCTGAGGACAACATCGTGTAACAGAGAATAAAGCAGTGATGACTTGAGGTCAACATCGATATGATGGTCTGAGGACAACATCATGTAACAGAGAATAAAGCAGTGATGACTTGAGGTCAACATCATGTAACAGAGAATAAAGCATTGATGACTTGAGGTCAACATTGATTTGATTGTCTGAGGTCAACATCATATAACAGAGAATAAAGCATTGATGACTTGAGGTCAACATTGATATGATGGTCTGAGGACAACATCGTGTAACAGAGAATAAAGCATTGATGACTTGAGGTCAACATCACATAACAGAGAATAAAGAGGTGATGACTTGAGGTCAACATTGATTTGATGGTCTGAGGTCAACATAGTGTACAGAGAATAAAGCAGTGATGAGTTGAGGTCAACATCATGTAACGGAGAATAAAGCAGTGATGACTTGAGGTCAACATTGATTTGATTGTCTGAGGTCAACATCACGAAACAGAGAATAAAGCATTGATGACTTGAGGTCAACATTGATATGATGATCTGAGGACAACATCGTGTAACAGAGAATAAAGAAGTGATGACTTGAAGTCAACATTGATTTGATGGTCTGAGGTCAACATCGTGTAACAGAGAATAAAGCAGTGATGAGTTGAGGTCAACATTGATTTGATTGTCTGAGGTCAACATCACGTAACAGAGAATAAAGCATTGATGACTTGAGGTCAACATTGATATGATGATCTGAGGACAACATCGTGTAACAGAGAATAAAGCAGTGATGACTTGAGGTCAACATTGATATGATGGTCTGAGGACAATATCGTGTATCAGAGAATAAAGCAGTGATGATTTGAGGTCAACATCGATATTATGGTCTGAGGACAACATCGTGTAACAGAGAATATAGCAGTGATGAGTTGCGGTCGACATCGACTTGAGATCAACATCGATATGATGGTCTGAGGACAACATCACGTAATCGAGAATAAAGCATTGATGACATGAGGTCAACATTGATATGATGGTCTAAGGACAACATCGCGTAACGGAGAATAAAACAGTGATGACTTGAGGTCAACATCGATATGATGATCTGAGGACAACATCGTGTAACAGAGAATAAAGAAGTGATGACTTGAGGTCAACATTGATTTGATGGTCTGAGGTCAACATCGTGTAACAGAGAATAAAGCAGTGATGACTTGAGATCAACATCGATATGATGGTCTGAGGACAACATCACGTAATGGAGAATAAAGCAATGATGAATTGAGGTCACCATCGATATGATGGTCTTAGGACAACATCATGTAACAGAGAATAAATCATTGATGACTTGAGGTCAACATTGATATGATGGTCTGAGGACAACATCGGGTAACAGAGAATAAAGCAGTGATGACTTGAGGTCAACATCATGTAACAGAGAATAAAGCATTGATGACTTGAGGTCAACATTGATTTGATTGTCTGAGGTCAACATCACATAACAGAGAATAAAGCATTGATGACTTGAGGTCAACATTGATATGATGGTCTGAGGACAACATCGTGTAACAGAGAATAAAGCATTGATGACTTGAGGTCAACATCATGTAACGGAGAATAAAGCAGCGATGACTTGAGGTCAATATTGATTTGATTGTCTGAGGTCAACATCACGTAACGGAGAATAAATCATTGATGACTTGAGGTCAACATTGATATGATGGTCTGAGGACAACATCGTGTAACAGAGAATAAAGCAGTGATGACTTGAGGTCAACATTGATATGATGGTCTGAGGACAACATCATGTAACAGAGAATAAAGCAGTGATGACTTGAGGTCAACATCATGTAACAGAGAATAAAGCATTGATAACTTGAGGTCAACATTGATTTGATTGTCTGAGGTCAACATCACATAACAGAGAATAAAGCATTGATGACTTGAGGTCAACATTGATATGATGGTCTGAGGACAACATCGTGTAACAGAGAATAAAGCATTGATGACTTGAGGTCAACATTGATTTGATTGTCTGAGGTCAACATCACGTAACGGAGAAAAAAGCATTGCTGACTTGAGGTCAACGTTGACATGATGATCTGAGGACAATATCGTGTAACAGAGAATAAAGCAGTGATGACTTGAGGTCAACATCATGTAACAGAGAATAAAGCATTGATAACTTGAGGTCAACATCGATATGATGGTCTGAGGACAACATCCTGTAACAGAGAATAAAGCGGTGATGACTTGAGATCAACATTGATTTGATGGTCTGAGGTCAACATCGTGTAACTTAGAATAAAGCATTGATGACTTGAGGTCAACATCATGTAACGGAGAATAAAGCAGCGATGACTTGAGGTCAATATTGATTTGATTGTCTGAGGTCAATATCACGTAACGGAGAATAAAGCAGTGATGACTTGAGTTCAACATCGATATGATGGTCTGAGGACAACATCATGTAACAGAGAATAAAGAGGTGATGACTTGAGGTCAGCATTGATTTGATGGTCTGAGGTCAACATAGTGTACAGAGAATAAAGCAGTGATGAGTTGAGGTCAACATCATGTAACGGAGAATAAAGCATTGATGACTTGAGGTCAACATTGATATGATGATCTGAGGACAACATCGTGTAACAGAGAATAAAGAAGTGATGACTTGAAGTCAACATTGATTTGATGGTCTGAGGTCAACATCGTGTAACAGAGAATAAAGCAGTGATGAGTTGAGGTCAACATTGATATGATTGTCTGAGGTCAACATCACGTAACAGAGAATAAAGCATTGATGACTTGAGGTCAACATTGATATGATGATCTGAGGACAACATCGTGTAACAGAGAATAAAGCAGTGATGACTTGCGGTCAACATCGACTAGAGAACAACATTGATTTGATGGTCTGAGGACAACATCATGTAACAGAGAATAAAGCATTGATGACTTGAGGTCAACATCATGTAACGGAGAATAAAGCAGCGATGACTTGAGGTCAACATTGATTTGAATGTCTGAGGTCAACATCACTTAACGGAGAATAAAGCATTGATGACTTGAGGTCAACGTTGACATGATGATCTGAGGACAACATCGTGTAACAGAGAATAAAGCAGTGATGACTTGAGGTCAACATGGATATGATGGTCTGAGGACAACATCCTGTAACAGAGAATAAAGCGGTGATGAGTTGCGGTCAACATCGACTTGAGATCAACATCGATATGATGGTCTGAGGACAACATCACGTAATCGAGAATAAAGCATTGATGACATGAGGTCAACATTGATATGATGGTCTAAGGACAACATCGCGTACCGGAGAATAAAACAGTGATGACTTGAGGTCAACATCGATATGATGATCTGAGGACAACATCGTGTAACAGAGAATAAAGAAGTGATGACTTGAGGTCAACATTGATTTGATGGTCTGAGGTCAACATCGTGTAACAGAGAATAAAGCAGTGATGACTTGAGATCAACATCGATATGATGGTCTGAGGACAACATCTCGTAATGGAGAATAAAGCAATGATGAATTGAGGTCACCATCGATATGATGGTCTTAGGACAACATCATGTAACAGAGAATAAAGCAGTGATGACTTGAGGTCAACATCATGTAACAGAGAATAAAGCATTGATGACTTGAGGTCAACATTGATTTGATTGTCTGAGGTCAACATCACATAACAGAGAATAAAGCATTGATGACTTGAGGTCAACATTGATATGATGGTCTGAGGACAACATCGTGTAACAGAGAATAAAGCATTGATGACTTGAGGTCAACATCATGTAACGGAGAATAAAGCAGCGATGACTTGAGGTCAATATTGATTTGATTGTCTGAGGTCAACATCACGTAACGGAGAATAAAGCATTGATGACTTGAGGTCAACATTGATATGATGATCTGAGGACAACATCGTGTAACAGAGAATAAAGCAGTGATGAATTGAGGTCACCATCGATATGATGGTCTTAGGACAACATCATGTAACAGAGAATAAATCATTGATGACTTGAGGTCAACATTGATATGATGGTCTGAGGACAACATCGTGTAACAGAGAATAAAGCAGTGATGACTTGAGGTCAACATTGATATGATGGTCTGAGGACAACATCATGTAACAGAGAATAAAGCAGTGATGACTTGAGGTCAACATCATGTAACAGAGAATAAAGCATTGATAACTTGAGGTCAACATTGATTTGATTGTCTGAGGTCAACATCACATAACAGAGAATAAAGCATTGATGACTTGAGGTCAACATTGATATGATGGTCTGAGGACAACATCGTGTAACAGAGAATAAAGCATTGATGACTTGAGGTCAACATTGATTTGATTGTCTGAGGTCAACATCACGTAACGGAGAAAAAAGCATTGATGACTTGAGGTCAACGTTGACATGATGATCTGAGGACAATATCGTGTAACAGAGAATAAAGCAGTGATGACTTGAGGTCAACATCGATATGATGGTCTGAGGACAACATCCTGTAACAGAGAATAAAGCGGTGATGACTTGAGATCAACATTGATTTGATGGTCTGAGGTCAACATCGTGTAACTTAGAATAAAGCATTGATGACTTGAGGTCAACATCATGTAACGGAGAATAAAGCAGCGATGACTTGAGGTCAATATTGATTTGATTGTCTGAGGTCAATATCACGTAACGGAGAATAAAGCAGTGATGACTTGAGTTCAACATCGATATGATGGTCTGAGGACAACATCATGTAACAGAGGATAAAGAGGTGATGACTTGAGGTCAGCATTGATTTGATGGTCTGAGGTCAACATAGTGTACAGAGAATAAAGCAGTGATGAGTTGAGGTCAACATCATGTAACGGAGAATAAAGCATTGATGACTTGAGGTCAACATTGATATGATGATCTGAGGACAACATCGTGTAACAGAGAATAAAGAAGTGATGACTTGAAGTCAACATTGATTTGATGGTCTGAGGTCAACATCGTGTAACAGAGAATAAAGCAGTGATGAGTTGAGGTCAACATTGATATGATTGTCTGAGGTCAACATCACGTAACAGAGAATAAAGCATTGATGACTTGAGGTCAACATTGATATGATGATCTGAGGACAACATCGTGCAACAGAGAATAAAGCAGTGATGACTTACGGTCAACATCGACTAGAGAACAACATTGATTTGATGGTCTGAGGACAACATCATGTAACAGAGAATAAAGCATTGATGACTTGAGGTCAACATCATGTAACGGAGAATAAAGCAGCGATGACTTGAGGTCAACATTGATTTGAATGTCTGAGGTCAACATCACGTAACGGAGAATAAAGCATTGATGACTTGAGGTCAACGTTGACATGATGATCTGAGGACAACATCGTGTAACAGAGAATAAAGCAGTGATGACTTGAGGTCAACATGGATATGATGGTCTGAGGACAACATCCTGTAACAGAGAATATAGCAGTGATGACTTGCGGTCAACATCGACTTGAGATCAACATCGATATGATGGTCTGAGGACAACATCACGTAATGGAGAATAAAGCATTGATGACATGAGGTCAACATTGATATGATGGTCTAAGGACATCGCGTAACGGAGAATAAAACAGTGATGACTTGAGGTCAACATCGATATGATGATCTGAGGACAACATCGTGTAACAGAGAATAAAGAAGTGATGACTTGAGGTCAACATTGATTTGATGGTCTGAGGTCAACATCGTGTAACAGAGAATAAAGCAGTGATGACTTGAGATCAACATCGATATGATGGTCTGAGGACAACATCACATAATGGAGAATAAAGCAATGATGAATTGAGGTCACCATCGATATGATGGTCTTAGGACAACATCATGTAACAGAGAATAAATCATTGATGACTTGAGGTCAACATTGATATGATGGTCTGAGGACAACATCGTGTAACAGAGAATAAAGCAGTGATGACTTGAGGTCAACATCATGTAACAGAGAATAAAGCATTGATGACTTGAGGTCAACATTGATTTGATTGTCTGAGGTCAACATCACATAACAGAGAATAAAGCATTGATGACTTGAGGTCAACATTGATACGATGGTCTGAGGACAACATCGTGTAACAGAGAATAAAGCATTGATGACTTGAGGTCAACATCATGTAACGGAGAATAAAGCAGCGATGACTTGAGGTCAATATTGATTTGATTGTCTGAGGTCAACATCACGTAACGAGAATAAAGCATTGATGACTTGAGGTCAACATTGATATGATGATCTGAGGACAACATCGTGTAACAGAGAATAAAGCAGTGATGAATTGAGGTCACCATCGATATGATGGTCTTAGGACAACATCATGTAACAGAGAATAAAGCAGTGATGACTTGAGGTCAACATCATGTAACAGAGAATAAAGCATTGATGACTTGAGGTCAACATTGATTTGATTGTCTGAGGTCAACATCGTGTAACAGAGAATAAAGCATTGATGACTTGAGGTCAACATCACATAACAGGGAATAAAGCAGCGATGACTTGAGGTCAATATTGATTTGATTGTCTGAGGTCAACATCACGTAACGGAGAATAAAGCATTGATGACTTGAGGGCAACATTGATATAAATATCTGAGGACAACATCGTGTAACAGAGAATAAAGCAGTGATGACTTGAGGTCAACATCGATATGATGGTCTGAGGTCAACATCACGTAACAGAGAATAAAGCAGTGATGACTTGAGGTCAACATTGATTTGATGGTCTGAGGTCAACATCGTGTAACAGAGAATAAATCATTGATGACTTGAGGTCAACATTGATATGATGGTCTGAGGACAACATCGTGTAACAGAGAATAAAGCAGTGATGACTTGAGGTAAACATCGATATGATGGTCTGAGGACAACATTATGTAACAGAAAATAAAGCAGTGATGACTTGAGGTCAACATCATGTAACAGAGAATAAAGCATTGATGACTTGAGGTCAACATTGATATGATGGTCTGAGGACAACATCGTGTAACAGAGAATAAAGCATTGATGACTTGAGGTCAACATCACATAACAGGGAATAAAGCAGCGATGACTTGAGGTCAATATTGATTTGATTGTCTGAGGTCAACATCACGTAACGGAGAATAAAGCATTGATGACTTGAGGGCAACATTGATATAAATATCTGAGGACAACATCGTGTAACAGAGAATAAAGCAGTGATGACTTGAGGTCAACATCGATATGATGGTCTGAGGACAACATCATGTAACAGAGAATAAAGAGGTGATGACTTGAGGTCAACATTGATTTGATGGTCTGAGGTCAACATAGTGTACAGAGAATAAAGCAGTGATGAGTTGAGGTGAACATCATGTAACGGAGAATAAAGCAGTGATGACTTGAGGTCAACATTGATTTGATTGTCTGAGGTCAACATCACGAAACAGATAATAAAGCATTGATGACTTGAGGTCAACATTAATATGATGATCTGAGGACAACATCGTGTAACAGAGAATAAAGAAGTGATGACTTGAAGTCAACATTGATTTGATGGTCTGAGGTCAACATCGTGTAACAGAGAATAAAGCAGTGATGAGTTGAGGTCAAAATTGATTTGATTGTCTGAGGTCAACATAACGTAACAGAGAATAAAGCATTGATGACTTGAGGTCAACATTGATATGATGATCTGAGGACAACATCATGTAACAGAGAATAAAGCAGTGATGACTTGAGGTAAACATCGATATGATGGTCTGAGGACAACATCACGTAATGGAGAATTAAGCAGTGATGACTTGAGGTCAACATTGATATGATGGTCTGAGGACAACATCGTGTATCAGAGAATAAAGCAGTGATGATTTGAGGTCAACATCGATATTATGGTCTGAGGACAACATCGTGTAACAGAGAATATAGCAGTGATGACTTGCGGTCAACATCGACTTGAGATCAACATCGATATGATGGTCTGAGGACAACATCACGTAATGGAGAATAAAGCATTGATGACATGAGGTCAACATTGATATGATGGTCTAAGGACATCGCGTAACGGAGAATAAAACAGTGATGACTTGAGGTCAACATCGATATGATGATCTGAGGACAACATCGTGTAACAGAGAATAAAGAAGTGATGACTTGAGGTCAACATTGATTTGATGGTCTGAGGTCAACATCGTGTAACAGAGAATAAAGCAGTGATGACTTGAGATCAACATCGATATGATGGTCTGAGGACAACATCACGTAATGGAGAATAAAGCAATGATGAATTGAGGTCACAATCGATATGATGGTCTTAGGACAACATCATGTAACAGAGAATAAAGCATTGATGACTTGAGGTCAACATTGATTTGATTGTCTGAGGTCAACATCACATAACAGAGATTAAAGCATTGATGACTTGAGGTCAACATTGATACGATGGTCTGAGGACAACATCGTGTAACAGAGAATAAAGCATTGATGACTTGAGGTCAACATCATGTAACGGAGAATAAAGCAGCGATGACTTGAGGTCAATATTGATTTGATTGTCTGAGGTCAACATCACGTAACGGAGAATAAAGCATTGATGACTTGAGGTCAACATTGATATGATGATCTGAGGACAACATCGTGTAACAGAGAATAAAGCAGTGATGAATTGAGGTCACCATCGATATGATGGTCTTAGGACAACATCATGTAACAGAGAATAAATCATTGATGACTTGAGGTCAACATTGATATGATGGTCTGAGGACAACATCGTGTAACAGAGAATAAAGCAGTGATGACTTGAGGTCAACATTGATATGATGGTCTGAGGACAACATCATGTAACAGAGAATAAAGCAGTGATGACTTGAGGTCAACATCATGTAACAGAGAATAAAGCATTGATAACTTGAGGTCAACATTGATTTGATTGTCTGAGGTCAACATCACATAACAGAGAATAAAGCATTGATGACTTGAGGTCAACATTGATATGATGGTCTGAGGACAACATTGTGTAACAGAGAATAAAGCATTGATGACTTGAGATCAACATCGATATGATGGTCTGAGGACAACATCACGTAATGGAGAATAAAGCAATGATGAATTGAGGTCACAATCGATATGATGGTCTTAGGACAACATCATGTAACAGAGAATAAAGCATTGATGACTTGAGGTCAACATTGATTTGATTGTCTGAGGTCAACATCACATAACAGAGATTAAAGCATTGATGACTTGAGGTCAACATTGATACGATGGTCTGAGGACAACATCGTGTAACAGAGAATAAAGCATTGATGACTTGAGGTCAACATCATGTAACGGAGAATAAAGCAGCGATGACTTGAGGTCAATATTGATTTGATTGTCTGAGGTCAACATCACGTAACGGAGAATAAAGCATTGATGACTTGAGGTCAACATTGATATGATGATCTGAGGACAACATCGTGTAACAGAGAATAAAGCAGTGATGAATTGAGGTCACCATCGATATGATGGTCTTAGGACAACATCATGTAACAGAGAATAAATCATTGATGACTTGAGGTCAACATTGATATGATGGTCTGAGGACAACATCGTGTAACAGAGAATAAAGCAGTGATGACTTGAGGTCAACATTGATATGATGGTCTGAGGACAACATCATGTAACAGAGAATAAAGCAGTGATGACTTGAGGTCAACATCATGTAACAGAGAATAAAGCATTGATAACTTGAGGTCAACATTGATTTGATTGTCTGAGGTCAACATCACATAACAGAGAATAAAGCATTGATGACTTGAGGTCAACATTGATATGATGGTCTGAGGACAACATTGTGTAACAGAGAATAAAGCATTGATGACTTGAGGTCAACATCAGGTAACGGAGAATAAAGCAGCGATGACTTGAGGTCAACATTGATTTGATTGTCTGAGGTCAACATCACGTAACGGAGAATAAAGCATTGATGACTTGAGGTCAACGTTGACATGATGATCTGAGGACAATATCGTGTAACAGAGAATAAAGCAGTGACGACTTGAGGTCAACATCGATATGATGGTCTGAGGACAACATCCTGTAACAGAGAATAAAGAGGTGATGACTTGAGATCAACATTGATTTGATGGTCTGAGGTCAACATTGTGTAACAGAGAATAAAGCAGTGATGAGTAGAGGTCAACATCCTGTAACGGAGAATAAAGCATTGATGACTTGAGGTCAACATTGATATGATGATCTGAGGACAACATCGTGTAACAGAGAATAAAGAAGTGATGACTTGAAGTCAACATTGATTTGATGGTCTGAGGTCAACATCGTGTAACAGAGAATAAAGCAGTGATGAGTTGAGGTCAACATTGATTTGATTGTCTGAGGTCAACATCACGTAACAGAGAATAAAGCATTGATGACTTGAGGTCAACATTGATATGATGATCTGTGGAGAACATCGTGTAACAGAGAATAAAGCAGTGATGACTTGAGGTCAACATCGATATGATGGTCTGAGGACAACATCATGTAACAGAGAATAAAGAGGTGTTGACTTGAGGTCAACATTGATTTGATGGTCTGAGGTCAACATCGTGTACAGAGAATAAAGCAGTGATGAGTTGAGGTCAACATCGATATGATTGTCTGAGGACAACATCCTGTAACAGAGAATAAAGCAGTGATGACTTGAGGTCAACATCGATATGAGGTCAACATCGATATGATGGTCTGAGGACAACATCACGTAATGGAGAATAAAGCAGTGATGACTTGAGGTCAACATTGATATGATGGTCTGAGGACAACATCGTGTATCAGAGAATAAAGCAGTGATGATTTGAGGTCAAAATCGATATTATGGTCTGAGGACAACATCGTGTAACAGAGAATATAGCAGTGATGACTTGCGGTCAACATCGACTTGAGATCAACATCGATATGATGGTCTGAGGACAACATCACGTAATGGAGAATAAAGCATTGATGACTTGAGGTCAACATTGATATGATGGTCTGAGGACAACATCGTGTAACAGAGAATAAAGCAGTGATGACTTGAGGTCAACATCATGTAACAGAGAATAAAGCATTGATGACTTGTGGTCAACATTGATTTGATTGTCTGAGGTCAACATCACATAACAGAGAATAAAGCATTGATGACTTGAGGTCAACATCATGTAACGGAGAATAAAGCAGCGATGACTTGAGGTCAACATTGATTTGATTGTCTGAGGACAACATCACGTAACGGAGAATAAAGCATTGATGACTTGAGGTCAACATTGACATGATGATCTGAGGACAACATCGTGTAACAGAGAATAAAGCAGTGATGACTTGAGGTCAACATGGATATGATGGTCTGAGGACAAAATCCTGTAACAGAGAATAAACCGGTGATGACTTGAGGTCAACATTGATTTGATGGTCTGAGGTCAACATCGTGTAACAGAGAACAAAGCATTGATGACTTGAGGTCAACATCATGTAACGGAGAATAAAGCAGCGATGACTTGAGGTCAACATTGATTTGATTGTCTGAGGTCAACATCACGTAACAGAGAATAAAGCATTGATGACTTGAGGTCAACATTGATACGATGGTCTGAGGACAACATCGTGTAACAGATAATAAAGCATTGATGACTTGAGGTCAACATCATGTAACGGAGAATAAAGCAGCGATGACTTGAGGTCAATATTGATTTGATTGTCTGAGGTCAACATCACGTAACGGAGAATAAAGCATTGATGACTTGAGGTCAACATTGATATGATGATCTGAGGACAACATCGTGTAACAGAGAATAAAGCAGTGATGAATTGAGGTCATCATCGATATGATGGTCTTAGGACAACATCATGTAACAGAGAATAAATCATTGATGACTTGAGGTCAACATTGATATGATGGTCTGAGGACAACATCGTGTAACAGAGAATAAAGCAGTGATGACTTGAGGTCAACATTGATATGATGGTCTGAGGACAACATTGTGTAACAGAGAATAAAGCATTGATGACTTGAGGTCAACATCATGTAACAGAGAATAAAGAGGTGTTGACTTGAGGTCAACATTGATTTGATGGTCTGAGGTCAACATCGTGTACAGAGAATAAAGCAGTGATGAGTTGAGGTCAACATCGATATGATTGTCTGAGGACAACATCCTGTAACAGAGAATAAAGCAGTGATGACTTGAGGTCAACATCGATATGAGGTCAACATCGATATGATGGTCTGAGGACAACATCACGTAATGGAGAATAAAGCAGTGATGACTTGAGGTCAACATTGATATGATGGTCTGAGGACAACATCGTGTATCAGAGAATAAAGCAGTGATGATTTGAGGTCAAAATCGATATTATGGTCTGAGGACAACATCCTGTAACAGAGAATAAAGCAGTGATGACTTGCGGTCAACATCGACTTGAGATCAACATCGATATGATGGTCTGAGGACAACATCACGTAATGGAGAATAAAGCATTGATGACTTGAGGTCAACATTGATATGATGGTCTGAGGACAACATCGTGTAACAGAGAATAAAGCAGTGATGACTTGAGGTCAACATCATGTAACAGAGAATAAAGCATTGATGACTTGAGGTCAACATTGATTTGATTGTCTGAGGTCAACATCACATAACAGAGAATAAAGCATTGATGACTTGAGGTCAACATTGATATGATGGTCTGAGGACAACATCGTGTAACAGAGAATAAAGCATTGATGACTTGAGGTCAACATCATGTAACGGAGAATAAAGCAGCGATGACTTGAGGTCAACATTGATTTGATTGTCTGAGGACAACATCACGTAACGGAGAATAAAGCATTGATGACTTGAGGTCAACATTGACATGATGATCTGAGGACAACATCGTGTAACAGAGAATAAAGCAGTGATGACTTGAGGTCAACATGGATATGATGGTCTGAGGACAAAATCCTTTAACAGAGAATAAACCGGTGATGACTTGAGGTCAACATTGATTTGATGGTCTGAGGTCAACATCGTGTAACAGAGAACAAAGCATTGATGACTTGAGGTCAACATCATGTAACTGAGAATAAAGCAGCGATGACTTGAGGTCAACATTGATTTGATTGTCTGAGGTCAACATCACGTAACAGAGAATAAAGCATTGATGACTTGAGGTCAACATTGATACGATGGTCTGAGGACAACATCGTGTAACAGAGAATAAAGCATTGATGACTTGAGGTCAACATCATGTAACGGAGAATAAAGCAGCGATGACTTGAGGTCAATATTGATTTGATTGTCTGAGGTCAACATCACGTAACGGAGAATAAAGCATTGATGACTTGAGGTCAACATTGATATGATGATCTGAGGACAACATCGTGTAACAGAGAATAAAGCAGTGATGAATTGAGGTCACCATCGATATGATGGTCTTAGGACAACATCATGTAACAGAGAATAAATCATTGATGACTTGAGGTCAACACTGATATGATGGTCTGAGGACAACATCGTGTAACAGAGAATAAAGCAGTGATGACTTGAGGTCAACATTGATATGATGGTCTGAGGACAACATCATGTAACAGAGAATAAAGCAGTGATGACTTGAGGTCAACATCATGTAACAGAGAATAAAGCATTGATAACTTGAGGTCAACATTGATTTGATTGTCTGAGGTCAACATCACATAACAGAGAATAAAGCATTGATGACTTGAGGTCAACATTGATATGATGGTCTGAGGACAACATCGTGTAACAGAGAATAAAGCATTGATGACTTGAGGTCAACATCATGTAAAGGAGAATAAAGCAGCGATGACTTGAGGTCAACATTGATTTGATTGTCTGAGGTCAACATCACGTACGGAGAATAAAGCATTGATGACTTGAGGTCAACGTTGACATGATGATCTGAGGACAATATCGTGTAACAGAGAATAAAGCAGTGATGACTTGAGGACAACATCGATATGATGGTCTAAGGACAACATCCTGTAACAGAGAATAAAGAGGTGATGACTTGAGATCAACATTGATTTGATGGTCTGAGGTCAACATCGTGTAACAGAGAATAAAGCATTGATGACTTGAGGTCAACATCATGTAACGGAGAATAAAGCAGCGATGACTTGAGGTCAATATTGATTTGATTGTCTGAGGTCAACATCACGAAACGGAGAATAAAGCAGTGATGACTTGAGGTCAACATTGATATGATGGTCTGAGGACAACATCATGTAACAGAGAATAAAGCAGTGATGACTTGAGGTCAACATCATGTAACAGAGAATAAAGCATTGATAACTTGAGTTCAACATTGATTTGATTGTCTGAGGTCAACATCACATAACAGAGAATAAAGCATTGATGACTTGAGGTCAACATTGATATGATGGTCTGAGGACAACATCGTGTAACAGAGAATAAAGCATTGATGACTTGAGGTCAATATCAGGTAACGGAGAATAAAGCAGCGATGACTTGAGGTCAACATTGATTTGATTGTCTGAGGTCAACATCACGTAACGGAGAATAAAGCATTGATGACTTGAGGTCAACGTTGACATGATGATCTGAGGACAATATCGTGTAACAGAGAATAAAGCAGTGACGACTTGAGGTCAACATCGATATGATGGTCTGAGGACAACATCATGTAACAGAGAATAAAGAGGTGATGACTTGAGATCAACATTGATTTGATGGTCTGAGGTCAACATTGTGTAACAGAGAATAAAGCAGTGATGAGTTGAGGTCAACATCATGTAACGGAGAATAAAGCATTGATGACTTGAGGTCAACATTGATATGATGATCTGAGGACAACATCGTGTAACAGAGAATAAAGAAGTGATGACTTGAAGTCAACATTGATTTGATGGTCTGAGGTCAACATCGTGTAACAGAGAATAAAGCAGTGATGACTTGAGGTCAACATTGATATGATGGTCTGAGGACAACATCATGTAACAGAGAATAAAGCAGTGATGACTTGAGGTCAACATCATGTAACAGAGAATAAAGCATTGATAACTTGAGTTCAACATTGATTTGATTGTCTGAGGTCAACATCACATAACAGAGAATAAAGCATTGATGACTTGAGGTCAACATTGATATGATGGTCTGAGGACAACATCGTGTAACAGAGAATAAAGCATTGATGACTTGAGGTCAACATCAGGTAACGGAGAATAAAGCAGCGATGACTTGAGGTCAACATTGATTTGATTGTCTGAGGTCAACATCACGTAACGGAGAATAAATCATTGATGACTTGAGGTCAACGTTGACATGATGATCTGAGGACAATATCGTGTAACAGAGAATAAAGCAGTGACGACTTGAGGTCAACATCGATATGATGGTCTGAGGACAACATCCTGTAACAGAGAATAAAGAGGTGATGACTTGAGATCAACATTGATTTGATGGTCTGAGGTCAACATTGTGTAACAGAGAATAAAGCAGTGATGAGTTGAGGTCAACATCATGTAACGGAGAATAAAGCATTGATGACTTGAGGTCAACATTGATATGATGATCTGAGGACAACATCGTGTAACAGAGAATAAAGAAGTGATGACTTGAAGTCAACATTGATTTGATGGTCTGAGGTCAACATCGTGTAACAGAGAATAAAGCAGTGATGACTTGAGGTCAACATTGATATGATGGTCTGAGGACAACATCGTGTAACAGAGAATAAATCATTGATGACTTGAGGTCAACATTGATATGATGGTCTGAGGACAACATCGTGTAACAGAGAATAAAGCAGTGATGACTTGAGGTCAACATTGATATGATGGTCTGAGGACAACATCATGTAACAGAGAATAAAGCAGTGATGACTTGAGGTCAACATCATGTAACAGAGAATAAAGCATTGATAACTTGAGGTCAACATTGATTTGATTGTCTGAGGTCAACATCACATAACAGAGAATAAAGCATTGATGACTTGAGGTCAACATTGATATGATGGTCTGAGGACAACATTGTGTAACAGAGAATAAAGCATTGATGACTTGAGGTCAACATCGATATGATGGTCTTAGGACAACATCATGTAACAGAGAATAAATCATTGATGACTTGAGGTCAACATTGATATGATGGTCTGAGGACAACATCGTGTAACAGAGAATAAAGCAGTGATGACTTGAGGTCAACATTGATATGATGGTCTGAGGACAACATCATGTAACAGAGAATAAAGCAGTGATGACTTGAGGTCAACATCATGTAACAGAGAATAAAGCATTGATAACTTGAGGTCAACATTGATTTGATTGTCTGAGGTCAACATCACATAACAGAGAATAAAGCATTGATGACTTGAGGTCAACATTGATATGATGGTCTGAGGACAACATTGTGTAACAGAGAATAAAGCATTGATGACTTGAGGTCAACATCAGGTAACGGAGAATAAAGCAGCGATGACTTGAGGTCAACATTGATTTGATTGTCTGAGGTCAACATCACGTAACGGAGAATAAAGCATTGATGACTTGAGGTCAACGTTGACATGATGATCTGAGGACAATATCGTGTAACAGAGAATAAAGCAGTGACGACTTGAGGTCAACATCGATATGATGGTCTGAGGACAACATCCTGTAACAGAGAATAAAGAGGTGATGACTTGAGATCAACATTGATTTGATGGTCTGAGGTCAACATTGTGTAACAGAGAATAAAGCAGTGATGAGTAGAGGTCAACATCCTGTAACGGAGAATAAAGCATTGATGACTTGAGGTCAACATTGATATGATGATCTGAGGACAACATCGTGTAACAGAGAATAAAGAAGTGATGACTTGAAGTCAACATTGATTTGATGGTCTGAGGTCAACATCGTGTAACAGAGAATAAAGCAGTGATGAGTTGAGGTCAACATTGATTTGATTGTCTGAGGTCAACATCACGTAACAGAGAATAAAGCATTGATGACTTGAGGTCAACATTGATATGATGATCTGTGGAGAACATCGTGTAACAGAGAATAAAGCAGTGATGACTTGAGGTCAACATCGATATGATGGTCTGAGGACAACATCATGTAACAGAGAATAAAGAGGTGTTGACTTGAGGTCAACATTGATTTGATGGTCTGAGGTCAACATCGTGTACAGAGAATAAAGCAGTGATGAGTTGAGGTCAACATCGATATGATTGTCTGAGGACAACATCCTGTAACAGAGAATAAAGCAGTGATGACTTGAGGTCAACATCGATATGAGGTCAACATCGATATGATGGTCTGAGGACAACATCACGTAATGGAGAATAAAGCAGTGATGACTTGAGGTCAACATTGATATGATGGTCTGAGGACAACATCGTGTATCAGAGAATAAAGCAGTGATGATTTGAGGTCAAAATCGATATTATTGTCTGAGGACAACATCGTGTAACAGAGAATATAGCAGTGATGACTTGCGGTCAACATCGACTTGAGATCAACATCGATATGATGGTCTGAGGACAACATCACGTAATGGAGAATAAAGCATTGATGACTTGAGGTCAACATTGATATGATGGTCTGAGGACAACATCGTGTAACAGAGAATAAAGCAGTGATGACTTGAGGTCAACATCATGTAACAGAGAATAAAGCATTGATGACTTGTGGTCAACATTGATTTGATTGTCTGAGGTCAACATCACATAACAGAGAATAAAGCATTGATGACTTGAGGTCAACATCATGTAACGGAGAATAAAGCAGCGATGACTTGAGGTCAACATTGATTTGATTGTCTGAGGACAACATCACGTAACGGAGAATAAAGCATTGATGACTTGAGGTCAACATTGACATGATGATCTGAGGACAACATCGTGTAACAGAGAATAAAGCAGTGATGACTTGAGGTCAACATGGATATGATGGTCTGAGGACAAAATCCTGTAACAGAGAATAAACCGGTGATGACTTGAGGTCAACATTGATTTGATGGTCTGAGGTCAACATCGTGTAACAGAGAACAAAGCATTGATGACTTGAGGTCAACATCATGTAACGGAGAATAAAGCAGCGATGACTTGAGGTCAACATTGATTTGATTGTCTGAGGTCAACATCACGTAACAGAGAATAAAGCATTGATGACTTGAGGTCAACATTGATACGATGGTCTGAGGACAACATCGTGTAACAGATAATAAAGCATTGATGACTTGAGGTCAACATCATGTAACGGAGAATAAAGCAGCGATGACTTGAGGTCAATATTGATTTGATTGTCTGAGGTCAACATCACGTAACGGAGAATAAAGCATTGATGACTTGAGGTCAACATTGATATGATGATCTGAGGACAACATCGTGTAACAGAGAATAAAGCAGTGATGAATTGAGGTCATCATCGATATGATGGTCTTAGGACAACATCATGTAACAGAGAATAAATCATTGATGACTTGAGGTCAACATTGATATGATGGTCTGAGGACAACATCGTGTAACAGAGAATAAAGCAGTGATGACTTGAGGTCAACATTGATATGATGGTCTGAGGACAACATTGTGTAACAGAGAATAAAGCATTGATGACTTGAGGTCAACATCATGTAACAGAGAATAAAGAGGTGTTGACTTGAGGTCAACATTGATTTGATGGTCTGAGGTCAACATCGTGTACAGAGAATAAAGCAGTGATGAGTTGAGGTCAACATCGATATGATTGTCTGAGGACAACATCCTGTAACAGAGAATAAAGCAGTGATGACTTGAGGTCAACATCGATATGAGGTCAACATCGATATGATGGTCTGAGGACAACATCACGTAATGGAGAATAAAGCAGTGATGACTTGAGGTCAACATTGATATGATGGTCTGAGGACAACATCGTGTATCAGAGAATAAAGCAGTGATGATTTGAGGTCAAAATCGATATTATGGTCTGAGGACAACATCGTGTAACAGAGAATATAGCAGTGATGACTTGCGGTCAACATGGACTTGAGATCAACATCGATATGATGGTCTGAGGACAACATCACGTAATGGAGAATAAAGCATTGATGACTTGAGGTCAACATTGATATGATGGTCTGAGGACAACATCGTGTAACAGAGAATAAAGCAGTGATGACTTGAGGTCAACATCATGTAACAGAGAATAAAGCATTGATGACTTGAGGTCAACATTGATTTGATTGTCTGAGGTCAACATCACATAACAGAGAATAAAGCATTGATGACTTGAGGTCAACATTGATATGATGGTCTGAGGACAACATCGTGTAACAGAGAATAAAGCATTGATGACTTGAGGTCAACATCATGTAACGGAGAATAAAGCAGCGATGACTTGAGGTCAACATTGATTTGATTGTCTGAGGACAACATCACGTAACGGAGAATAAAGCATTGATGACTTGAGGTCAACATTGACATGATGATCTGAGGACAACATCGTGTAACAGAGAATAAAGCAGTGATGACTTGAGGTCAACATGGATATGATGGTCTGAGGACAAAATCCTGTAACAGAGAATAAACCGGTGATGACTTGAGGTCAACATTGATTTGATGGTCTGAGGTCAACATCGTGTAACAGAGAACAAAGCATTGATGACTTGAGGTCAACATCATGTAACGGAGAATAAAGCAGCGATGACTTGAGGTCAACATTGATTTGATTGTCTGAGGTCAACATCACGTAACAGAGAATAAAGCATTGATGACTTGAGGTCAACATTGATACGATGGTCTGAGGACAACATCGTGTAACAGAGAATAAAGCATTGATGACTTGAGGTCAACATCATGTAACGGAGAATAAAGCAGCGATGACTTGAGGTCAATATTGATTTGATTGTCTGAGGTCAACATCACGTAACGGAGAATAAAGCATTGATGACTTGAGGTCAACATTGACATGATGATCTGAGGACAACATCGTGTAACATAGAATAAAGCAGTGATGAATTGAGGTCACCATCGATATGATGGTCTTAGGACAACATCATGTAACAGAGAATAAATTATTGATGACTTGAGGTCAACATTGATATGATGGTCTGAGGACAACATCGTGTAACAGAGAATAAAGCAGTGATGACTTGAGGTCACATTGATATGATGGTCTGAGGACAACATCATGTAACAGAGAATAAAGCAGTGATGACTTGAGGTCAACATCATGTAACAGAGAATAAAGCATTGATAACTTGAGGTCAACATTGATTTGATTGTCTGAGGTCAACATCACATAACAGAGAATAAAGCATTGATGACTTGAGGTCAACATTGATATGATGGTCTGAGGACAACATCGTGTAACAGAGAATAAAGCATTGATGACTTGAGGTCAACATCATGTAACGGAGAATAAAGCAGCGATGACTTGAGGTCAACATTGATTTGATTGTCTGAGGTCAACATCACGTAACGGAGAATAAAGCATTGATGACTTGAGGTCAACGTTGACATGATGATCTGAGGACAATATCGTGTAACAGAGAATAAAGCAGTGATGACTTGAGGTCAACATCGATATGATGGTCTAAGGACAACATCCTGTAACAGAGAATAAAGAGGTGATGACTTGAGATCAACATTGATTTGATGGTCTGAGGTCAACATCGTGTAACAGAGAATAAAGCATTGATGACTTGAGGTCAACATCATGTAACGGAGAATAAAGCAGCGATGACTTGAGGTCAATATTGATTTGATTGTCTGAGGTCAACATCACGAAACGGAGAATAAAGCAGTGATGACTTGAGTTCAACATCGATATGATGGTCTGAGGACAACATCATGTAACAGAGAATAAAGAGGTGATGACTTGAGGTCAACATTGATTTGATGGTCTGAGGTCAACATAGTGTACAGAGAATAAAGCAGTGATGAGTTGAGGTCAACATCATGTAACGGAGAATAAAGCATTGATGACTTGAGGTCAACATTGATATGATGATCTGAGGACAACATCGTGTAACAGAGAATAAAGAAGTGATGACTTGAAGTCAACATTGATTTGATGGTCTGAGGTCAACATCACGTAACAGAGAATAAAGCATTGATGACTTGAGGTCAACATTGATATGATGATCTGAGGACAACATCGTGTAACAGAGAATAAAGCAGTGATGACTTGAGGTCAACATCGATATGATGGTCTGAGGACAACATCATGTAACAGAGAATAAAGAGGAGTTGACTTGAGGTCAACATTGATTTGATGGTCTGAGGTCAACATCGTGTACAGAGAATAAAGCAGTGATGAGTTGAGGTCAACATCGATATGATTGTCTGAGGACAACATCCTGTAACAGAGAATAAAGCAGTGATGACTTGAGGTCAACATCGATATGAGGTCAACATCGATATGATGGTCTGAGGACAACATCACGTAATGGAGAATAAAGCAGGTATGACTTGAGGTCAACATTGATATGATGGTCTGAGGACAACATCGTGTATCAGAGAATAAAGCAGTGATGATTTGAGGTCAAAATCGATATTATGGTCTGAGGACAACATCGTGTAACAGAGAATATAGCAGTGATGACTTGCGGTCAACATCGACTTGAGATCAACATCGATATGATGGTCTGAGGACAACATCACGTAATGGAGAATAAAGCATTGATGACTTGAGGTCAACAGTGATATGATGGTCTGAGGACAACATCATGTAACAGAGAATAAAGCATTGATGACTTGAGGTCAACATTGATTTGATTGTCTGAGGTCAACATCACATAACAGAGAATAAAGCATTGATGACTTGAGGTCAACATTGATATGATGGTCTGAGGACAACATCGTGTAACAGAGAATAAAGCATTGATGACTTGAGGTCAACATCATGTAACGGAGAATAAAGCAGCGATGACTTGAGGTCAATATTGATTTGATTGTCTGAGGTCAACATCACGAAACGGAGAATAAAGCAGTGATGACTTGAGTTCAACATCGATATGATGGTCTGAGGACAACATCATGTAACAGAGAATAAAGAGGTGATGACTTGAGGTCAACATTGATTTGATGGTCTGAGGTCAACATAGTGTACAGAGAATAAAGCAGTGATGAGTTGAGGTCAACATCATGTAACGGAGAATAAAGCATTGATGACTTGAGGTCAACATTGATATGATGATCTGAGGACAACATCGTGTAACAGAGAATAAAGAAGTGATGACTTGAAGTCAACATTGATTTGATGGTCTGAGGTCAACATCACGTAACAGAGAATAAAGCAGTGATGACTTGAGGTCAACATTGATATGATGATCTGAGGACAACATCGTGTAACAGAGAATAAAGCAGTGATGACTTGAGGTCAACATCGATATGATGGTCTGAGGACAACATCATGTAACAGAGAATAAAGAGGAGTTGACTTGAGGTCAACATTGATTTGATGGTCTGAGGTCAACATCGTGTACAGAGAATAAAGCAGTGATGAGTTGAGGTCAACATCGATATGATTGTCTGAGGACAACATCCTGTAACAGAGAATAAAGCAGTGATGACTTGAGGTCAACATCGATATGAGGTCAACATCGATATGATGGTCTGAGGACAACATCACGTAATGGAGAATAAAGCAGGTATGACTTGAGGTCAACATTGATATGATGGTCTGAGGACAACATCGTGTATCAGAGAATAAAGCAGTGATGATTTGAGGTCAAAATCGATATTATGGTCTGAGGACAACATCGTGTAACAGAGAATATAGCAGTGATGACTTGCGGTCAACATCGACTTGAGATCAACATCGATATGATGGTCTGAGGACAACATCACGTAATGGAGAATAAAGCATTGATGACTTGAGGTCAACAGTGATATGATGGTCTGAGGACAACATCATGTAACAGAGAATAAAGCATTGATGACTTGAGGTCAACATTGATTTGATTGTCTGAGGTCAACATCACATAACAGAGAATAAAGCATTGATGACTTGAGGTCAACATTGATATGATGGTCTGAGGACAACATCGTGTAACAGAGAATAAAGCATTGATGACTTGAGGTCAACATCATGTAACGGAGAATAAAGCAGCGATGACTTGAGGTCAACATTGATTTGATTGTCTGAGGTCAACATCACGTAACGGAGAATAAAGCATTGATGACTTGAGGTCAACGTTGACATGATGATCTGAGGACAACATCGTGTAACAGAGAATAAAGCAGTGATGACTTGAGGTCAACATGGATATGATGGTCTGAGGACAAAATCCTGTAACAGAGAATAAACCGGTGATGACTTGAGGTCAACATTGATTTGATGGTCTGAGGTCAACATCGTGTAACAGAGAACAAAGCATTGATGACTTGAGGTCAACATCATGTAACGGAGAATAAAGCAGCGATGACTTGAGGTCAACATTGATTTGATTGTCTGAGGTCAACATCACGTAACAGAGAATAAAGCATTGATGACTTGAGGTCAACATTGATACGATGGTCTGAGGACAACATCGTGTAACAGAGAATAAAGCATTGATGACTTGAGGTCAACATCATGTAACGGAGAATAAAGCAGCGATGACTTGAGGTCAATATTGATTTGATTGTCTGAGGTCAACATCACGTAACGGAGAATAAAGCATTGATGACTTGAGGTCAACATTGATATGATGATCTGAGGACAACATCGTGTAACAGAGAATAAAGCAGTGATGACTTGAGGTCAACATTGATATGATGGTCTGAGGACAACATCATGTAACAGAGAATAAAGCAGTGATGACTTGAGGTCAACATCATGTAACAGAGAATAAAGCATTGATAACTTGAGGTCAACATTGATTTGATTGTCTGAGGTCAACATCACATAACAGAGAATAAAGCATTGATGACTTGAGGTCAACATTGATATGATGGTCTGAGGACAACATCGTGTAACAGAGAATAAAGCATTGATGACTTGAGGTCAACATCATGTAACGGAGAATAAAGCAGCGATGACTTGAGGTCAACATTGATTTGATTGTCTGAGGTCAACATCACGTAACGGAGAATAAAGCATTGATGACTTGAGGTCAACGTTGACATGATGATCTGAGGACAATATCGTGTAACAGAGAATAAAGCAGTGATGACTTGAGGTCAACATCGATATGATGGTCTAAGGACAACATCCTGTAACAGAGAATAAAGAGGTGATGACTTGAGATCAACATTGATTTGATGGTCTGAGGTCAACATCGTGTAACAGAGAATAAAGCATTGATGACTTGAGGTCAACATCATGTAACGGAGAATAAAGCAGCGATGACTTGAGGTCAATATTGATTTGATTGTCTGAGGTCAACATCACGAAACGGAGAATAAAGCAGTGATGACTTGAGTTCAACATCGATATGATGGTCTGAGGACAACATCATGTAACAGAGAATAAAGAGGTGATGACTTGAGGTCAACATTGATTTGATGGTCTGAGGTCAACATAGTGTACAGAGAATAAAGCAGTGATGAGTTGAGGTCAACATCGATATGATTGTCTGAGGACAACATCGTGTAACAGAGAATATAGCAGAAATGACTTGCGGTCAACATCGATATGAGGTCAACATTGATATGATGGTCTGAGGACAACATCATGTAACAGAGAATAAAGCATTGATGACTTGAGGTCAACATTGATTTGATTGTCTGAGGTCAACATCACATAACAGAGAATAAAGCATTGATGACTTGAGGTCAACATTGATATGATGGTCTGAGGACAACATCGTGTAACAGAGAATAAAGCATTGATGACTTGAGGTCAACATCATGTAACGGAGAATAAAGCAGCGATGACTTGAGGTCAACATTGATTTGATTGTCTGAGGTCAACATCACGTAACGGAGAATAAAGCATTGATGACTTGAGGTCAACGTTGACATGATGATCTGAGGACAACATCGTGTAACAGAGAATAAAGCAGTGATGACTTGAGGTCAACATGGATATGATGGTCTGAGGACAAAATCCTGTAACAGAGAATAAACCGGTGATGACTTGAGGTCAACATTGATTTGATGGTCTGAGGTCAACATCGTGTAACAGAGAACAAAGCATTGATGACTTGAGGTCAACATCATGTAACGGAGAATAAAGCAGCGATGACTTGAGGTCAACATTGATTTGATTGTCTGAGGTCAACATCACGTAACAGAGAATAAAGCATTGATGACTTGAGGTCAACATTGATACGATGGTCTGAGGACAACATCGTGTAACAGAGAATAAAGCATTGAGGACTTGAGGTCAACATTGATATGATGGTCTGAGGACAACATCGTGTAACAGAGAATAAAGCATTGATGACTTGAGGTCAACATCATGTAACGGAGAATAAAGCAGCGATGACTTGAGGTCAACGTTGACATGATGATCTGAGGACAATATCGTGTAACAGAGAATAAAGCAGTGATGACTTGAGGTCAACATCGATATGATGGTCTGAGGACAACATCCTGTAACAGAGAATAAAGAGGTGATGACTTGAGATCAACATTGATTTGATGGTCTGAGGTCAACATCGTGTAACAGAGAATAAAGCATTGATGACTTGAGGTCAACATCATGTAACGGAGAATAAAGCAGCGATGACTTGAGGTCAATATTGATTTGATTGTCTGAGGTCAACATCACGAAACGGAGAATAAAGCAGTGATGACTTGAGGTCAACATTGATTTGATGGTCTGAGGTCAACATAGTGTACAGAGAATAAAGCAGTGATGAGTTGAGGTCAACATCATGTAACGGAGAATAAAGCATTGATGACTTGAGGTCAACATTGATATGATGATCTGAGGACAACATCGTGTAACAGAGAATAAAGAAGTGATGACTTGAAGTCAACATTGATTTGATGGTCTGAGGTCAACATCGTGTAACAGAGAATAAAGCAGTGATGAGTTGAGGTCAACATTGATTTGATTGTCTGAGGTCAACATCACGTAACAGAGAATAAAGCATTGATGACTTGAGGTGAACATTGATATGATGATCTGAGGACAACATCGTGTAACAGAGAATAAAGCAGTGATGACTTGAGGTCAACATCGATATGATGGTCTGAGGACAACATCATGTAACAGAGAATAAAGAGGTGTTGACTTGAGGTCAACATTGATTTGATGGTCTGAGGTCAACATAGTGTACAGAGAATAAATCAGTGATGAGTTGAGGTCAACATCATGTAACGGAGAATAAAGCAGTGATGACTTGAGGTCAACATTGATTTGATTGTCTGAGGACAAAATCCTGTAACAGAGAATAAAGCGGTGATGACTTGAGGTCAACATTGATATGATGATCTGAGGACAACATCGTGTAACAGAGAATAAAGAAGTGATGACTTGAAGTCAACATTGATTTGATGGTCTGAGGTCAACATCGTGTAACAGAGAATAAAGCAGTGATGAGTTGAGGTCAACATTGATTTGATTGTCTGAGGTCAACATCACGTAACAGAGAATAAAGCATTGATGACTTGAGGTCAACATTGATTTGATGGTCTGAGGTCAACATAGTGTACAGAGAATAAATCAGTGATGAGTTGAGGTCAACATCATGTAACGGAGAATAAAGCAGTGATGACTTGAGGTCAACATTGATTTGATTGTCTGAGGACAAAATCCTGTAACAGAGAATAAAGCGGTGATGACTTGAGGTCAACATTGATATGATGATCTGAGGACAACATCGTGTAACAGAGAATAAAGAAGTGATGACTTGAAGTCAACATTGATTTGATGGTCTGAGGTCAACATCGTGTAACAGAGAATAAAGCAGTGATGAGTTGAGGTCAACATTGATTTGATTGTCTGAGGTCAACATCACGTAACAGAGAATAAAGCATTGATGACTTGAGGTGAACATTGATATGATGATCTGAGGACAACATCGTGTAACAGAGAATAAAGCAGTGATGACTTGAGGTCAACATCGATATGATGGTCTGAGGACAACATCATGTAACAGAGAATAAAGAGGTGTTGACTTGAGGTCAACATTGATTTGATGGTCTGAGGTCAACATAGTGTACAGAGAATAAATCAGTGATGAGTTGAGGTCAACATCATGTAACGGAGAATAAAGCAGTGATGACTTGAGGTCAACATTGATTTGATTGTCTGAGGACAAAATCCTGTAACAGAGAATAAAGCGGTGATGACTTGAGGTCAACATTGATATGATGATCTGAGGACAACATCGTGTAACAGAGAATAAAGAAGTGATGAGTTGAGGTCAACATTGATTTGATTGTCTGAGGTCAACATCACGTAACAGAGAATAAAGCATTGATGACTTGAGATCAACATCGATATGATGGTCTGAGGACAACATCGTGTAACAGAGAATAAAGCAGTGATGACTTGAGGTCAACATCGATATGATGGTCTGAGGACAACATCGTGTAACAGAGAATAAAGAAGTGATGACTTGAAGTCAACATTGATTTGATGGTCTGAGGTCAACATCGTGTAACAGAGAATAAAGCAGTGATGAGTTGAGGTCAACATTGATTTGATTGTCTGTGGTCAACATCACGTAACAGAGAATAAAGCATTGATGACTTGAGGTCAACATTGATATGATGATCTGAGGACAACATCGTGTAACAGAGAATAAAGCAGTGATGACTTGAGGTCAACATCGATATGATGGTCTGAGGACAACATCGTGTAACAGAGAATCAAGAAGTGATGACTTGAGATCAACATCGATATGATGGTCTGAGGACAACATCGTGTAACAGAGAATCAAGAAGTGATGACTTGAGATCAACATCGATATGATGGTCTGAGGACAACATCACGTAATGGAGAATAATGCAGTGATGAATTGAGGTCACCATCGATATGATGGTCTAAGGACAACATCCTCTAACAGAGAATAAATCATTGATGACTTGAGGTCAACATTGATATGATGGTCTGAGGACAACATCGTGTAACAGAGAATAAAGCATTGATGACTTGAGGTCAACATCATGTAACGGAGAATAAAGCAGCGATGACTTGAGGTCAACACTGATTTGATTGTCTGAGGTCAACATCACGTAACGGAGAATAAAGCATTGATGACTTGAGGTCAACGTTGACATGATGATCTGAGGACAACATCGTGTAACAGAGAATAAAGCAGTGATGACTTGAGGTCAATATCGATATGATGGTCTGAGGACAACATCCTGTAACAGAGAATAAAGCGGTGATGACTTGAGGTCAACATTGATTTGATGGTCTGAGGTCAACATCGTGTAACAGAGAATAAAGCAGTGATGACTTGAGGTCAACATCATGTAACGGAGAATAAAGCAGCGATGACTTGAGGTCAACATTGATTTGATGGTCTGAGGTCAACATCACGTAACAGAGAATAAAGCATTGATGACTTGAGGTCAACATTGATTTGATTGTCTGAGGTCAACATCACATAACAGAGAATAAAGCATTGATGACTTGAGGTCAACATTGATTTGATGGTCTGAGGTCAACATCACGTAACAGAGAAAAAAGCAGTGATGACTTGAGGTCAACATCGATATGATGGTCTGAGGACAACATCATGTAAGAGAGAATAAAGAGGTGATGACTTGAGGTCAACATTGATTTGATGGTCTGAGGTCAACATAGTGTACAGAGAATAAAGCAGTGATGAGTTGAGGTCAACATCATGTAACGGAGAATAAAGCAGTGATGACTTGAGGTCAACATTGATTTGATTGTCTGAGGTCAACATCACGAAACAGAGAATAAAGCATTGATGACTTGAGGTCAACACTGATATGATGATCTGAGGACAACATCGTGTAACAGAGAATAAAGAAGTGATGACTTGAAGTCAACATTGATTTGATGGTCTGAGGTCAACATCACGTAACAGAGAATAAAGCATTGATGACTTGAGGTCAACATTGATATGATGATCTGAGGACAACATCGTGTAACAGAGAATAAAGCAGTGATGACTTGAGGTCAACATCGATATGATGGTCTGAGGACAACATCACGTAATGGAGAATAAAGCATTGATGACATGAGGTCAACATTGATATGATGGTCTAAGGACAACATCGCGTAACGGAGAATAAAACAGTGATGACTTGAGGTCAACATCGATATGATGATCTGAGGACAACATCGTGTAACAGAGAATAAAGAAGTGATGACTTGAAGTCAACATTGATTTGATGGTCTGAGGTCAACATCGTGTAACAGAGAATAAAGCAGTGATGAGTTGAGGTCAACATTGATTTGATTGTCTGAGGTCAACATCACGTAACAGAGAATAAAGCATTGACAACTTGAGGTCAACATCGATATGATGGTCTGAGGACAACAGCATGTAACAGAGAACAAAGAGGTGATGACTTGAGGTCAACATTGATTTGATGGTCTGAGGTCAACATAGTGTACAGAGAATAAATCAGTGATGAGTTGAGGTCAACATCATGTAACGGAGAATAAAGCAGTGATGACTTGAGGTCAACATTGATTTGATTGTCTGAGGACAAAATCCTGTAACAGAGAATAAAGCGGTGATGACTTGAGGTCAACATTGATATGATGATCTGAGGACAACATCGTGTAACAGAGAATAAAGAAGTGATGACTTGAAGTCAACATTGATTTGATGGTCTGAGGTCAACATCGTGTAACAGAGAATAAAGCAGTGATGAGTTGAGGTCAACATTGATTTGATTGTCTGTGGTCAACATCACGTAACAGAGAATAAAGCATTGATGACTTGAGGTCAACATTGATATGATGATCTGAGGAGAACATCGTGTAACAGAGAATAAAGCAGTGATGACTTGAGGTCAACATCGATATGATGGTCTGAGGACAACATCGTGTAACAGAGAATCAAGAAGTGATGACTTGAGATCAACATCGATATGATGGTCTGAGGACAACATCACGTAATGGAGAATAATGCAGTGATGAATTGAGGTCACCATCGATATGATGGTCTTAGGACAACATCCTCTAACAGAGAATAAATCATTGATGACTTGAGGTCAACATTGATATGATGGTCTGAGGACAACATCGTGTAACAGAGAATAAAGCATTGATGACTTGAGGTCAACATCATGTAACGGAGAATAAAGCAGCGATGACTTGAGGTCAACACTGATTTGATTGTCTGAGGTCAACATCACGTAACGGAGAATAAAGCATTGATGACTTGAGGTCAACGTTGACATGATGATCTGAGGACAACATCGTGTAACAGAGAATAAAGCAGTGATGACTTGAGGTCAACATGGATATGATGGTCTGAGGACAAAATCCTGTAACAGAGAATAAAGCGGTGATGACTTGAGGACAACATTGATTTGATTGTCTGAGGTCAACATCGTGTAACAGAGAATAAAGCATTGATGACTTGAGGTCAACATCATGTAACGGAGAATAAAGCAGCGATGACTTGAGGTCAACATTGATTTGATTGTCTGAGGTCAACATCACGTAACGGAGAATAAAGCATTGATGACTTGAGGTCAACGTTGACATGATGATCTGAGGACAACATCGTGTAACAGAGAATAAAGCAGTGATGACTTGAGGTCAATATCGATATGATGGTCTGAGGACAACATCCTGTAACAGAGAATAAAGCGGTGATGACTTGAGGTCAACATTGATTTGATGGTCTGAGGTCAACATCGTGTAACAGAGAATAAAGCAGAGATGACTTGAGGTCAACATCATGTAACGGAGAATAAAGCAGCGATGACTTGAGGTCAACATTGATTTGATGGTCTGAGGTCAACATCACGTAACAGAGAATAATGCATTGATGACTTGAGGTCAACATTGATTTGATTGTCTGAGGTCAACATCACATAACAGAGAATAAAGCATTGATGACTTGAGGTCAACATTGATTTGATGGTCTGAGGTCAACATCACGTAACAGAGAAAAAAGCAGTGATGACTTGAGGTCAACATCGATATGATGGTCTGAGGACAACATCATGTAAGAGAGAATAAAGAGGTGATGACTTGAGGTCAACATTGATTTGATGGTCTGAGGTCAACATAGTGTACAGAGAATAAAGCAGTGATGAGTTGAGGTCAACATCATGTAACGGAGAATAAAGCAGTGATGACTTGAGGTCAACATTGATTTGATTGTCTGAGGTCAACATCACGAAACAGAGAATAAAGCATTGATGACTTGAGGTCAACATTGATATGATGATCTGAGGACAACATCGTGTAACAGAGAATAAAGAAGTGATGACTTGAAGTCAACATTGATTTGATGGTCTGAGGTCAACATCACGTAACAGAGAATAAAGCATTGATGACTTGAGGTCAACATTGATATGATGATCTGAGGACAACATCGTGTAACAGAGAATAAAGCAGTGATGACTTGAGGTCAACATCGATATGATGGTCTGAGGACAACATCACGTAATGGAGAATAAAGCATTGATGACATGAGGTCAACATTGATATGATGGTCTAAGGACAACATCGCGTAACGGAGAATAAAACAGTGATGACTTGAGGTCAACATCGATATGATGATCTGAGGACAACATCGTGTAACAGAGAATAAAGAAGTGATGACTTGAAGTCAACATTGATTTGATGGTCTGAGGTCAACATCGTGTAACAGAGAATAAAGCAGTGATGAGTTGAGGTCAACATTGATTTGATTGTCTGAGGTCAACATCACGTAACAGAGAATAAAGCATTGACGACTTGAGGTCAACATCGATATGATGGTCTGAGGACAACAGCATGTAACAGAGAACAAAGAGGTGATGACTTGAGGTCAACATTGATTTGATGGTCTGAGGTCAACATAGTGTACAGAGAATAAATCAGTGATGAGTTGAGGTCAACATCATGTAACGGAGAATAAAGCAGTGATGACTTGAGGTCAACATTGATTTGATTGTCTGAGGACAAAATCCTGTAACAGAGAATAAAGCGGTGATGACTTGAGGTCAACATTGATATGATGATCTGAGGACAACATCGTGTAACAGAGAATAAAGAAGTGATGACTTGAAGTCAACATTGATTTGATGGTCTGAGGTCAACATCGTGTAACAGAGAATAAAGCAGTGATGAGTTGAGGTCAACATTGATTTGATTGTCTGTGGTCAACATCACGTAACAGAGAATAAAGCATTGATGACTTGAGGTCAACATTGATATGATGATCTGAGGACAACATCGTGTAACAGAGAATAAAGCAGTGATGACTTGAGGTCAACATCGATATGATGGTCTGAGGACAACATCGTGTAACAGAGAATCAAGAAGTGATGACTTGAGATCAACATCGATATGATGGTCTGAGGACAACATCACGTAATGGAGAATAATGCAGTGATGAATTGAGGTCACCATCGATATGATGGTCTTAGGACAACATCCTCTAACAGAGAATAAATCATTGATGACTTGAGGTCAACATTGATATGATGGTCTGAGGACAACATCGTGTAACAGAGAATAAAGCATTGATGACTTGAGGTCAACATCATGTAACGGAGAATAAAGCAGCGATGACTTGAGGTCAACACTGATTTGATTGTCTGAGGTCAACATCACGTAACGGAGAATAAAGCATTGATGACTTGAGGTCAACGTTGACATGATGATCTGAGGACAACATCGTGTAACAGAGAATAAAGCAGTGATGACTTGAGGTCAACATGGATATGATGGTCTGAGGACAAAATCCTGTAACAGAGAATAAACCGGTGATGACTTGAGGTCAACATTGATTTGATGGTCTGAGGTCAACATCGTGTAACAGAGAACAAAGCATTGATGACTTGAGGTCAACATCATGTAACGGAGAATAAAGCAGCGATGACTTGAGGTCAACATTGATTTGATTGTCTGAGGTCAACATCACGTAACAGAGAATAAAGCATTGATGACTTGAGGTCAACATTGATACGATGGTCTGAGGACAACATCGTGTAACAGAGAATAAAGCATTGAGGACTTGAGGTCAACATCATGTAACGGAGAATAAAGCAGCGATGACTTGAGGTCAATATTGATTTGATTGTCTGAGGTCAACATCACGTAACGGAGAATAAAGCATTGATGACTTGAGGTCAACATTGATATGATGATCTGAGGACAACATCGTGTAACAGAGAATAAAGCAGTGATGACTTGAGGTCAACATTGATATGATGGTCTGAGGACAACATCGTGTAACAGAGAATAAAGCATTGATGACTTGAGGTCAACATCATGTAACGGAGAATAAAGCAGCGATGACTTGAGGTCAACGTTGACATGATGATCTGAGGACAATATCGTGTAACAGAGAATAAAGCAGTGATGACTTGAGGTCAACATCGATATGATGGTCTGAGGACAACATCCTGTAACAGAGAATAAAGAGCTGATGACTTGAGATCAACATTGATTTGATGGTCTGAGGTCAACATCGTGTAACAGAGAATAAAGCATTGATGACTTGAGGTCAACATCATGTAACGGAGAATAAAGCAGCGATGACTTGAGGTCAATATTGATTTGATTGTCTGAGGTCAACATCACGAAACGGAGAATAAAGCAGTGATGACTTGAGTTCAACATCGATATGATGGTCTGAGGACAACATCATGTAACAGAGAATAAAGAGGTGATGACTTGAGGTCAACATTGATTTGATGGTCTGAGGTCAACATAGTGTACAGAGAATAAAGCAGTGATGAGTTGAGGTCAACATCATGTAACGGAGAATAAAGCATTGATGACTTGAGGTCAACATTGATATGATGATCTGAGGACAACATCGTGTAACAGAGAATAAAGAAGTGATGACTTGAAGTCAACATTGATTTGATGGTCTGAGGTCAACATCGTGTAACAGAGAATAAAGCAGTGATGAGTTGAGGTCAACATTGATTTGATTGTCTGAGGTCAACATCACGTAACAGAGAATAAAGCATTGATGACTTGAGGTGAACATTGATATGATGATCTGAGGACAACATCGTGTAACAGAGAATAAAGCAGTGATGACTTGAGGTCAACATCGATATGATGGTCTGAGGACAACATCATGTAACAGAGAATAAAGAGGTGTTGACTTGAGGTCAACATTGATTTGATGGTCTGAGGTCAACATAGTGTACAGAGAATAAATCAGTGATGAGTTGAGGTCAACATCATGTAACGGAGAATAAAGCAGTGATGACTTGAGGTCAACATTGATTTGATTGTCTGAGGACAAAATCCTGTAACAGAGAATAAAGCGGTGATGACTTGAGGTCAACATTGATATGATGATCTGAGGACAACATCGTGTAACAGAGAATAAAGAAGTGATGACTTGAAGTCAACATTGATTTGATGGTCTGAGGTCAACATCGTGTAACAGAGAATAAAGCAGTGATGAGTTGAGGTCAACATTGATTTGATTGTCTGAGGTCAACATCACGTAACAGAGAATAAAGCATTGATGACTTGAGATCAACATCGATATGATGGTCTGAGGACAACATCGTGTAACAGAGAATAAAGCAGTGATGACTTGAGGTCAACATCGATATGATGGTCTGAGGACAACATCGTGTAACAGAGAATAAAGAAGTGATGACTTGAAGTCAACATTGATTTGATGGTCTGAGGTCAACATCGTGTAACAGAGAATAAAGCAGTGATGAGTTGAGGTCAACATTGATTTGATTGTCTGTGGTCAACATCACGTAACAGAGAATAAAGCATTGATGACTTGAGGTCAACATTGATATGATGATCTGAGGACAACATCGTGTAACAGAGAATAAAGCAGTGATGACTTGAGGTCAACATCGATATGATGGTCTGAGGACAACATCGTGTAACAGAGAATCAAGAAGTGATGACTTGAGATCAACATCGATATGATGGTCTGAGGACAACATCACGTAATGGAGAATAATGCAGTGATGAATTGAGGTCACCATCGATATGATGGTCTAAGGACAACATCCTCTAACAGAGAATAAATCATTGATGACTTGAGGTCAACATTGATATGATGGTCTGAGGACAACATCGTGTAACAGAGAATAAAGCATTGATGACTTGAGGTCAACATCATGTAACGGAGAATAAAGCAGCGATGACTTGAGGTCAACACTGATTTGATTGTCTGAGGTCAACATCACGTAACGGAGAATAAATCATTGATGACTTGAGGTCAACGTTGACATGATGATCTGAGGACAACATCGTGTAACAGAGAATAAAGCAGTGATGACTTGAGGTCAACATGGATATGATGGTCTGAGGACAAAATCCTGTAACAGAGAATAAAGCGGTGATGACTTGAGGACAACATTGATTTGATTGTCTGAGATCAACATCGTGTGACAGAGAATAAAGCATTGATGACTTGAGGTCAACATCATGTAACGGAGAATAAAGCAGCGATGACTTGAGGTCAACATTGATTTGATTGTCTGAGGTCAACATCACGTAACGGAAAATAAAGCATTGATGACTTGAGGTCAACGTTGACATGATGATCTGAGGACAACATCGTGTAACAGAGAATAAAGCAGTGATGACTTGAGGTCAATATCGATATGATGGTCTGAGGACAACATCCTGTAACAGAGAATAAAGCGGTGATGACTTGAGGTCAACATTGATTTGATGGTCTGAGGTCAACATCGTGTAACAGAGAATAAAGCAGTGATGACTTGAGGTCAACATCATGTAACGGAGAATAAAGCAGCGATGACTTGAGGTCAACATTGATTTGATGGTCTGAGGTCAACATCACGTAACAGAGAATAAAGCATTGATGACTTGAGGTCAACATTGATTTGATTGTCTGAGGTCAACATCACATAACAGAGAATAAAGCATTGATGACTTGAGGTCAACATTGATTTGATGGTCTGAGGTCAACATCACGTAACAGAGAAATAAGCAGTGATGACTTGAGGTCAACATCGATATGATGGTCTGAGGACAACATCATGTAAGAGAGAATAAAGAGGTGATGACTTGAGGTCAACATTGATTTGATGGTCTGAGGTCAACATAGTGTACAGAGAATAAAGCAGTGATGACTTGAGGTCAACATTGATTTGATTGTCTGAGGTCAACATCACGAAACAGAGAATAAAGCATTGATGACTTGAGGTCAACACTGATATGATGATCTGAGGACAACATCGTGTAACAGAGAATAAAGAAGTGATGACTTGAAGTCAACATTGATTTGATGGTCTGAGGTCAACATCACGTAACAGAGAATAAAGCATTGATGACTTGAGGTCAACATTGATATGATGATCTGAGGACAACATCGTGTAACAGAGAATAAAGCAGTGATGACTTGAGGTCAACATCGATATGATGGTCTGAGGACAACATCACGTAATGGAGAATAAAGCATTGATGACATGAGGTCAACATTGATATGATGGTCTAAGGACAACATCGCGTAACGGAGAATAAAACAGTGATGACTTGAGGTCAACATCGATATGATGATCTGAGGACAACATCGTGTAACAGAGAATAAAGAAGTGATGACTTGAAGTCAACATTGATTTGATGGTCTGAGGTCAACATCGTGTAACAGAGAATAAAGCAGTGATGAGTTGAGGTCAACATTGATTTGATTGTCTGAGTTCAACATCACGTAACAGAGAATAAAGCATTGACGACTTGAGGTCAACATCGATATGATGGTCTGAGGACAACAGCATGTAACAGAGAACAAAGAGGTGATGACTTGAGGTCAACATTGATTTGATGGTCTGAGGTCAACATAGTGTACAGAGAATAAAGCAGTGATGAGTTGAGGTCAACATCATGTAACGGAGAATAAAGCAGTGATGACTTGAGGTCAACATTGATTTGATTGTCTGAGGTCAACATCACGAAACAGAGAATAAAGCATTGATGACTTGAGTTCAACATTGATATGATGATCTGAGGACAACATCGTGTAACAGAGAATAAAGAAGTGATGACTTGAAGTCAACATTGATTTGATGGTCTGAGGTCAACATCACGTAACAGAGAATAAAGCATTGATGACTTGAGGTCAACATTGATATGATGATCTGAGGACAACATCGTGTAACAGAGAATAAAGCAGTGATGACTTGAGGTCAACATCGATATGATGGTCTGAGGACAACATCACGTAATGGAGAATAAAGCATTGATGACATGAGGTCAACATTGATATGATGGTCTAAGGACAACATCGCGTAACGGAGAATAAAACAGTGATGACTTGAGGTCAACATCGATATGATGATCTGAGGACAACATCGTGTAACAGAGAATAAAGAAGTGATGACTTGAAGTCAACATTGATTTGATGGTCTGAGGTCAACATCGTGTAACAGAGAATAAAGCAGTGATGAGTTGAGGTCAACATTGATTTGATTGTCTGAGGTCAACATCACGTAACAGAGAATAAAGCATTGACGACTTGAGGTCAACATCGATATGATGGTCTGAGGACAACAGCATGTAACAGAGAACAAAGAGGTGATGACTTGAGGTCAACATTGATTTGATGGTCTGAGGTCAACATAGTGTACAGAGAATAAATCAGTGATGAGTTGAGGTCAACATCATGTAACGGAGAATAAAGCAGTGATGACTTGAGGTCAACATTGATTTGATTGTCTGAGGACAAAATCCTGTAACAGAGAATAAAGCGGTGATGACTTGAGGTCAACATTGATATGATGATCTGAGGACAACATCGTGTAACAGAGAATAAAGAAGTGATGACTTGAAGTCAACATTGATTTGATGGTCTGAGGTCAACATCGTGTAACAGAGAATAAAGCAGTGATGAGTTGAGGTCAACATTGATTTGATTGTCTGTGGTCAACATCACGTAACAGAGAATAAAGCATTGATGACTTGAGGTCAACATTGATATGATGATCTGAGGACAACATCGTGTAACAGAGAATAAAGCAGTGATGACTTGAGGTCAACATCGATATGATGGTCTGAGGACAACATCGTGTAACAGAGAATCAAGAAGTGATGACTTGAGATCAACATCGATATGATGGTCTGAGGACAACATCACGTAATGGAGAATAATGCAGTGATGAATTGAGGTCACCATCGATATGATGGTCTTAGGACAACATCCTCTAACAGAGAATAAATCATTGATGACTTGAGGTCAACATTGATATGATGGTCTGAGGACAACATCGTGTAACAGAGAATAAAGCATTGATGACTTGAGGTCAACATCATGTAACGGAGAATAAAGCAGCGATGACTTGAGGTCAACACTGATTTGATTGTCTGAGGTCAACATCACGTAACGGAGAATAAAGCATTGATGACTTGAGGTCAACGTTGACATGATGATCTGAGGACAACATCGTGTAACAGAGAATAAAGCAGTGATGACTTGAGGTCAACATGGATATGATGGTCTGAGGACAAAATCCTGTAACAGAGAATAAACCGGTGATGACTTGAGGTCAACATTGATTTGATGGTCTGAGGTCAACATCGTGTAACAGAGAACAAAGCATTGATGACTTGAGGTCAACATCATGTAACGGAGAATAAAGCAGCGATGACTTGAGGTCAACATTGATTTGATTGTCTGAGGTCAACATCACGTAACAGAGAATAAAGCATTGATGACTTGAGGTCAACATTGATACGATGGTCTGAGGACAACATCGTGTAACAGAGAATAAAGCATTGAGGACTTGAGGTCAACATCATGTAACGGAGAATAAAGCAGCGATGACTTGAGGTCAATATTGATTTGATTGTCTGAGGTCAACATCACGTAACGGAGAATAAAGCATTGATGACTTGAGGTCAACATTGATATGATGATCTGAGGACAACATCGTGTAACAGAGAATAAAGCAGTGATGACTTGAGGTCAACATTGATATGATGGTCTGAGGACAACATCGTGTAACAGAGAATAAAGCATTGATGACTTGAGGTCAACATCATGTAACGGAGAATAAAGCAGAGATGACTTGAGGTCAACGTTGACATGATGATCTGAGGACAATATCGTGTAACAGAGAATAAAGCAGTGATGACTTGAGGTCAACATCGATATGATGGTCTGAGGACAACATCCTGTAACAGAGAATAAAGAGGTGATGACTTGAGATCAACATTGATTTGATGGTCTGAGGTCAACATCGTGTAACAGAGAATAAAGCATTGATGACTTGAGGTCAACATCATGTAACGGAGAATAAAGCAGCGATGACTTGAGGTCAATATTGATTTGATTGTCTGAGGTCAACATCACGAAACGGAGAATAAAGCAGTGATGACTTGAGTTCAACATCGATATGATGGTCTGAGGACAACATCATGTAACAGAGAATAAAGAGGTGATGACTTGAGGTCAACATTGATTTGATGGTCTGAGGTCAACATAGTGTACAGAGAATAAAGCAGTGATGAGTTGAGGTCAACATCATGTAACGGAGAATAAAGCATTGATGACTTGAGGTCAACATTGATATGATGATCTGAGGACAACATCGTGTAACAGAGAATAAAGAAGTGATGACTTGAAGTCAACATTGATTTGATGGTCTGAGGTCAACATCGTGTAACAGAGAATAAAGCAGTGATGAGTTGAGGTCAACATTGATTTGATTGTCTGAGGTCAACATCACGTAACAGAGAATAAAGCATTGATGACTTGAGGTGAACATTGATATGATGATCTGAGGACAACATCGTGTAACAGAGAATAAAGCAGTGATGACTTGAGGTCAACATCGATATGATGGTCTGAGGACAACATCATGTAACAGAGAATAAAGAGGTGTTGACTTGAGGTCAACATTGATTTGATGGTCTGAGGTCAACATAGTGTACAGAGAATAAATCAGTGATGAGTTGAGGTCAACATCATGTAACGGAGAATAAAGCAGTGATGACTTGAGGTCAACATTGATTTGATTGTCTGAGGACAAAATCCTGTAACAGAGAATAAAGCGGTGATGACTTGAGGTCAACATTGATATGATGATCTGAGGACAACATCGTGTAACAGAGAATAAAGAAGTGATGACTTGAAGTCAACATTGATTTGATGGTCTGAGGTCAACATCGTGTAACAGAGAATAAAGCAGTGATGAGTTGAGGTCAACATTGATTTGATTGTCTGAGGTCAACATCACGTAACAGAGAATAAAGCATTGATGACTTGAGATCAACATCGATATGATGGTCTGAGGACAACATCGTGTAACAGAGAATAAAGCAGTGATGACTTGAGGTCAACATCGATATGATGGTCTGAGGACAACATCGTGTAACAGAGAATAAAGAAGTGATGACTTGAAGTCAACATTGATTTGATGGTCTGAGGTCAACATCGTGTAACAGAGAATAAAGCAGTGATGAGTTGAGGTCAACATTGATTTGATTGTCTGTGGTCAACATCACGTAACAGAGAATAAAGCATTGATGACTTGAGGTCAACATTGATATGATGATCTGAGGACAACATCGTGTAACAGAGAATAAAGCAGTGATGACTTGAGGTCAACATCGATATGATGGTCTGAGGACAACATCGTGTAACAGAGAATCAAGAAGTGATGACTTGAGATCAACATCGATATGATGGTCTGAGGACAACATCACGTAATGGAGAATAATGCAGTGATGAATTGAGGTCACCATCGATATGATGGTCTAAGGACAACATCCTCTAACAGAGAATAAATCATTGATGACTTGAGGTCAACATTGATATGATGGTCTGAGGACAACATCGTGTAACAGAGAATAAAGCATTGATGACTTGAGGTCAACATCATGTAACGGAGAATAAAGCAGCGATGACTTGAGGTCAACACTGATTTGATTGTCTGAGGTCAACATCACGTAACGGAGAATAAAGCATTGATGACTTGAGGTCAACGTTGACATGATGATCTGAGGACAACATCGTGTAACAGAGAATAAAGCAGTGATGACTTGAGGTCAACATGGATATGATGGTCTGAGGACAAAATCCTGTAACAGAGAATAAAGCGGTGATGACTTGAGGACAACATTGATTTGATTGTCTGAGATCAACATCGTGTAACAGAGAATAAAGCATTGATGACTTGAGGTCAACATCATGTAACGGAGAATAAAGCAGCGATGACTTGAGGTCAACATTGATTTGATTGTCTGAGGTCAACATCACGTAACGGAGAATAAAGCATTGATGACTTGAGGTCAACGTTGACATGATGATCTGAGGACAACATCGTGTAACAGAGAATAAAGCAGTGATGACTTGAGGTCAATATCGATATGATGGTCTGAGGACAACATCCTGTAACAGAGAATAAAGCGGTGATGACTTGATGTCAACAATGATTTGATGGTCTGAGGTCAACATCGTGTAACAGAGAATAAAGCAGTGATGACTTGAGGTCAACATCATGTAACGGAGAATAAAGCAGCGATGACTTGAGGTCAACATTGATTTGATGGTCTGAGGTCAACATCACGTAACAGAGAATAAAGCATTGATGACTTGAGGTCAACATTGATTTGATTGTCTGAGGTCAACATCACATAACAGAGAATAAAGCATTGATGACTTGAGGTCAACATTGATTTGATGGTCTGAGGTCAACATCACGTAACAGAGAAAAAAGCAGTGATGACTTGAGGTCAACATCGATATGATGGTCTGAGGACAACATCATGTAAGAGAGAATAAAGAGGTGATGACTTGAGGTCAACATTGATTTGATGGTCTGAGGTCAACATAGTGTACAGAGAATAAAGCAGTGATGAGTTGAGGTCAACATCATGTAACGGAGAATAAAGCAGTGATGACTTGAGGTCAACATTGATTTGATTGTCTGAGGTCAACATCACGAAACAGAGAATAAAGCATTGATGACTTGAGGTCAACACTGATATGATGATCTGAGGACAACATCGTGTAACAGAGAATAAAGAAGTGATGACTTGAAGTCAACATTGATTTGATGGTCTGAGGTCAACATCACGTAACAGAGAATAAAGCATTGATGACTTGAGGTCAACATTGATATGATGATCTGAGGACAACATCGTGTAACAGAGAATAAAGCAGTGATGACTTGAGGTCAACATCGATATGATGGTCTGAGGACAACATCACGTAATGGAGAATAAAGCATTGATGACATGAGGTCAACATTGATATGATGGTCTAAGGACAACATCGCGTAACGGAGAATAAAACAGTGATGACTTGAGGTCAACATCGATATGATGATCTGAGGACAACATCGTGTAACAGAGAATAAAGAAGTGATGACTTGAAGTCAACACTGATTTGATGGTCTGAGGTCAACATCGTGTAACAGAGAATAAAGCAGTGATGAGTTGAGGTCAACATTGATTTGATTGTCTGAGTTCAACATCACGTAACAGAGAATAAAGCATTGACGACTTGAGGTCAACATCGATATGATGGTCTGAGGACAACAGCATGTAACAGAGAACAAAGAGGTGATGACTTGAGGTCAACATTGATTTGATGGTCTGAGGTCAACATAGTGTACAGAGAATAAATCAGTGATGAGTTGAGGTCAACATCATGTAACGGAGAATAAAGCAGTGATGACTTGAGGTCAACATTGATTTGATTGTCTGAGGACAAAATCCTGTAACAGAGAATAAAGCGGTGATGACTTGAGGTCAACATTGATATGATGATCTGAGGACAACATCGTGTAACAGAGAATAAAGAAGTGATGACTTGAAGTCAACATTGATTTGATGGTCTGAGGTCAACATCGTGTAACAGAGAATAAAGCAGTGATGAGTTGAGGTCAACATTGATTTGATTGTCTGTGGTCAACATCACGTAACAGAGAATAAAGCATTGATGACTTGAGGTCAACATTGATATGATGATCTGAGGACAACATCGTGTAACAGAGAATAAAGCAGTGATGACTTGAGGTCAACATCGATATGATGGTCTGAGGACAACATCGTGTAACAGAGAATCAAGAAGTGATGACTTGAGATCAACATCGATATGATGGTCTGAGGACAACATCACGTAATGGAGAATAATGCAGTGATGAATTGAGGTCACCATCGATATGATGGTCTTAGGACAACATCCTCTAACAGAGAATAAATCATTGATGACTTGAGGTCAACATTGATATGATGGTCTGAGGACAACATCGTGTAACAGAGAATAAAGCATTGATGACTTGAGGTCAACATCATGTAACGGAGAATAAAGCAGCGATGACTTGAGGTCAACACTGATTTGATTGTCTGAGGTCAACATCACGTAACGGAGAATAAAGCATTGATGACTTGAGGTCAACGTTGACATGATGATCTGAGGACAACATCGTGTAACAGAGAATAAAGCAGTGATGACTTGAGGTCAACATGGATATGATGGTCTGAGGACAAAATCCTGTAACAGAGAATAAAGCGGTGATGACTTGAGGACAACATTGATTTGATTGTCTGAGGTCAACATCGTGTAACAGAGAATAAAGCATTGATGACTTGAGGTCAACATCATGTAACGGAGAATAAAGCAGCGATGACTTGAGGTCAACATTGATTTGATTGTCTGAGGTCAACATCACGTAACGGAGAATAAAGCATTGATGACTTGAGGTCAACGTTGACATGATGATCTGAGGACAACATCGTGTAACAGAGAATAAAGCAGTGATGACTTGAGGTCAATATCGATATGATGGTCTGAGGACAACATCCTGTAACAGAGAATAAAGCGGTGATGACTTGAGGTCAACATTGATTTGATGGTCTGAGGTCAACATCGTGTAACAGAGAATAAAGCAGTGATGACTTGAGGTCAACATCATGTAACGGAGAATAAAGCAGCGATGACTTGAGGTCAACATTGATTTGATTGTCTGAGGACAAAATCCTGTAACAGAGAATAAAGCGGTGATGACTTGAGGTCAACATTGATATGATGATCTGAGGACAACATCGTGTAACAGAGAATAAAGAAGTGATGACTTGAAGTCAACATTGATTTGATGGTCTGAGGTCAACATCGTGTAACAGAGAATAAAGCAGTGATGAGTTGAGGTCAACATTGATTTGATTGTCTGTGGTCAACATCACGTAACAGAGAATAAAGCATTGATGACTTGAGGTCAACATTGATATGATGATCTGAGGACAACATCGTGTAACAGAGAATAAAGCAGTGATGACTTGAGGTCAACATCGATATGATGGTCTGAGGACAACATCGTGTAACAGAGAATCAAGAAGTGATGACTTGAGATCAACATCGATATGATGGTCTGAGGACAACATCACGTAATGGAGAATAATGCAGTGATGAATTGAGGTCACCATCGATATGATGGTCTTAGGACAACATCCTCTAACAGAGAATAAATCATTGATGACTTGAGGTCAACATTGATATGATGGTCTGAGGACAACATCGTGTAACAGAGAATAAAGCATTGATGACTTGAGGTCAACATCATGTAACGGAGAATAAAGCAGCGATGACTTGAGGTCAACACTGATTTGATTGTCTGAGGTCAACATCACGTAACGGAGAATAAAGCATTGATGACTTGAGGTCAACGTTGACATGATGATCTGAGGACAACATCGTGTAACAGAGAATAAAGCAGTGATGACTTGAGGTCAACATGGATATGATGGTCTGAGGACAAAATCCTGTAACAGAGAATAAAGCGGTGATGACTTGAGGACAACATTGATTTGATTGTCTGAGGTCAACATCGTGTAACAGAGAATAAAGCATTGATGACTTGAGGTCAACATCATGTAACGGAGAATAAAGCAGCGATGACTTGAGGTCAACATTGATTTGATTGTCTGAGGTCAACATCACGTAACGGAGAATAAAGCATTGATGACTTGAGGTCAACGTTGACATGATGATCTGAGGACAACATCGTGTAACAGAGAATAAAGCAGTGATGACTTGAGGTCAATATCGATATGATGGTCTGAGGACAACATCCTGTAACAGAGAATAAAGCGGTGATGACTTGAGGTCAACATTGATTTGATGGTCTGAGGTCAACATCGTGTAACAGAGAATAAAGCAGTGATGACTTGAGGTCAACATCATGTAACGGAGAATAAAGCAGCGATGACTTGAGGTCAACATTGATTTGATGGTCTGAGGTCAACATCACGTAACAGAGAATAAAGCATTGATGACTTGAGGTCAACATTGATTTGATTGTCTGAGGTCAACATCACATAACAGAGAATAAAGCATTGATGACTTGAGGTCAACATTGATTTGATGGTCTGAGGTCAACATCACGTAACAGAGAAAAAAGCAGTGATGACTTGAGGTCAACATCGATATGATGGTCTGAGGACAACATCATGTAAGAGAGAATAAAGAGGTGATGACTTGAGGTCAACATTGATTTGATGGTCTGAGGTCAACATAGTGTACAGAGAATAAAGCAGTGATGAGTTGAGGTCAACATCATGTAACGGAGAATAAAGCAGTGATGACTTGAGGTCAACATTGATTTGATTGTCTGAGGTCAACATCACGAAACAGAGAATAAAGCATTGATGACTTGATGTCAACACTGATATGATGATCTGAGGACAACATCGTGTAACAGAGAATAAAGAAGTGATGACTTGAAGTCAACATTGATTTGATGGTCTGAGGTCAACATCACGTAACAGAGAATAAAGCATTGATGACTTGAGGTCAACATTGATATGATGATCTGAGGACAACATCGTGTAACAGAGAATAAAGCAGTGATGACTTGAGGTCAACATCGATATGATGGTCTGAGGACAACATCACGTAATGGAGAATAAAGCATTGATGACATGAGGTCAACATTGATATGATGGTCTAAGGACAACATCGCGTAACGGAGAATAAAACAGTGATGACTTGAGGTCAACATCGATATGATGATCTGAGGACAACATCGTGTAACAGAGAATAAAGAAGTGATGACTTGAAGTCAACATTGATTTGATGGTCTGAGGTCAACATCGTGTAACAGAGAATAAAGCAGTGATGAGTTGAGGTCAACATTGATTTGATTGTCTGAGGTCAACATCACGTAACAGAGAATAAAGCATTGACGACTTGAGGTCAACATCGATATGATGGTCTGAGGACAACAGCATGTAACAGAGAACAAAGAGGTGATGACTTGAGGTCAACATTGATTTGATGGTCTGAGGTCAACATAGTGTAAAGAGAATAAATCAGTGATGAGTTGAGGTCAACATCATGTAACGGAGAATAAAGCAGTGATGACTTGAGGTCAACATTGATTTGATTGTCTGAGGACAAAATCCTGTAACAGAGAATAAAGCGGTGATGACTTGAGGTCAACATTGATATGATGATCTGAGGACAACATCGTGTAACAGAGAATAAAGAAGTGATGACTTGAAGTCAACATTGATTTGATGGTCTGAGGTCAACATCGTGTAACAGAGAATAAAGCAGTGATGAGTTGAGGTCAACATTGATTTGATTGTCTGTGGTCAACATCACGTAACAGAGAATAAAGCATTGATGACTTGAGGTCAACATTGATATGATGATCTGAGGACAACATCGTGTAACAGAGAATAAAGCAGTGATGACTTGAGGTCAACATCGATATGATGGTCTGAGGACAACATCGTGTAACAGAGAATCAAGAAGTGATGACTTGAGATCAACATCGATATGATGGTCTGAGGACAACATCACGTAATGGAGAATAATGCAGTGATGAATTGAGGTCACCATCGATATGATGGTCTTAGGACAACATCCTCTAACAGAGAATAAATCATTGATGACTTGAGGTCAACATTGATATGATGGTCTGAGGACAACATCGTGTAACAGAGAATAAAGCATTGATGACTTGAGGTCAACATCATGTAACGGAGAATAAAGCAGCGATGACTTGAGGTCAACACTGATTTGATTGTCTGAGGTCAACATCACGTAACGGAGAATAAAGCATTGATGACTTGAGGTCAACGTTGACATGATGATCTGAGGACAACATCGTGTAACAGAGAATAAAGCAGTGATGACTTGAGGTCAACATGGATATGATGGTCTGAGGACAAAATCCTGTAACAGAGAATAAAGCGGTGATGACTTGAGGTCAACATTGATTTGATGGTCTGAGGTCAACATCGTGTAACAGAGAATAAAGCAGTGATGACTTGAGGTCAACATCATGTAACGGAGAATAAAGCAGCGATGACTTGAGGTCAACATTGATTTGATGGTCTGAGGTCAACATCACGTAACAGAGAATAAAGCATTGATGACTTGAGGTCAACATTGATTTGATTGTCTGAGGTCAACATCACATAACAGAGAATAAAGCATTGATGACTTGAGGTCAACATTGATTTGATGGTCTGAGGTCAACATCACGTAACAGAGAATAAAGCATTGATGACTTGAGGTCAACATTGATATGATGATCTGAGGACAACATCGTGTAACAGAAAATAAAGAAGTGATGACTTGAGGTCAACATTGATTTGATGGACTGAGGTCAACATCGTGTAACGGAGAATAAAGCAGCGATGACTTGAGGTCAACATTGATTTGATTGTCTGAGGTCAACATAACGCAACTGAGAATAAAGCATTGATGACTTGAGGTCAACGTTGACATGATGATCTGAAGACAACAACGTGTAACAGAGAAAAAAGCAGTGATGACTTGAGGTCAACATCGATATGATGGTCTGAGGACAACATCATGTAAGAGAGAATAAAGAGGTGATGACTTGAGGTCAACATTGATTTGATGGTCTGAGGTCAACATAGTGTACAGAGAATAAAGCAGTGATGAGTTGAGGTCAACATCATGTAACGGAGAATAAAGCAGTGATGACTTGAGGTCAACATTGATTTGATTGTCTGAGGTCAACATCACGAAACAGAGAATAAAGCATTGATGACTTGAGGTCAACATTGATATGATGATCTGAGGACAACATCGTGTAACAGAGAATAAAGAAGTGATGACTTGAAGTCAACATTGATTTGATGGTCTGAGGTCAACATCACGTAACAGAGAATAAAGCATTGATGACTTGAGGTCAACATTGATATGATGATCTGATGACAACATCGTGTAACAGAGAATAAAGCAGTGATGACTTGAGGTCAACATCGATATGATGGTCTGAGGACAACATCACGTAATGGAGAATAAAGCATTGATGACATGAGGTCAACATTGATATGATGGTCTAAGGACAACATCGCGTAACGGAGAATAAAACAGTGATGACTTGAGGTCAACATCGATATGATGATCTGAGGACAACATCGTGTAACAGAGAATAAAGAAGTGATGACTTGAAGTCAACATTGATTTGATGGTCTGAGGTCAACATCGTGTAACAGAGAATAAAGCAGTGATGAGTTGAGGTCAACATCATGTAACGGAGAATAAAGCAGCGATGACTTGAGGTCAACATTGATTTGATGGTCTGAGGTCAACATCACGTAACAGAGAATAAAGCATTGATGACTTGAGGTCAACATTGATTTGATTGTCTGAGGTCAACATCACATAACAGAGAATAAAGCATTGATGACTTGAGGTCAACATTGATTTGATGGTCTGAGGTCAACATCACGTAACAGAGAAAAAAGCAGTGATGACTTGAGGTCAACATCGATATGATGGTCATAGGACAACATCATGTAAGAGAGAATAAAGAGGTGATGACTTGAGGTCAACATTGATTTGATGGTCTGAGGTCAACATAGTGTACAGAGAATAAAGCAGTGATGAGTTGAGGTCAACATCATGTAACGGAGAATAAAGCAGTGATGACTTGAGGTCAACATTGATTTGATTGTCTGAGGACAAAATCCTGTAACAGAGAATAAAGCGGTGATGACTTGAGGTCAACATTGATATGATGATCTGAGGACAACATCGTGTAACAGAGAATAAAGAAGTGATGACTTGAAGTCAACATTGATTTGATGGTCTGAGGTCAACATCGTGTAACAGAGAATAAAGCAGTGATGAGTTGAGGTCAACATTGATTTGATTGTCTGTGGTCAACATCACGTAACAGAGAATAAAGCATTGATGACTTGAGGTCAACATTGATATGATGATCTGAGGACAACATCGTGTAACAGAGAATAAAGCAGTGATGACTTGAGGTCAACATCGATATGATGGTCTGAGGACAACATCGTGTAACAGAGAATCAAGAAGTGATGACTTGAGATCAACATCGATATGATGGTCTGAGGACAACATCACGTAATGGAGAATAATGCAGTGATGAATTGAGGTCACCATCGATATGATGGTCTTAGGACAACATCCTCTAACAGAGAATAAATCATTGATGACTTGAGGTCAACATTGATATGATGGTCTGAGGACAACATCGTGTAACAGAGAATAAAGCATTGATGACTTGAGGTCAACATCATGTAACGGAGAATAAAGCAGCGATGACTTGAGGTCAACACTGATTTGATTGTCTGAGGTCAACATCACGTAACGGAGAATAAAGCATTGATGACTTGAGGTCAACGTTGACATGATGATCTGAGGACAACATCGTGTAACAGAGAATAAAGCAGTGATGACTTGAGGTCAACATGGATATGATGGTCTGAGGACAAAATCCTGTAACAGAGAATAAAGCGGTGATGACTTGAGGACAACATTGATTTGATTGTCTGAGGTCAACATCGTGTAACAGAGAATAAAGCATTGATGACTTGAGGTCAACATCATGTAACGGAGAATAAAGCAGCGATGACTTGAGGTCAACATCGATATGATGGTCTGAGGACAACATCATGTAAGAGAGAATAAAGAGGTGATGACTTGAGGTCAACATTGATTTGATGGTCTGAGGTCAACATAGTGTACAGAGAATAAAGCAGTGATGAGTTGAGGTCAACATCATGTAACGGAGAATAAAGCAGTGATGACTTGAGGTCAACATTGATTTGATTGTCTGAGGTCAACATCACGAAACAGAGAATAAAGCATTGATGACTTGAGGTCAACATTGATATGATGATCTGAGGACAACATCGTGTAACAGAGAATAAAGAAGTGATGACTTGAAGTCAACATTGATTTGATGGTCTGAGGTCAACATCACGTAACAGAGAATAAAGCATTGATGACTTGAGGTCAACATTGATATGATGATCTGAGGACAACATTGTGTAACAGAGAATAAAGCAGTGATGACTTGAGGTCAACATCGATATGATGGTCTGAGGACAACATCACGTAATGGAGAATAAAGCATTGATGACATGAGGTCAACATTGATATGATGGTCTAAGGACAACATCGCGTAACGGAGAATAAAACAGTGATGACTTGAGGTCAACATCGATATGATGATCTGAGGACAACATCGTGTAACAGAGAATAAAGAAGTGATGACTTGAAGTCAACATTGATTTGATGGTCTGAGGTCAACATCGTGTAACAGAGAATAAAGCAGTGATGAGTTGAGGTCAACATCATGTAACGGAGAATAAAGCAGCGATGACTTGAGGTCAACATTGATTTGATGGTCTGAGGTCAACATCACGTAACAGAGAATAAAGCATTGATGACTTGAGGTCAACATTGATTTGATTGTCTGAGGTCAACATCACATAACAGAGAATAAAGCATTGATGACTTGAGGTCAACATTGATTTGATGGTCTGAGGTCAACATCACGTAACAGAGAAAAAAGCAGTGATGACTTGAGGTCAACATCGATATGATGGTCATAGGACAACATCATGTAAGAGAGAATAAAGAGGTGATGACTTGAGGTCAACATTGATTTGATGGTCTGAGGTCAACATAGTGTACAGAGAATAAAGCAGTGATGAGTTGAGGTCAACATCATGTAACGGAGAATAAAGCAGTGATGACTTGAGGTCAACATTGATTTGATTGTCTGAGGACAAAATCCTGTAACAGAGAATAAAGCGGTGATGACTTGAGGTCAACATTGATATGATGATCTGAGGACAACATCGTGTAACAGAGAATAAAGAAGTGATGACTTGAAGTCAACATTGATTTGATGGTCTGAGGTCAACATCGTGTAACAGAGAATAAAGCAGTGATGAGTTGAGGTCAACATTGATTTGATTGTCTGTGGTCAACATCACGTAACAGAGAATAAAGCATTGATGACTTGAGGTCAACATTGATATGATGATCTGAGGACAACATCGTGTAACAGAGAATAAAGCAGTGATGACTTGAGGTCAACATCGATATGATGGTCTGAGGACAACATCGTGTAACAGAGAATCAAGAAGTGATGACTTGAGATCAACATCGATATGATGGTCTGAGGACAACATCACGTAATGGAGAATAATGCAGTGATGAATTGAGGTCACCATCGATATGATGGTCTTAGGACAACATCCTCTAACAGAGAATAAATCATTGATGACTTGAGGTCAACATTGATATGATGGTCTGAGGACAACATCGTGTAACAGAGAATAAAGCATTGATGACTTGAGGTCAACATCATGTAACGGAGAATAAAGCAGCGATGACTTGAGGTCAACACTGATTTGATTGTCTGAGGTCAACATCACGTAACGGAGAATAAAGCATTGATGACTTGAGGTCAACGTTGACATGATGATCTGAGGACAACATCGTGTAACAGAGAATAAAGCAGTGATGACTTGAGGTCAACATGGATATGATGGTCTGAGGACAAAATCCTGTAACAGAGAATAAAGCGGTGATGACTTGAGGACAACATTGATTTGATTGTCTGAGGTCAACATCGTGTAACAGAGAATAAAGCATTGATGACTTGAGGTCAACATCATGTAACGGAGAATAAAGCAGCGATGACTTGAGGTCAACATCGATATGATGGTCTGAGGACAACATCATGTAAGAGAGAATAAAGAGGTGATGACTTGAGGTCAACATTGATATGATGGTCTGAGGTCAACATAGTGTACAGAGAATAAAGCAGTGATGAGTTGAGGTCAACATCATGTAACGGAGAATAAAGCAGTGATGACTTGAGGTCAACATTGATATGATGGTCTGAGGTCAACATAGTGTACAGAGAATAAAGCAGTGATGAGTTGAGGTCAACATCATGTAACGGAGAATAAAGCAGTGATGACTTGAGGTCAACATTGATTTGATTGTCTGAGGTCAACATCACGAAACAGAGAATAAAGCATTGATGACTTGAGGTCAACATTGATATGATGATCTGAGGACAACATCGTGTAACAGAGAATAAAGAAGTGATGACTTGAAGTCAACATTGATTTGATGGTCTGAGGTCAACATCACGTAACAGAGAATAAAGCATTGATGACTTGAGGTCAACATTGATATGATGATCTGAGGACAACATCGTGTAACAGAGAATAAAGCAGTGATGACTTGAGGTCAACATCGATATGATGGTCTGAGGACAACATCACGTAATGGAGAATAAAGCATTGATGACATGAGGTCAACATTGATATGATGGTCTAAGGACAACATCGCGTAACGGAGAATAAAACAGTGATGACTTGAGGTCAACATCGATATGATGATCTGAGGACAACATCGTGTAACAGAGAATAAAGAAGTGATGACTTGAAGTCAACATTGATTTGATGGTCTGAGGTCAACATCGTGTAACAGAGAATAAAGCAGTGATGAGTTGAGGTCAACATCATGTAACGGAGAATAAAGCAGCGATGACTTGAGGTCAACATTGATTTGATGGTCTGAGGTCAACATCACGTAACAGAGAATAAAGCATTGATGACTTGAGGTCAACATTGATTTGATTGTCTGAGGTCAACATCACATAACAGAGAATAAAGCATTGATGACTTGAGGTCAACATTGATTTGATGGTCTGAGGTCAACATCACGTAACAGAGAAAAAAGCAGTGATGACTTGAGGTCAACATCGATATGATGGTCATAGGACAACATCATGTAAGAGAGAATAAAGAGGTGATGACTTGAGGTCAACATTGATTTGATGGTCTGAGGTCAACATAGTGTACAGAGAATAAAGCAGTGATGAGTTGAGGTCAACATCATGTAACGGAGAATAAAGCAGTGATGACTTGAGGTCAACATTGATTTGATTGTCTGAGGACAAAATCCTGTAACAGAGAATAAAGCGGTGATGACTTGAGGTCAACATTGATATGATGATCTGAGGACAACATCGTGTAACAGAGAATAAAGAAGTGATGACTTGAAGTCAACATTGATTTGATGGTCTGAGGTCAACATCGTGTAACAGAGAATAAAGCAGTGATGAGTTGAGGTCAACATTGATTTGATTGTCTGTGGTCAACATCACGTAACAGAGAATAAAGCATTGATGACTTGAGGTCAACATTGATATGATGATCTGAGGACAACATCGTGTAACAGAGAATAAAGCAGTGATGACTTGAGGTCAACATCGATATGATGGTCTGAGGACAACATCGTGTAACAGAGAATCAAGAAGTGATGACTTGAGATCAACATCGATATGATGGTCTGAGGACAACATCACGTAATGGAGAATAATGCAGTGATGAATTGAGGTCACCATCGATATGATGGTCTTAGGACAACATCCTCTAACAGAGAATAAATCATTGATGACTTGAGGTCAACATTGATATGATGGTCTGAGGACAACATCGTGTAACAGAGAATAAAGCATTGATGACTTGAGGTCAACATCATGTAACGGAGAATAAAGCAGCGATGACTTGAGGTCAACACTGATTTGATTGTCTGAGGTCAACATCACGTAACGGAGAATAAAGCATTGATGACTTGAGGTCAACGTTGACATGATGATCTGAGGACAACATCGTGTAACAGAGAATAAAGCAGTGATGACTTGAGGTCAACATGGATATGATGGTCTGAGGACAAAATCCTGTAACAGAGAATAAAGCGGTGATGACTTGAGGACAACATTGATTTGATTGTCTGAGGTCAACATCGTGTAACAGAGAATAAAGCATTGATGACTTGAGGTCAACATCATGTAACGGAGAATAAAGCAGCGATGACTTGAGGTCAACATTGATTTGATTGTCTGAGGTCAACATCACGTAACGGAGAATAAAGCATTGATGACTTGAGGTCAACGTTGACATGATGATCTGAGGACAACATCGTGTAACAGAGAATAAAGCAGTGATGACTTGAGGTCAATATCGATATGATGGTCTGAGGACAACATCCTGTAACAGAGAATAAAGCGGTGATGACTTGAGGTCAACATTGATTTGATGGTCTGAGGTCAACATCGTGTAACAGAGAATAAAGCAGTGATGACTTGAGGTCAACATCATGTAACGGAGAATAAAGCAGCGATGACTTGAGGTCAACATTGATTTGATGGTCTGAGGTCAACATCACGTAACAGAGAATAAAGCATTGATGACTTGAGGTCAACATTGATTTGATTGTCTGAGGTCAACATCACATAACAGAGAATAAAGCATTGATGACTTGAGGTCAACATTGATTTGATGGTCTGAGGTCAACATCACGTAACAGAGAAAAAAGCAGTGATGACTTGAGGTCAACATCGATATGATGGTCTGAGGACAACATCATGTAAGAGAGAATAAAGAGGTGATGACTTGAGGTCAACATTGATTTGATGGTCTGAGGTCAACATAGTGTACAGAGAATAAAGCAGTGATGAGTTGAGGTCAACATCATGTAACGGAGAATAAAGCAGTGATGACTTGAGGTCAACATTGATTTGATTGTCTGAGGTCAACATCACGAAACAGAGAATAAAGCATTGATGACTTGAGGTCAACATTGATATGATGATCTGAGGACAACATCGTGTAACAGAGAATAAAGAAGTGATGACTTGAAGTCAACATTGATTTGATGGTCTGAGGTCAACATCGTGTAACAGAGAATAAAGCAGTGATGAGTTGAGGTCAACATTGATTTGATTGTCTGAGGTCAACATCACGTAACAGAGAATAAAGCATTGACGACTTGAGGTCAACATCGATATGATGGTCTGAGGACAACAGCATGTAACAGAGAACAAAGAGGTGATGACTTGAGGTCAACATTGATTTGATGGTCTGAGGTCAACATAGTGTACAGAGAATAAATCAGTGATGAGTTGAGGTCAACATCATGTAACGGAGAATAAAGCGGTGATGACTTGAGGTCAACATTGATATGATGATCTGAGGACAACATCGTGTAACAGAGAATAAAGAAGTGATGACTTGAAGTCAACATTGATTTGATGGTCTGAGGTCAACATCGTGTAACAGAGAATAAAGCAGTGATGAGTTGAGGTCAACATTGATTTGATTGTCTGTGGTCAACATCACGTAACAGAGAATAAAGCATTGATGACTTGAGGTCAACATTGATATGATGATCTGAGGACAACATCGTGTAACAGAGAATAAAGCAGTGATGACTTGAGGTCAACATCGATATGATGGTCTGAGGACAACATCGTGTAACAGAGAATCAAGAAGTGATGACTTGAGATCAACATCGATATGATGGTCTGAGGACAACATCACGTAATGGAGAATAATGCAGTGATGAATTGAGGTCACCATCGATATGATGGTCTTAGGACAACATCCTCTAACAGAGAATAAATCATTGATGACTTGAGGTCAACATTGATATGATGGTCTGAGGACAACATCGTGTAACAGAGAATAAAGCATTGATGACTTGAGGTCAACATCATGTAACGGAGAATAAAGCAGCGATGACTTGAGGTCAACACTGATTTGATTGTCTGAGGTCAACATCACGTAACGGAGAATAAAGCATTGATGACTTGAGGTCAACGTTGACATGATGATCTGAGGACAACATCGTGTAACAGAGAATAAAGCAGTGATGACTTGAGGTCAACATGGATATGATGGTCTGAGGACAAAATCCTGTAACAGAGAATAAAGCGGTGATGACTTGAGGTCAACATTGATTTGATGGTCTGAGGTCAACATCGTGTAACAGAGAATAAAGCAGTGATGACTTGAGGTCAACATCATGTAACGGAGAATAAAGCAGCGATGACTTGAGGTCAACATTGATTTGATGGTCTGAGGTCAACATCACGTAACAGAGAATAAAGCATTGATGACTTGAGGTCAACATTGATTTGATTGTCTGAGGTCAACATCACATAACAGAGAATAAAGCATTGATGACTTGAGGTCAACATTGATTTGATGGTCTGAGGTCAACATCACGTAACAGAGAATAAAGCATTGATGACTTGAGGTCAACATTGATATGATGATCTGAGGACAACATCGTGTAACAGAAAATAAAGAAGTGATGACTTGAGGTCAACATTGATTTGATGGTCTGAGGTCAACATCGTGTAACGGAGAATAAAGCAGCGATGACTTGAGGTCAACATTGATTTGATTGTCTGAGGTCAACATAACGTAACAGAGAATAAAGCATTGATGACTTGAGGTCAACGTTGACATGATGATCTGAGGACAACAACGTGTAACAGAGAAAAAAGCAGTGATGACTTGAGGTCAACATCGATATGATGGTCTGAGGACAACATCATGTAAGAGAGAATAAAGAGGTGATGACTTGAGGTCAACATTGATTTGATGGTCTGAGGTCAACATAGTGTACAGAGAATAAAGCAGTGATGAGTTGAGGTCAACATCATGTAACGGAGAATAAAGCAGTGATGACTTGAGGTCAACATTGATTTGATTGTCTGAGGTCAACATCACGAAACAGAGAATAAAGCATTGATGACTTGAGGTCAACATTGATATGATGATCTGAGGACAACATCGTGTAACAGAGAATAAAGAAGTGATGACTTGAAGTCAACATTGATTTGATGGTCTGAGGTCAACATCACGTAACAGAGAATAAAGCATTGATGACTTGAGGTCAACATTGATATGATGATCTGAGGACAACATCGTGTAACAGAGAATAAAGCAGTGATGACTTGAGGTCAACATCGATATGATGGTCTGAGGACAACATCACGTAATGGAGAATAAAGCATTGATGACATGAGGTCAACATTGATATGATGGTCTAAGGACAACATCGCGTAACGGAGAATAAAACAGTGATGACTTGAGGTCAACATCGATATGATGATCTGAGGACAACATCGTGTAACAGAGAATATAGAAGTGATGACTTGAAGTCAACATTGATTTGATGGTCTGAGGTCAACATCGTGTAACAGAGAATAAAGCAGTGATGAGTTGAGGTCAACATCATGTAACGGAGAATAAAGCAGCGATGACTTGAGGTCAACATTGATTTGATGGTCTGAGGTCAACATCACGTAACAGAGAATAAAGCATTGATGACTTGAGGTCAACATTGATTTGATTGTCTGAGGTCAACATCACATAACAGAGAATAAAGCATTGATGACTTGAGGTCAACATTGATTTGATGGTCTGAGGTCAACATCACGTAACAGAGAAAAAAGCAGTGATGACTTGAGGTCAACATCGATATGATGGTCATAGGACAACATCATGTAAGAGAGAATAAAGAGGTGATGACTTGAGGTCAACATTGATTTGATGGTCTGAGGTCAACATAGTGTACAGAGAATAAAGCAGTGATGAGTTGAGGTCAACATCATGTAACGGAGAATAAAGCAGTGATGACTTGAGGTCAACATTGATTTGATTGTCTGAGGTCAACATCACGAAACAGAGAATAAAGCATTGATGACTTGAGGTCAACATTGATATGATGATCTGAGGACAACATCGTGTAACAGAGAATAAAGAAGTGATGACTTGAAGTCAACATTGATTTGATGGTCTGAGGTCAACATCACGTAACAGAGAATAAAGCATTGATGACTTGAGGTCAACATTGATATGATGATCTGAGGACAACATCGTGTAACAGAGAATAAAGCAGTGATGACTTGAGGTCAACATCGATATGATGGTCTGAGGACAACATCACGTAATGGAGAATAAAGCATTGATGACATGAGGTCAACATTGATATGATGGTCTAAGGACAACATCGCGTAACGGAGAATAAAACAGTGATGACTTGAGGTCAACATCGATATGATGATCTGAGGACAACATCGTGTAACAGAGAATAAAGAAGTGATGACTTGAAGTCAACATTGATTTCATGGTCTGAGGTCAACATCGTGTAACAGAGAATAAAGCATTGATGACTTGAGGTCAACATCATGTAACGGAGAATAAAGCAGCGATGACTTGAGGTCAACACTGATTTGATTGTCTGAGGTCAACATCACGTAACGGAGAATAAAGCATTGATGACTTGAGGTCAACGTTGACATGATGATCTGAGGACAACATCGTGTAACAGAGAATAAAGCAGTGATGACTTGAGGTCAACATGGATATGATGGTCTGAGGACAAAATCCTGTAACAGAGAATAAAGCGGTGATGACTTGAGGTCAACATTGATTTGATGGTCTGAGGTCAACATCGTGTAACAGAGAATAAAGCAGTGATGACTTGAGGTCAACATCATGTAACGGAGAATAAAGCAGCGATGACTTGAGGTCAACATTGATTTGATGGTCTGAGGTCAACATCACGTAACAGAGAATAAAGCATTGATGACTTGAGGTCAACATTGATTTGATTGTCTGAGGTCAACATCACATAACAGAGAATAAAGCATTGATGACTTGAGGTCAACATTGATTTGATGGTCTGAGGTCAACATCACGTAACAGAGAATAAAGCATTGATGACTTGAGGTCAACATTGATATGATGATCTGAGGACAACATCGTGTAACAGAAAATAAAGAAGTGATGACTTGAGGTCAACATTGATTTGATGGTCTGAGGTCAACATCGTGTAACGGAGAATAAAGCAGCGATGACTTGAGGTCAACATTGATTTGATTGTCTGAGGTCAACATAACGTAACAGAGAATAAAGCATTGATGACTTGAGGTCAACGTTGACATGATGATCTGAGGACAACAACGTGTAACAGAGAAAAAAGCAGTGATGACTTGAGGTCAACATCGATATGATGGTCTGAGGACAACATCATGTAAGAGAGAATAAAGAGGTGATGACTTGAGGTCAACATTGATTTGATGGTCTGAGGTCAACATAGTGTACAGAGAATAAAGCAGTGATGAGTTGAGGTCAACATCATGTAACGGAGAATAAAGCAGTGATGACTTGAGGTCAACATTGATTTGATTGTCTGAGGTCAACATCACGAAACAGAGAATAAAGCATTGATGACTTGAGGTCAACATTGATATGATGATCTGAGGACAACATCGTGTAACAGAGAATAAAGAAGTGATGACTTGAAGTCAACATTGATTTGATGGTCTGAGGTCAACATCACGTAACAGAGAATAAAGCATTGATGACTTGAGGTCAACATTGATATGATGATCTGAGGACAACATCGTGTAACAGAGAATAAAGCAGTGATGACTTGAGGTCAACATCGATATGATGGTCTGAGGACAACATCACGTAATGGAGAATAAAGCATTGATGACATGAGGTCAACATTGATATGATGGTCTAAGGACAACATCGCGTAACGGAGAATAAAACAGTGATGACTTGAGGTCAACATCGATATGATGATCTGAGGACAACATCGTGTAACAGAGAATAAAGAAGTGATGACTTGAAGTCAACATTGATTTGATGGTCTGAGGTCAACATCGTGTAACAGAGAATAAAGCAGTGATGAGTTGAGATCAACATCATGTAACGGAGAATAAAGCAGCGATGAAAGGAGGTCAACATTGATTTGATGGTCTGAGGTCAACATCACGTAACAGAGAATAAAGCATTGATGACTTGAGGTCAACATTGATATGATGGTCTAAGGACAACATCGCGTAACGGAGAATAAAACAGTGATGACTTGAGGTCAACATCGATATGATGATCTGAGGACAACATCGTGTAACAGAGAATAAAGAAGTGATGACTTGAAGTCAACATTGATTTGATGGTCTGAGGTCAACATCGTGTAACAGAGAATAAAGCAGTGATGAGTTGAGATCAACATCATGTAACGGAGAATAAAGCAGCGATGAAAGGAGGTCAACATTGATTTGATGGTCTGAGGTCAACATCACGTAACAGAGAATAAAGCATTGATGACTTGAGGTCAACATTGATTTGATTGTCTGAGGTCAACATCACATAACAGAGAATAAAGCATTGATGACTTGAGGTCAACATTGATTTGATGGTCTGAGGTCAACATCACGTAACAGAGAAAAAAGCAGTGATGACTTGAGGTCAACATCGATATGATGGTCATAGGACAACATCATGTAAGAGAGAATAAAGAGGTGATGACTTGAGGTCAACATTGATTTGATGGTCTGAGGTCAACATAGTGTACAGAGAATAAAGCAGTGATGAGTTGAGGTCAACATCATGTAACGGAGAATAAAGCAGTGATGACTTGAGGTCAACATTGATTTGATTGTCTGAGGTCAACATCACGAAACAGAGAATAAAGCATTGATGACTTGAGGTCAACATTGATATGATGATCTGAGGACAACATCGTGTAACAGAGAATAAAGAAGTGATGACTTGAAGTCAACATTGATTTGATGGTCTGAGGTCAACATCACGTAACAGAGAATAAAGCATTGATGACTTGAGGTCAACATTGATATGATGATCTGAGGACAACATCGTGTAACAGAGAATAAAGCAGTGATGACTTGAGGTCAACATCGATATGATGGTCTGAGGACAACATCACGTAATGGAGAATAAAGCATTGATGACATGAGGTCAACATTGATATGATGGTCTAAGGACAACATCGCGTAACGGAGAATAAAACAGTGATGACTTGAGGTCAACATCGATATGATGATCTGAGGACAACATCGTGTAACAGAGAATAAAGAAGTGATGACTTGAAGTCAACATTGATTTGATGGTCTGAGGTCAACATCGTGTAACAGAGAATAAAGCAGTGATGAGTTGAGGTCAACATTGATTTGATTGTCTGAGGTCAACATCACGTAACAGAGAATAAAGCATTGACAACTTGAGGTCAACATCGATATGATGGTCTGAGGACAACAGCATGTAACAGAGAACAAAGAGGTGATGACTTGAGGTCAACATTGATTTGATGGTCTGAGGTCAACATAGTGTACAGAGAATAAATCAGTGATGAGTTGAGGTCAACATCATGTAACGGAGAATAAAGCAGTGATGACTTGAGGTCAACATTGATTTGATTGTCTGAGGACAAAATCCTGTAACAGAGAATAAAGCGGTGATGACTTGAGGTCAACATTGATATGATGATCTGAGGACAACATCGTGTAACAGAGAATAAAGAAGTGATGACTTGAAGTCAACATTGATTTGATGGTCTGAGGTCAACATCGTGTAACAGAGAATAAAGCAGTGATGAGTTGAGGTCAACATTGATTTGATTGTCTGTGGTCAACATCACGTAACAGAGAATAAAGCATTGATGACTTGAGGTCAACATTGATATGATGATCTGAGGACAACATCGTGTAACAGAGAATAAAGCAGTGATGACTTGAGGTCAACATCGATATGATGGTCTGAGGACAACATCGTGTAACAGAGAATCAAGAAGTGATGACTTGAGATTAACATCGATATGATGGTCTGAGGACAACATCACGTAATGTAGAATAATGCAGTTATGAATTGAGGTCACCATCGATATGATGGTCTTAGGACAACATCCTCTAACAGAGAATAAATCATTGATGACTTGAGGTCAACATTGATATGATGGTCTGAGGACAACATCGTGTAACAGAGAATAAAGCATTGATGACTTGAGGTCAACATCATGTAACGGAGAATAAAGCAGCGATGACTTGAGGTCAACACTGATTTGATTGTCTGAGGTCAACATCACGTAACGGAGAATAAAGCATTGATGACTTGAGGTCAACGTTGACATGATGATCTGAGGACAACATCGTGTAACAGAGAATAAAGCAGTGATGACTTGAGGTCAACATGGATATGATGGTCTGAGGACAAAATCCTGTAACAGAGAATAAAGCGGTGATGACTTGAGGACAACATTGATTTGATTGTCTGAGGTCAACATCGTGTAACAGAGAATAAAGCATTGATGACTTGAGGTCAACATCATGTAACGGAGAATAAAGCAGCGATGACTTGAGGTCAACATTGATTTGATGGTCTGAGGTCAACATCACGTAACAGAGAATAAATCATTGATGACTTGAGGTCAACATTGATTTGATTGTCTGAGGTCAACATCACGTAACAGAGAATAAAGCATTGATGACTTGAGATCAACATCGATATGATGGTCTGAGGACAACATCGTGTAACAGAGAATAAAGAAGTGATGACTTGAAGTCAACATTGATTTGATGGTCTGAGGTCAACATCGTGTAACAGAGAATAAAGCAGTGATGAGTTGAGGTCAACATTGATTTGATTGTCTGTGGTCAACATCACGTAACAGAGAATAAAGCATTGATGACTTGAGGTCAACATTGATATGATGATCTGAGGACAACATCGTGTAACAGAGAATAAAGCAGTGATGACTTGAGGTCAACATCGATATGATGGTCTGAGGACAACATCGTGTAACAGAGAATCAAGAAGTGATGACTTGAGATCAACATCGATATGATGGTCTGAGGACAACATCACGTAATGGAGAATAATGCAGTGATGAATTGAGGTCACCATCGATATGATGGTATTAGGACAACATCCTCTAACAGAGAATAAATCATTGATGACTTGAGGTCAACATTGATATGATGGTCTGAGGACAACATCGTGTAACAGAGAATAAAGCAGTGATGACTTGAGGTCAACATCGATATGATGGTCTGAGGACAACATCATGTAACAGAGAATAAAGCAGTGATGACTTGAGATCAACATCATGTAACAGAGAATAAAGCATTGATGACTTGAGGTCAACATTGATTTGATTGTCTGAGGTCAACATCACATAACAGAGAATAAAGCATTGATGACTTGAGGTCAACATTGATATGATGGTCTGAGGACAACATCGTGTAACAGAGAATAAAGCATTGATGACTTGAGATCAACATCATGTAACAGAGAATAAAGCATTGATGACTTGAGGTCAACATTGATTTGATTGTCTGAGGTCAACATCACATAACAGAGAATAAAGCATTGATGACTTGAGGTCAACATTGATATGATGGTCTGAGGACAACATCGTGTAACAGAGAATAAAGCATTGATGACTTGAGGTCAACATCATGTAACGGAGAATAAAGCAGCGATGACTTGAGGTCAACACTGATTTGATTGTCTGAGGTCAACATCACGTAACGGAGAATAAAGCATTGATGACTTGAGGTCAACGTTGACATGATGATCTGAGGACAACATCGTGTAACAGAGAATAAAGCAGTGATGACATGAGGTCAACATGGATATGATGGTCTGAGGACAAAATCCTGTAACAGAGAATAAAGCGGTGATGACTTGAGGTCAACATTGATTTGATGGTCTGAGGTCAACATCGTGTAACAGAGAATAAAGCATTGATGACTTGAGGTAAACATCATGTAACGGAGAATAAAGCAGCGATGACTTGAGGTCAACATTGATTTGATTGTCTGAGGTCAACATCACGTAACGGAGAAGAAAGCATTGATGACTTGAGGTCAACGTTGACATGATGATCTGAGGACAACATCGTGTAACAGAGAATAAAGCAGTGATGACTTGAGGTCAACATCGATATGATGGTCTGAGGACAACATCCTGTAACAGAGAATAAAGCGGTGATGACTTGAGGTCAACATTGATTTGATGGTCTGAGGTCAACATCGTGTAACAGAGAATAAAGCAGTGATGACTTGAGGTCAACATCATGTAACGGAGAATAAAGCAGCGATGACTTGAGGTCAACATTGATTTGATGGTCTGAGGTCAACATCACGTAACAGAGAATAAATCATTGATGACTTGAGGTCAACATTGATTTGATTGTCTGAGGTCAACATCACGTAACAGAGAATAAAGCATTGATGACTTGAGATCAACATCGATATGATGGTCTGAGGACAACATCGTGTAACAGAGAATAAAGAAGTGATGACTTGAAGTCAACATTGATTTGATGGTCTGAGGTCAACATCGTGTAACAGAGAATAAAGCAGTGATGAGTTGAGGTCAACATTGATTTGATTGTCTGTGGTCAACATCACGTAACAGAGAATAAAGCATTGATGACTTGAGGTCAACATTGATATGATGATCTGAGGACAACATCGTGTAACAGAGAATAAAGCAGTGATGACTTGAGGTCAACATCGATATGATGGTCTGAGGACAACATCGTGTAACAGAGAATCAAGAAGTGATGACTTGAGATCAACATCGATATGATGGTCTGAGGACAACATCACGTAATGGAGAATAATGCAGTGATGAATTGAGGTCACCATCGATATGATGGTCTTAGGACAACATCCTCTAACAGAGAATAAATCATTGATGACTTGAGGTCAACATTGATATGATGGTCTGAGGACAACATCGTGTAACAGAGAATAAAGCAGTGATGACTTGAGGTCAACATCGATATGATGGTCTGAGGACAACATCATGTAACAGAGAATAAAGCAGTGATGACTTGAGATCAACATCATGTAACAGAGAATAAAGCATTGATGACTTGAGGTCAACATTGATTTGATTGTCTGAGGTCAACATCACATAACAGAGAATAAATCATTGATGACTTGAGGTCAACATTGATTTGATTGTCTGAGGTCAACATCACGTAACAGAGAATAAAGCATTGATGACTTGAGATCAACATCGATATGATGGTCTGAGGACAACATCGTGTAACAGAGAATAAAGAAGTGATGACTTGAAGTCAACATTGATTTGATGGTCTGAGGTCAACATCGTATAACAGAGAATAAAGCAGTGATGAGTTGAGGTCAACATTGATTTGATTGTCTGTGGTCAACATCACGTAACAGAGAATAAAGCATTGATGACTTGAGGTCAACATTGATATGATGATCTGAGGACAACATCGTGTAACAGAGAATAAAGCAGTGATGACTTGAGGTCAACATCGATATGATGGTCTGAGGACAACATCGTGTAACAGAGAATCAAGAAGTGATGACTTGAGATCAACATCGATATGATGGTCTGAGGACAACATCACGTAATGGAGAATAATGCAGTGATGAATTGAGGTCACCATCGATATGATGGTATTAGGACAACATCCTCTAACAGAGAATAAATCATTGATGACTTGAGGTCAACATTGATATGATGGTCTGAGGACAACATCGTGTAACAGAGAATAAAGCAGTGATGACTTGAGGTCAACATCGATATGATGGTCTGAGGACAACATCATGTAACAGAGAATAAAGCAGTGATGACTTGAGATCAACATCATGTAACAGAGAATAAAGCATTGATGACTTGAGGTCAACATTGATTTGATTGTCTGAGGTCAACATCACATAACAGAGAATAAAGCATTGATGACTTGAGGTCAACATTGATATGATGGTCTGAGGACAACATCGTGTAACAGAGAATAAAGCATTGATGACTTGAGATCAACATCATGTAACAGAGAATAAAGCATTGATGACTTGAGGTCAACATTGATTTGATTGTCTGAGGTCAACATCACATAACAGAGAATAAAGCATTGATGACTTGAGGTCAACATTGATATGATGGTCTGAGGACAACATCGTGTAACAGAGAATAAAGCATTGATGACTTGAGGTCAACATCATGTAACGGAGAATAAAGCAGCGATGACTTGAGGTCAACACTGATTTGATTGTCTGAGGTCAACATCACGTAACGGAGAATAAAGCATTGATGACTTGAGGTCAACGTTGACATGATGATCTGAGGACAACATCGTGTAACAGAGAATAAAGCAGTGATGACTTGAGGTCAACATGGATATGATGGTCTGAGGACAAAATCCTGTAACAGAGAATAAAGCGGTGATGACTTGAGGTCAACATTGATTTGATGGTCTGAGGTCAACATCGTGTAACAGAGAATAAAGCATTGATGACTTGAGGTAAACATCATGTAACGGAGAATAAAGCAGCGATGACTTGAGGTCAACATTGATTTGATTGTCTGAGGTCAGCATCACGTAACGGAGAAGAAAGCATTGATGACTTGAGGTCAACGTTGACATGATGATCTGAGGACAACATCGTGTAACAGAGAATAAAGCAGTGATGACTTGAGGTCAACATCGATATGATGGTCTGAGGACAACATCCTGTAACAGAGAATAAAGCGGTGATGACTTGAGGTCAACATTGATTTGATGGTCTGAGGTCAACATCGTGTAACAGAGAATAAAGCAGTGATGACTTGAGGTCAACATCATGTAACGGAGAATAAAGCAGCGATGACTTGAGGTCAACATTGATTTGATGGTCTGAGGTCAACATCACGTAACAGAGAATAAATCATTGATGACTTGAGGTCAACATTGATTTGATTGTCTGAGGTCAACATCACGTAACAGAGAATAAAGCATTGATGACTTGAGATCAACATCGATATGATGGTCTGAGGACAACATCGTGTAACAGAGAATAAAGAAGTGATGACTTGAAGTCAACATTGATTTGATGGTCTGAGGTCAACATCGTGTAACAGAGAATAAAGCAGTGATGAGTTGAGGTCAACATTGATTTGATTGTCTGTGGTCAACATCACGTAACAGAGAATAAAGCATTGATGACTTGAGGTCAACATTGATATGATGATCTGAGGACAACATCGTGTAACAGAGAATAAAGCAGTGATGACTTGAGGTCAACATCGATATGATGGTCTGAGGACAACATCGTGTAACAGAGAATCAAGAAGTGATGACTTGAGATCAACATCGATATGATGGTCTGAGGACAACATCACGTAATGGAGAATAATGCAGTGATGAATTGAGGTCACCATCGATATGATGGTCTTAGGACAACATCCTCTAACAGAGAATAAATCATTGATGACTTGAGGTCAACATTGATATGATGGTCTGAGGACAACATCGTGTAACAGAGAATAAAGCAGTGATGACTTGAGGTCAACATCGATATGATGGTCTGAGGACAACATCATGTAACAGAGAATAAAGCAGTGATGACTTGAGATCAACATCATGTAACAGAGAATAAAGCATTGATGACTTGAGGTCAACATTGATTTGATTGTCTGAGGTCAACATCACATAACAGAGAATAAAGCATTGATGACTTGAGGTCAACATTGATATGATGGTCTGAGGACAACATCGTGTAACAGAGAATAAAGCATTGATGACTTGAGGTCAACATCATGTAACGGAGAATAAAGCAGCGATGACTTGAGGTCAACACTGATTTGATTGTCTGAGGTCAACATCACGTAACGGAGAATAAAGCATTGATGACTTGAGGTCAACGTTGACATGATGATCTGAGGACAACATCGTGTAACAGAGAATAAAGCAGTGATGACTTGAGGTCAACATGGATATGATGGTCTGAGGACAAAATCCTGTAACAGAGAATAAAGCGGTGATGACTTGAGGTCAACATTGATTTGATGGTCTGAGGTCAACATCGTGTAACAGAGAATAAAGCATTGATGACTTGAGGTAAACATCATGTAACGGAGAATAAAGCAGCGATGACTTGAGGTCAACATCATGTAACGGAGAATAAAGCAGCGATGACTTGAGGTCAACATTGATTTGATGGTCTGAGGTCAACATCACGTAACGGAGAAGAAAGCATTGATGACTTGAGGTCAACGTTGACATGATGATCTGAGGACAACATCGTGTAACAGAGAATAAAGCAGTGATGACTTGAGGTCAACATCGATATGATGGTCTGAGGACAACATCCTGTAACAGAGAATAAAGCGGTGATGACTTGAGGTCAACATTGATTTGATGGTCTGAGGTCAACATCGTGTAACAGAGAATAAAGCAGTGATGACTTGAGGTCAACATCATGTAACGGAGAATAAAGCAGCGATGACTTGAGGTCAACATTGATTTGATGGTCTGAGGTCAACATCACGTAACAGAGAATAAATCATTGATGACTTGAGGTCAACATTGATTTGATTGTCTGAGGTCAACATCACGTAACAGAGAATAAAGCATTGATGACTTGAGATCAACATCGATATGATGGTCTGAGGACAACATCGTGTAACAGAGAATAAAGAAGTGATGACTTGAAGTCAACATTGATTTGATGGTCTGAGGTCAACATCGTGTAACAGAGAATAAAGCAGTGATGAGTTGAGGTCAACATTGATTTGATTGTCTGTGGTCAACATCACGTAACAGAGAATAAAGCATTGATGACTTGAGGTCAACATTGATATGATGATCTGAGGACAACATCGTGTAACAGAGAATAAAGCAGTGATGACTTGAGGTCAACATCGATATGATGGTCTGAGGACAACATCGTGTAACAGAGAATCAAGAAGTGATGACTTGAGATCAACATCGATATGATGGTCTGAGGACAACATCACGTAATGGAGAATAATGCAGTGATGAATTGAGGTCACCATCGATATGATGGTCTTAGGACAACATCCTCTAACAGAGAATAAATCATTGATGACTTGAGGTCAACATTGATATGATGGTCTGAGGACAACATCGTGTAACAGAGAATAAAGCAGTGATGACTTGAGGTCAACATCGATATGATGGTCTGAGGACAACATCATGTAACAGAGAATAAAGCAGTGATGACTTGAGATCAACATCATGTAACAGAGAATAAAGCATTGATGACTTGAGGTCAACATTGATTTGATTGTCTGAGGTCAACATCACATAACAGAGAATAAAGCATTGATGACTTGAGGTCAACATTGATATGATGGTCTGAGGACAACATCGTGTAACAGAGAATAAAGCATTGATGACTTGAGGTCAACATCATGTAACGGAGAATAAAGCAGCGATGACTTGAGGTCAACACTGATTTGATTGTCTGAGGTCAACATCACGTAACGGAGAATAAAGCATTGATGACTTGAGGTCAACGTTGACATGATGATCTGAGGACAACATCGTGTAACAGAGAATAAAGCAGTGATGACTTGAGGTCAACATGGATATGATGGTCTGAGGACAAAATCCTGTAACAGAGAATAAAGCGGTGATGACTTGAGGTCAACATTGATTTGATGGTCTGAGGTCAACATCGTGTAACAGAGAATAAAGCATTGATGACTTGAGGTAAACATCATGTAACGGAGAATAAAGCAGCGATGACTTGAGGTCAACATTGATTTGATTGTCTGAGGTCAACATCACGTAATGGAGAAGAAAGCATTGATGACTTGAGGTCAACGTTGACATGATGATCTGAGGACAACATCGTGTAACAGAGAATAAAGCAGTGATGACTTGAGGTCAACATCGATATGATGGTCTGAGGACAACATCCTGTAACAGAGAATAAAGCGGTGATGACTTAAGGTCAACATTGATTTGATGGTCTGAGGTCAACATCGTGTAACAGAGAATAAAGCAGTGATGACTTGAGGTCAACATCATGTAACGGAGAATAAAGCAGCGATGACTTGAGGTCAACATTGATTTGATGGTCTGAGGTCAACATCACGTAACAGAGAATAAATCATTGATGACTTGAGGTCAACATTGATTTGATGGTCTGAGGTCAACATCACGTAACAGAGAATAAAGCATTGATGACTTGAGGTCAACATTGATATGATGATCTGAGGACAACATCGTGTAACAGAGAATAAAGAAGTGATGAATTGAGGTCAACATTGATTTGATGGTCTGAGGTCAACATCGTGTAACGGAGAATAAAGCAGCGATGACTTGAGGTCAACATTGATTTGATTGTCGGAGGTCAACATAACGTAACAGAGAATAAAGCATTGATGACTTGAGGTCAACGTTGACATGATGATCTGAGGACAACATCGTGTAACAGAGAAAAAAGCAGTGATGACTTGAGGTCAACATCGATATGATGGTCTGAGGTCAACATCGTGTAACAGAGAATAAAGCAGTGATGAGTTGAGGTCAACATCATGTAACAGAGAATAAAGCAGCGATGACTTGAGGTCAACATTGATTTGATTGTCTGAGGTCAACATCAAGTAACGGAGAATAAGGCATTGATGACTTGAGGTCAACGTTGACATGATGATCTGAGGATAACATCGTGTAACAGAGAATAAAGCAGTGATGACTTGAGGTCAACATCGATATGATGATCTGAGGACAACATCGTGTGACAGAGAATAAAGCAGTGATGACTTGAGGTCAACATCGTGTAACGGAGAATAAAGCAGCGATGACTTGAGGTCAACATTGATTTGATTGTCTGAGGTCAACATCACGTAACGGAGAATAAAACACTGATGACTTGAGGTCAACATCGATATGATGATCTGAGGACAACATCGTGTAACAGAGAATAAAGAAGTGATGACTTGAAGTCAACATTGATATGATGGTCTGAGTTCAACATCGTGTAACAGAGAATAAAGCATTGATGACTTGAGGTCAACATTGATATGATGATCTGAGGACAACATCGCGTAACGGAGAATAAAACAGTGATGACTTGAGGTCAACATCGATATGATGATCTGAGGATAACATCGTGTAACAGAGAATAAAGAAGTGATGACTTGAAGTCAACATTGATTTGATGGTCTGAGGTCAACATCGTGTAACAGAGAATAAAGCAGTGATGAGTTGAGGTCAACATTGATTTGATTGTCTGAGGTCAACATCACGTAACAGAGAATAAAGCATTGATGACTTGAGGTCAACATCGATATGATGGTCTGAGGTCAACATCATGTAACAGAGAATAAAGCAGTGATGACTTGAGATCAACATCGATATGATGGTCTGAGGACAACATCGTGTAACAGAGAATAAAGCAGTGATGAGTTGAGGTCAACATCATGTAACAGAGAATAAAGCAGCGATGACTTGAGGTCAACATTGATTGGATTGTCTGAGGTCAACATCATGTAACAGAGAATAAAGCAGTGATGACTTGAGATCAACATCGATATGATGGTCTGAGGACAACATCACGTAATGGAGAATAAAGCAGTGATGAATTGAGGTCACCATCGATATGATGGTCTTAGGACAACATCATGTAACAGAGAATAAATCATTGATGACTTGAGGTCAACATTGATATGATGGTCTGAGGACAACATCGTGTAACAGAGAATAAAGCAGTGATGACTTGAGGTCAACATCGATATGATGGTCTGAGGAAAATATCATGTAACAGAGAATAAAGCAGTGATGACTTGAGGTCAACATCATGTAACAGAGAATAAAGCAGCGATGACTTGAGGTCAACATTGATTTGATTGTCTGAGGTCAACATCACGTAACAGAGAATAAAGCATTGATGACTTGAGGTCAACATTGATTTGATGGTCTGAGGACAACATCGTGTAACAGAGAATAAAAGCAGTGATTACTTGAGGTCAACATCGATATGATGATCTGAGGACAACATCGTGTGACAGAGAATAAAGAAGTGATGACTTGAGGTCAACATTGATTTGATGGTCTGAGGTCAACATCGTGTAACGGAGAATAAAGCAGCGATGACTTGAGGTCAACATTGATTTGATTGTCTGAGGTCAACATAACGTAACAGAGAATAAAGCATTGATGACTTGAGGTCAACGTTGACATGATGATCTGAGGACAACATCGTGTAACAGAGAAAAAAGCAGTGATGACTTGAGGTCAACATCGATATGATGGTCTGAGGACAACATCATGTAAGAGAGAATAAAGAGGTGATGACTTGAGGTCAACATTGATTTGATGGTCTGAGGTCAACATAGTGTACAGAGAATAAAGCAGTGATGAGTTGAGGTCAACATCATGTAACGGAGAATAAAGCAGTGATGACTTGAGGTCAACATTGATTTGATTGTCTGAGGTCAACATCACGATACAGAGAATAAAGCATTGATGACTTGAGGTCAACATTGATATGATGATCTGAGGACAACATCCTGTAACAGAGAATAAAGAAGTGATGACTTGAAGTCAACATTGATTTGATGGTCTGAGGTCAACATCACGTAACAGAGAATAAAGCATTGATGACTTGAGGTCAACATTGATATGATGATCTGAGGACAACATCGTGTAACAGGGAATAAAGCAGTGATGACTTGAGGTCAACATCGATATGATGGTCTGAGGACAACATCACGTAATGGAGAATAAAGCATTGATGACATGAGGTCAACATTGATATGATGGTCTAAGGACAACATCGCGTAACGGAGAATAAAACAGTGATGACTTGAGGTCAACATCGATATGATGGTCTGAGGACAACATCGTGTAACAGAGAATAAAGAAGTGATGACTTGAAGTCAACATTGATTTGATGGTCTGAGGTCAACATCGTGTAACAGAGAACAAAGCAGTGATGAGTTGAGGTCAACATTGATTTGATTGTCTGAGGTCAACATCACGTAACAGAGAATAAAGCATTGATGACTTGAGGTCAACATTGCTATGATGATCTGAGGACAACATCGTGTAACAGAGAATAAAGCAGTGATGACTTGAGGTCAACATCGATATGATGGTCTGAGGACAACATCATGTAACAGAGAATAAAGAGGTCATGACTTGAGGTCAACATTGCTTTGATGGTCTGAGGTCAACATCGTGTACAGAGAATAAAGCAGTGATGAGTTGAGGTCAACATCATGTAATGGAGAATAAAGCAGTGATGACCTGAGGTCAACATCGACTTGAGGTCAACATCGATATGATGGTCTGAGGAAAACATCACGTAACAGAGAATAAAGCAGTGATGACTTGAGGTCAACATCATGTAACTGAGAATAAAGCAGCGATGACTTGAGGTCAACATTGATTTGATTGTCTGAGGTCAACATCAAGTAACAGATAATCAAGCATTGAAGACTTGAGGTCAACATTGATATGATGGTCTGAGGACAACATCATGTAACAGAGAATAAAGCAGTGATGAGTTGAGGTCAACATCGATATGATGGTCTAAGGACAACATCACTTAATGGAGAAAAAAGCAGTGATGACTTGAGGTCAACATCGATATGAGGTCAACATCGATATGATGGTCTGAGGACAACATCACGTAATGGAGAATAAAGCAGTGATGACTTGAGGTCAACATTGATATGATGGTCTGAGGACAACATCGTGTATCAGAGAATAAAGCAGTGATGATTTGAGGTCAACATCGATATTATGGTCTGAGGACAACATCGTGTAACAGAGAATAAAGCAGTGATGACTTGAGGTCAACATCATGTAACGGAGAAAAAAGCAGCGATGACTTGAGGTCAACATTGATTTGATTGTCTGAGGTCAACATCACGTAACAGAGAATAAAGCATTGATGACTTGAGGTCAACATTGATATGATGATCTGAGGACAACATCGTGTAACAGAGAATAAAGCAGTGATGACTTGAGGTCAACATCGATATGATGGTCTGAGGACAACATCATGTAACAGAGAATAAAGAGGTGATGACTTGAGGTCAACATCGATATGATGGTCTATGGACAACATCGCGTAACAGAGAATAATCAGTGATGACTTGAGGTCAACATCGATATGATTGCCTGAGGACAACATCCTGTAACAGAGAATAAAGCTGTGATGACTTGAGGTCAACACTGATATGATGGTCTGAGGACAACATCGTGTAACAGAGAATAAAGCATTGATGACTTGAGGTCAACATCATGTAACGGAGAATAAAGCAGCGATGACTTGAGGTCAACATTGATTTGATTGTCTGAGGTCAACATCAAGTAACAGATAATCAAGCATTGAAGACTTGAGGTCAACATTGATATGATGGTCTGAGGACAACATCATGAAACAGAGAATAAAGCAGTGATGACTTGAGGTCAACATCGATATTATGGTCTGAGGACAACATCGTGTAACAGAGAATATAGCAGTGATGACTTGCGGTCAACATCGACTTGAGATCAACATCGATATGATGGTCTGAGGACAACATCACGTAATGGAGAATAAAGCATTGATGACATGAGGTCAACATTGATATGATGGTCTAAGGACAACATCGCGTAACGGAGAATAAAACAGTGATGACTTGAGGTCAACATCGATATGATGATCTGAAGACAACATCGTATAACAGAGAATAAAGAAGTGATGACTTGAGGTCAACATTGATTTGATGGTCTGAGGTCAACATCGTGTAACAGAGAATAAAGCAGTGATGAGTTGAGGTCAACATCATGTAACAGAGAATAAAGCAGCGATGACTTGAGGTCAACATTGATTTGATTGTCTGAGGTCAACATCACGTAACGGAGAATAAAGCATTGATGACTTGAGGTCAACGTTGACATGATGATCTGAGGACAACATCGTGTAACAGAGAATAAAGCAGTGATGACTTGAGGTCAACATCGATATGATGATCTGAGGACAACATCGTGTGACAGAGAATAAAGCAGTGATGACTTGAGGTCAACATCGATATGATGGTCTGAGGACAACATCATATAACAGAGAATAAAGCGGTGATGACTTGAGGTCAACATTGATTTGATGGTCTGAGGTCAACATCGTGTACAGAGAATAAAGCAGTGATGAGTTGAGGTCAACATCATGTAACGGAGAATAAAGCAGCGATGACTTGAGGTCAACATTGATTTGATGGTCTGAGGTCAACATAGTGTACAGATAATAAATCAGTGATGAGTTGAGGTCAACATCATGTAACGGAGAATAAAGCAGTGATGACTTGAGGTCAACATTGATTTGATTGTCTGAGGTCAACATCACGAAACAGAGAATAAAGCATTGATGACTTGAGGTCAACATTGATATGATGATCTGAGGACAACATCGTGTAACAGAGAATAAAGAAGTGATGACTTGAAGTCAACATTGATTTGATGGTCTGAGGTCAACATCGTGTAACAAAGAATAAAGCAGTGATGAGTTGAGGTCAACATTGATTTGATTGTCTGAGGTCAACATCACGTAACAGAGAATAAAGCATTGATGACTTGAGATCAACATCGATATGATGGTCTGAGGACAACATCGTGTAACAGAGAATAAAGCAGTGATGACTTGAGGTCAACATCGATATGATGGTCTGAGGACAACATCGTGTAACAGAGAATAAAGAAGTGATGACTTGAAGTCAACATCGATTTGATGGTCTGAGGTCAACATCGTGTAACAGAGAATAAAGCAGTGATGAGTTGAGGTCAACATTGATTTGATTGTCTGTGGTCAACATCACGTAACAGAGAATAAAGCATTGATGACTTGAGATCAACATTGATATGATGATCTGAGGACAACATCGTGTAACAGAGAATAAAGCAGTGATGACTTGAGGTCAACATCGATATGATGGTCTGAGGACAACATCGTGTAACAGAGAATAAAGAAGTGATGACTTGAAGTCAACATCGATTTGATGGTCTGAGGTCAACATCGTGTAACAGAGAATAAAGCAGTGATGAGTTGAGGTCAACATTGATTTGATTGTCTGTGGTCAACATCACGTAACAGAGAATAAAGCATTGATGACTTGAGGTCAACATTGATATGATGATCTGAGGACAACATCGTGTAACAGAGAATAAAGCAGTGATGACTTGAGGTCAACATCGATATGATGGTCTGAGGACAACATCGTGTAACAGAGAATCAAGAAGTGATGACTTGAGATCAACATCGATATGATGGTCTGAGGACAACATCACGTAATGGAGAATAATGCAGTGATGAATTGAGGTCACCATCGATATGATGGTCTTAGGACAACATCCTCTAACAGAGAATAAATCATTGATGACTTGAGGTCAACATTGATATGATGGTCTGAGGACAACATCGTGTAACAGAGAATAAAGCAGTGATGACTTGAGGTCAACATCGATATGATGGTCTGAGGACAACATCATGTAACAGAGAATAAAGCAGTGATGACTTGAGATCAACATCATGTAACAGAGAATAAAGCATTGATGACTTGAGGTCAACATTGATTTGATTGTCTGAGGTCAACATCACATTACAGAGAATAAAGCATTGATGACTTGAGGTCAACATTAATATGATGGTCTGAGGACAACATCGTGTAACAGAGAATAAAGCATTGATGACTTGAGGTCAACATCATGTAACGGAGAATAAAGCAGCGATGACTTGAGGTCAACATTTATTTGATTGTCTGAGGTCAACATCACATTACAGAGAATAAAGCATTGATGACTTGAGGTCAACGTTGACATGATGATCTGAGGACAACATCGTGTAACAGAGAATAAAGCAGTGATGACTTGAGGTCAACATGGATATGATGGTCTGAGGAGAAAATCCTGTAACAGAGAATAAAGCGGTGATGACTTGAGGTCAACATTGATTTAATGGTCTGAGGTCAACATCGTGTAACAGAGAATAAAGCATTGATGACTTGAGGTAAACATCATGTAACAGAGAATAAAGCAGCGATGACTTGAGGTCAACATTGATTTGATGGTCTGAGGTCAACATCGTGTAACAAAGAATAAAGCAGTGATGAGTTGAGGTCAACATTGATTTGATTGTCTGAGGTCAACATCACGTAACAGAGAATAAAGCATTGATGACTTGAGATCAACATCGATATGATGGTCTGAGGACAACATCGTGTAACAGAGAATAAAGCAGTGATGACTTGAGGTCAACATCGATATGATGGTCTGAGGACAACATCGTGTAACAGAGAATAAAGAAGTGATGACTTGAAGTCAACATCGATTTGATGGTCTGAGGTCAACATCGTGTAACAGAGAATAAAGCAGTGATGAGTTGAGGTCAACATTGATTTGATTGTCTGTGGTCAACATCACGTAACAGAGAATAAAGCATTGATGACTTGAGATCAACATTGATATGATGATCTGAGGACAACATCGTGTAACAGAGAATAAAGCAGTGATGACTTGAGGTCAACATCGATATGATGGTCTGAGGACAACATCGTGTAACAGAGAATAAAGAAGTGATGACTTGAAGTCAACATCGATTTGATGGTCTGAGGTCAACATCGTGTAACAGAGAATAAAGCAGTGATGAGTTGAGGTCAACATTGATTTGATTGTCTGTGGTCAACATCACGTAACAGAGAATAAAGCATTGATGACTTGAGGTCAACATTGATATGATGATCTGAGGACAACATCGTGTAACAGAGAATAAAGCAGTGATGACTTGAGGTCAACATCGATATGATGGTCTGAGGACAACATCGTGTAACAGAGAATCAAGAAGTGATGACTTGAGATCAACATCGATATGATGGTCTGAGGACAACATCACGTAATGGAGAATAATGCAGTGATGATTTGAGGTCACCATCGATATGATGGTCTTAGGACAACATCCTCTAACAGAGAATAAATCATTGATGACTTGAGGTCAACATTGATATGATGGTCTGAGGACAACATCGTGTAACAGAGAATAAAGCAGTGATGACTTGAGGTCAACATCGATATGATGGTCTGAGGACAACATCATGTAACAGAGAATAAAGCAGTGATGACTTGAGATCAACATCATGTAACAGAGAATAAAGCATTGATGACTTGAGGTCAACATTGATTTGATTGTCTGAGGTCAACATCACATTACAGAGAATAAAGCATTGATGACTTGAGGTCAACATTAATATGATGGTCTGAGGACAACATCGTGTAACAGAGAATAAAGCATTGATGACTTGAGGTCAACATCATGTAACGGAGAATAAAGCAGCGATGACTTGAGGTCAACATTTATTTGATTGTCTGAGGTCAACATCACATTACAGAGAATAAAGCATTGATGACTTGAGGTCAACGTTGACATGATGATCTGAGGACAACATCGTGTAACAGAGAATAAAGCAGTGATGACTTGAGGTCAACATGGATATGATGGTCTGAGGAGAAAATCCTGTAACAGAGAATAAAGCGGTGATGACTTGAGGTCAACATTGATTTAATGGTCTGAGGTCAACATCGTGTAACAGAGAATAAAGCATTGATGACTTGAGGTAAACATCATGTAACAGAGAATAAAGCAGCGATGACTTGAGGTCAACATTGATTTGATTGTCTGAGGTCAACATCACGTAACGGAGAAGAAAGCATTGATGACTTGAGGTCAACGTTGACATGATGATCTGAGGACAACATCGTGTAACAGAGAATAAAGCAGTGATGACTTGAGGTCAACATCGATATGATGGTCTGAGGACAACATCCTGTAACAGAGAATAAAGCGGTGATGACTTGAGGTCAACATTGATTTGATGGTCTGAGGTCAACATCGTGTAACAGAGAATAAAGCAGTGATGACTTGAGGTCAACATCATGTAACGGAGAATAAAGCAGCGATGACTTGAGGTCAACATTGATTTGATGGTCTGAGGTCAACATCACGTAACAGAGAATAAATCATTGATGACTTGAGGTCAACATTGATTTGATGGTCTGAGGTCAACATCACGTAACAGAGAATAAAGCATTGATGACTTGAGGTCAACATTGATATGATGATCTGAGGACAACATCGTGTAACAGAGAATAAAGAAGTGATGACTTGAGGTCAACATTGATTTGATGGTCTGAGGTCAACATCGTGTAACGGAGAATAAAGCAGCGATGACTTGAGGTCAACATTGATTTGATTGTCTGAGGTCAACATAACGTAACAGAGAATAAAGCATTGATGACTTGAGGTCAACGCTGACATGATGATCTGAGGACAACATCGTGTAACAGAGAAAAAAGCAGTGATGACTTGAGGTCAACATCGATATGATGGTCTGAGGTCAACATCGTGTAACAGAGAATAAAGCAGTGATGAGTTGAGGTCAACATCATGTAACATAGAATAAAGCAGCGATGACTTGAGGTCAACATTGATTGGATTGTCTGAGGTCAACATCATGTAACAGAGAATAAAGCAATGATGACTTGAGATCAACATCGATATGATGGTCTGAGGACAACATCACGTAATGGAGAATAAAGCAGTGATGAATTGAGGTCACCATCGATATGATGGTCTTAGGACAACATCATGTAACAGAGAATAAATCATTGATGACTTGAGGTCAACATTGATATGATGGTCTGAGGACAACATCGTGTAACAGAGAATAAAGAAGTGATGACTTGAGGTCAACATCGATATGATGGTCTGAGGAAAATATCATGTAACAGAGAATAAAGCAGTGATGACTTGAGGTCAACATCATGTAACAGAGAATAAAGCAGCGATGACTTGAGGTCAACATTGATTTGATTGTCTGAGGTCAACATCACGTAACGGAGAATAAAGCATTGATGACTTGAGGTCAACGTTGACATGATGATCTGAGGACAACATCGTGTAACAGAGAATAAAGCAGTGATGACTTGAGGTCAACATCGATATGATGATCTGAGGACAACATCGTGTGACAGAGAATAAAGCAGTGATGACTTGAGGTCAACATCGATATGATGGTCTGAGGACAACATCATAAAACAGAGAATAAAGCGGTGATGACTTGAGGTCAACATTGATTTGATGGTCTGAGGTCAACATCGTGTACAGAGAATAAAGCAGTGATGAGTTGAGGTCAACATCATGTAACGGAGAATAAAGCAGCGATGAATTGAGGTCAACATTGATTTGATTGTCTGAGGTCAACATCACGTAACGGAGAATAAAACACTGATGACTTGAGGTCAACATCGATATGATGATCTGAGGACAACATCGTGTAACAGAGAATAAAGAAGTGATGACTTGAAGTCAACATTGATATGATGGTCTGAGGTCAACATCGTGTAACAGAGAATAAAGCATTGATGACTTGAGGTCAACATTGATATGATGATCTGAGGACAACATCGTGTAACAGAGAATAAAGCAGTGATGACTTGAGGTCAACATCGATATGATGGTCTGAGGACAACATCCTGTAACAGAGAATAAAGCGGTGATGACTTGAGGTCAACATTGATTTGATGGTCTGAGGTCAACATCGTGTAACAGAGAATAAAGCAGTGATGACTTGAGGTCAACATCATGTAACGGAGAATAAAGCAGCGATGACTTGAGGTCAACATTGATTTGATGGTCTGAGGTCAACATCACGTAACAGAGAATAAATCATTGATGACTTGAGGTCAACATTGATTTGATTGTCTGAGGTCAACATCACGTAACAGAGAATAAAGCATTGATGACTTGAGATCAACATCGATATGATGGTCTGAGGACAACATCGTGTAACAGAGAATAAAGAAGTGATGACTTGAAGTCAACATTGATTTGATGGTCTGAGGTCAACATCGTGTAACAGAGAATAAAGCAGTGATGAGTTGAGGTCAACATTGATTTGATTGTCTGTGGTCAACATCACGTAACAGAGAATAAAGCATTGATGACTTGAGGTCAACATTGATATGATGATCTGAGGACAACATCGTGTAACAGAGAATAAAGCAGTGATGACTTGAGGTCAACATCGATATGATGGTCTGAGGACAACATCGTGTAACAGAGAATCAAGAAGTGATGACTTGAGATCAACATCGATATGATGGTCTGAGGACAACATCACGTAATGGAGAATAATGCAGTGATGAATTGAGGTCACCATCGATATGATGGTCTTAGGACAACATCCTCTAACAGAGAATAAATCATTGATGACTTGAGGTCAACATTGATATGATGGTCTGAGGACAACATCGTGTAACAGAGAATAAAGCAGTGATGACTTGAGGTCAACATCGATATGATGGTCTGAGGACAACATCATGTAACAGAGAATAAAGCAGTGATGACTTGAGATCAACATCATGTAACAGAGAATAAAGCATTGATGACTTGAGGTCAACATTGATTTGATTGTCTGAGGTCAACATCACATAACAGAGAATAAAGCATTGATGACTTGAGGTCAACATTGATATGATGGTCTGAGGACAACATCGTGTAACAGAGAATAAAGCATTGATGACTTGAGGTCAACATCATGTAACGGAGAATAAAGCAGCGATGACTTGAGGTCAACACTGATTTGATTGTCTGAGGTCAACATCACGTAACAGAGAATAAAGCATTGATGACTTGAGGTCAACGTTGACATGATGATCTGAGGACAACATCGTGTAACAGAGAATAAAGCAGTGATGACTTGAGGTCAACATGGATATGATGGTCTGAGGACAAAATCCTGTAACAGAGAATAAAGCGGTGATGACTTGAGGTCAACATTGATTTGATGGTCTGAGGTCAACATCGTGTAACAGAGAATAAAGCATTGATGACTTGAGGTAAACATCATGTAACGGAGAATAAAGCAGCGATGACTTGAGGTCAACATTGATTTGATTGTCTGAGGTCAACATCACATTACAGAGAATAAAGCATTGATGACTTGAGGTCAACATTAATATGATGGTCTGAGGACAACATCGTGTAACAGAGAATAAAGCATTGATGACTTGAGGTCAACATCATGTAACGGAGAATAAAGCAGCGATGACTTGAGGTCAACATTTATTTGATTGTCTGAGGTCAACATCACATTACAGAGAATAAAGCATTGATGACTTGAGGTCAACGTTGACATGATGATCTGAGGACAACATCGTGTAACAGAGAATAAAGCAGTGATGACTTGAGGTCAACATGGATATGATGGTCTGAGGAGAAAATCCTGTAACAGAGAATAAAGCGGTGATGACTTGAGGTCAACATTGATTTAATGGTCTGAGGTCAACATCGTGTAACAGAGAATAAAGCATTGATGACTTGAGGTAAACAACATGTAACAGAGAATAAAGCAGCGATGACTTGAGGTCAACATTGATTTGATTGTCTGAGGTCAACATCACGTAACGGAGAAGAAAGCATTGATGACTTGAGGTCAACGTTGACATGATGATCTGAGGACAACATCGTGTAACAGAGAATAAAGCAGTGATGACTTGAGGTCAACATCGATATGATGGTCTGAGGACAACATCCTGTAACAGAGAATAAAGCGGTGATGACTTGAGGTCAACATTGATTTGATGGTCTGAGGTCAACATCGTGTAACAGAGAATAAAGCAGTGATGACTTGAGGTCAACATCATGTAACGGAGAATAAAGCAGCGATGACTTGAGGTCAACATTGATTTGATGGTCTGAGGTCAACATCACGTAACAGAGAATAAATCATTGATGACTTGAGGTCAACATTGATTTGATGGTCTGAGGTCAACATCACGTAACAGAGAATAAAGCATTGATGACTTGAGGTCAACATTGATATGATGATCTGAGGACAACATCGTGTAACAGAGAATAAAGAAGTGATGACTTGAGGTCAACATTGATTTGATGGTCTGAGGTCAACATCGTGTAACGGAGAATAAAGCAGCGATGACTTGAGGTCAACATTGATTTGATTGTCTGAGGTCAACATAACGTAACAGAGAATAAAGCATTGATGACTTGAGGTCAACGCTGACATGATGATCTGAGGACAACATCGTGTAACAGAGAAAAAAGCAGTGATGACTTGAGGTCAACATCGATATGATGGTCTGAGGTCAACATCGTGTAACAGAGAATAAAGCAGTGATGAGTTGAGGTCAACATCATGTAACATAGAATAAAGCAGCGATGACTTGAGGTCAACATTGATTGGATTGTCTGAGGTCAACATCATGTAACAGAGAATAAAGCAATGATGACTTGAGATCAACATCGATATGATGGTCTGAGGACAACATCACGTAATGGAGAATAAAGCAGTGATGAATTGAGGTCACCATCGATATGATGGTCTTAGGACAACATCATGTAACAGAGAATAAATCATTGATGACTTGAGGTCAACATTGATATGATGGTCTGAGGACAACATCGTGTAACAGAGAATAAAGAAGTGATGACTTGAGGTCAACATCGATATGATGGTCTGAGGAAAATATCATGTAACAGAGAATAAAGCAGTGATGACTTGAGGTCAACATCATGTAACAGAGAATAAAGCAGCGATGACTTGAGGTCAACATTGATTTGATTGTCTGAGGTCAACATCACGTAACGGAGAATAAAGCATTGATGACTTGAGGTCACCGTTGACATGATGATCTGAGGACAACATCGTGTAACAGAGAATAAAGCAGTGATGACTTGAGGTCAACATCGATATGATGATCTGAGGACAACATCGTGTGACAGAGAATAAAGCAGTGATGACTTGAGGTCAACATCGATATGATGGTCTGAGGACAACATCATAAAACAGAGAATAAAGCGGTGATGACTTGAGGTCAACATTGATTTGATGGTCTGAGGTCAACATCGTGTACAGAGAATAAAGCAGTGATGAGTTGAGGTCAACATCATGTAACGGAGAATAAAGCAGCGATGAATTGAGGTCAACATTGATTTGATTGTCTGAGGTCAACATCACGTAACGGAGAATAAAACACTGATGACTTGAGGTCAACATCGATATGATGATCTGAGGACAACATCGTGTAACAGAGAATAAAGAAGTGATGACTTGAAGTCAACATTGATATGATGGTCTGAGGTCAACATCGTGTAACAGAGAATAAAGCATTGATGACTTGAGGTCAACATTGATATGATGATCTGAGGACAACATCGTGTAACAGAGAATAAAGCAGTGATGACTTGAGGTCAACATCGATATGATGGTCTGAGGACAACATCCTGTAACAGAGAATAAAGCGGTGATGACTTGAGGTCAACATTGATTTGATGGTCTGAGGTCAACATCGTGTAACAGAGAATAAAGCAGTGATGACTTGAGGTCAACATCATGTAACGGAGAATAAAGCAGCGATGACTTGAGGTCAACATTGATTTGATGGTCTGAGGTCAACATCACGTAACAGAGAATAAATCATTGATGACTTGAGGTCAACATTGATTTGATTGTCTGAGGTCAACATCACGTAACAGAGAATAAAGCATTGATGACTTGAGATCAACATCGATATGATGGTCTGAGGACAACATCGTGTAACAGAGAATAAAGAAGTGATGACTTGAAGTCAACATTGATTTGATGGTCTGAGGTCAACATCGTGTAACAGAGAATAAAGCAGTGATGAGTTGAGGTCAACATTGATTTGATTGTCTGTGGTCAACATCACGTAACAGAGAATAAAGCATTGATGACTTGAGGTCAACATTGATATGATGATCTGAGGACAACATCGTGTAACAGAGAATAAAGCAGTGATGACTTGAGGTCAACATCGATATGATGGTCTGAGGACAACATCGTGTAACAGAGAATCAAGAAGTGATGACTTGAGATCAACATCGATATGATGGTCTGAGGACAACATCACGTAATGGAGAATAATGCAGTGATGAATTGAGGTCACCATCGATATGATGGTCTTAGGACAACATCCTCTAACAGAGAATAAATCATTGATGACTTGAGGTCAACATTGATATGATGGTCTGAGGACAACATCGTGTAACAGAGAATAAAGCAGTGATGACTTGAGGTCAACATCGATATGATGGTCTGAGGACAACATCATGTAACAGAGAATAAAGCAGTGATGACTTGAGATCAACATCATGTAACAGAGAATAAAGCATTGATGACTTGAGGTCAACATTGATATGATGGTCTGAGGACAACATCGTGTAACAGAGAATAAAGCATTGATGACTTGAGGTCAACATCATGTAACGGAGAATAAAGCAGCGATGACTTGAGGTCAACACTGATTTGATTGTCTGAGGTCAACATCACGTAACGGAGAATAAAGCATTGATGACTTGAGGTCAACGTTGACATGATGATCTGAGGACAACATCGTGTAACAGAGAATAAAGCAGTGATGACTTGAGGTCAACATGGATATGATGGTCTGAGGACAAAATCCTGTAACAGAGAATAAAGCGGTGATGACTTGAGGTCAACATTGATTTGATGGTCTGAGGTCAACATCGTGTAACAGAGAATAAAGCATTGATGACTTGAGGTAAACATCATGTAACGGAGAATAAAGCAGCGATGACTTGAGGTCAACATTGATTTGATTGTCTGAGGTCAACATCACGTAACGGAGAAGAAAGCATTGATGACTTGAGGTCAACGTTGACATGATGATCTGAGGACAACATCGTGTAACAGAGAATAAAGCAGTGATGACTTGAGGTCAACATCGATATGATGGTCTGAGGACAACATCCTGTAACAGAGAATAAAGCGGTGATGACTTAAGGTCAACATTGATTTGATGGTCTGAGGTCAACATCGTGTAACAGAGAATAAAGCAGTGATGACTTGAGGTCAACATCATGTAACGGAGAATAAAGCAGCGATGACTTGAGGTCAACATTGATTTGATGGTCTGAGGTCAACATCACGTAACAGAGAATAAATCATTGATGACTTGAGGTCAACATTGATTTGATGGTCTGAGGTCAACATCACGTAACAGAGAATAAAGCATTGATGACTTGAGGTCAACATTGATATGATGATCTGAGGACAACATCGTGTAACAGAGAATAAAGAAGTGATGAATTGAGGTCAACATTGATTTGATGGTCTGAGGTCAACATCGTGTAACGGAGAATAAAGCAGCGATGACTTGAGGTCAACATTGATTTGATTGTCGGAGGTCAACATAACGTAACAGAGAATAAAGCATTGATGACTTGAGGTCAACGTTGACATGATGATCTGAGGACAACATCGTGTAACAGAGAAAAAAGCAGTGATGACTTGAGGTCAACATCGATATGATGGTCTGAGGTCAACATCGTGTAACAGAGAATAAAGCAGTGATGAGTTGAGGTCAACATCATGTAACAGAGAATAAAGCAGCGATGACTTGAGGTCAACATTGATTTGATTGTCTGAGGTCAACATCAAGTAACGGAGAATAAGGCATTGATGACTTGAGGTCAACGTTGACATGATGATCTGAGGATAACATCGTGTAACAGAGAATAAAGCAGTGATGACTTGAGGTCAACGTTGACATGATGATCTGAGGATAACATCGTGTGACAGAGAATAAAGCAGTGATGACTTGAGGTCAACATCGTGTAACGGAGAATAAAGCAGCGATGACTTGAGGTCAACATTGATTTGATTGTCTGAGGTCAACATCACGTAACGGAGAATAAAACACTGATGACTTGAGGTCAACATCGATATGATGATCTGAGGACAACATCGTGTAACAGAGAATAAAGAAGTGATGACTTGAAGTCAACATTGATATGATGGTCTGAGTTCAACATCGTGTAACAGAGAATAAAGCATTGATGACTTGAGGTCAACATTGATATGATGATCTGAGGACAACATCGCGTAACGGAGAATAAAACAGTGATGACTTGAGGTCAACATCGATATGATGATCTGAGGATAACATCGTGTAACAGAGAATAAAGAAGTGATGACTTGAAGTCAACATTGATTTGATGGTCTGAGGTCAACATCGTGTAACAGAGAATAAAGCAGTGATGAGTTGAGGTCAACATTGATTTGATTGTCTGAGGTCAACATCACGTAACAGAGAATAAAGCATTGATGACTTGAGGTCAACATCGATATGATGGTCTGAGGTCAACATCATGTAACAGAGAATAAAGCAGTGATGACTTGAGATCAACATCGATATGATGGTCTGAGGACAACATCGTGTAACAGAGAATAAAGCAGTGATGAGTTGAGGTCAACATCATGTAACAGAGAATAAAGCAGCGATGACTTGAGGTCAACATTGATTGGATTGTCTGAGGTCAACATCATGTAACAGAGAATAAAGCAGTGATGACTTGAGATCAACATCGATATGATGGTCTGAGGACAACATCACGTAATGGAGAATAAAGCAGTGATGAATTGAGGTCACCATCGATATGATGGTCTTAGGACAACATCATGTAACAGAGAATAAATCATTGATGACTTGAGGTCAACATTGATATGATGGTCTGAGGACAACATCGTGTAACAGAGAATAAAGCAGTGATGACTTGAGGTCAACATCGATATGATGGTCTGAGGAAAATATCATGTAACAGAGAATAAAGCAGTGATGACTTGAGGTCAACATCATGTAACAGAGAATAAAGCAGCGATGACTTGAGGTCAACATTGATTTGATTGTCTGAGGTCAACATCACGTAACAGAGAATAAAGCATTGATGACTTGAGGTCAACATTGATTTGATGGTCTGAGGACAACATCGTGTAACAGAGAATAAAAGCAGTGATTACTTGAGGTCAACATCGATATGATGATCTGAGGACAACATCGTGTGACAGAGAATAAAGAAGTGATGACTTGAGGTCAACATTGATTTGATGGTCTGAGGTCAACATCGTGTAACGGAGAATAAAGCAGCGATGACTTGAGGTCAACATTGATTTGATTGTCTGAGGTCAACATAACGTAACAGAGAATAAAGCATTGATGACTTTAGGTCAACGTTGACATGATGATCTGAGGACAACATCGTGTAACAGAGAAAAAAGCAGTGATGACTTGAGGTCAACATCGATATGATGGTCTGAGGACAACATCATGTAAGAGAGAATAAAGAGGTGATGACTTGAGGTCAACATTGATTTGATGGTCTGAGGTCAACATAGTGTACAGAGAATAAAGCAGTGATGAGTTGAGGTCAACATCATGTAACGGAGAATAAAGCAGTGATGACTTGAGGTCAACATTGATTTGATTGTCTGAGGTCAACATCACGATACAGAGAATAAAGCATTGATGACTTGAGGTCAACATTGATATGATGATCTGAGGACAACATCCTGTAACAGAGAATAAAGAAGTGATGACTTGAAGTCAACATTGATTTGATGGTCTGAGGTCAACATCACGTAACAGAGAATAAAGCATTGATGACTTGAGGTCAACATTGATATGATGATCTGAGGACAACATCGTGTAACAGGGAATAAAGCAGTGATGACTTGAGGTCAACATCGATATGATGGTCTGAGGACAACATCACGTAATGGAGAATAAAGCATTGATGACATGAGGTCAACATTGATATGATGGTCTAAGGACAACATCGCGTAACGGAGAATAAAACAGTGATGACTTGAGGTCAACATCGATATGATGATCTGAGGACAACATCGTGTAACAGAGAATAAAGAAGTGATGACTTGAAGTCAACATTGATTTGATGGTCTGAGGTCAACATCGTGTAACAGAGAACAAAGCAGTGATGAGTTGAGGTCAACATTGATTTGATTGTCTGAGGTCAACATCACGTAACAGAGAATAAAGCATTGATGACTTGAGGTCAACATTGCTATGATGATCTGAGGACAACATCGTGTAACAGAGAATAAAGCAGTGATGACTTGAGGTCAACATCGATATGATGGTCTGAGGACAACATCATGTAACAGAGAATAAAGAGGTGATGACTTGAGGTCAACATCGATATGATGGTCTATGGACAACATCGCGTAACAGAGAATAATCAGTGATGACTTGAGGTCAACATCGATATGATTGCCTGAGGACAACATCCTGTAACAGAGAATAAAGCTGTGATGACTTGAGGTCAACACTGATATGATGGTCTGAGGACAACATCGTGTAACAGAGAATAAAGCATTGATGACTTGAGGTCAACATCATGTAACGGAGAATAAAGCAGCGATGACTTGAGGTCAACATTGATTTGATTGTCTGAGGTCAACATCAAGTAACAGATAATCAAGCATTGAAGACTTGAGGTCAACATTGATATGATGGTCTGAGGACAACATCATGAAACAGAGAATAAAGCAGTGATGACTTGAGGTCAACATCGATATTATGGTCTGAGGACAACATCGTGTAACAGAGAATATAGCAGTGATGACTTGCGGTCAACATCGACTTGAGATCAACATCGATATGATGGTCTGAGGACAACATCACGTAATGGAGAATAAAGCATTGATGACATGAGGTCAACATTGATATGATGGTCTAAGGACAACATCGCGTAACGGAGAATAAAACAGTGATGACTTGAGGTCAACATCGATATGATGATCTGAAGACAACATCGTATAACAGAGAATAAAGAAGTGATGACTTGAGGTCAACATTGATTTGATGGTCTGAGGTCAACATCGTGTAACAGAGAATAAAGCAGTGATGAGTTGAGGTCAACATCATGTAACAGAGAATAAAGCAGCGATGACTTGAGGTCAACATTGATTTGATTGTCTGAGGTCAACATCACGTAACGGAGAATAAAGCATTGATGACTTGAGGTCAACGTTGACATGATGATCTGAGGACAACATCGTGTAACAGAGAATAAAGCAGTGATGACTTGAGGTCAACATCGATATGATGATCTGAGGACAACATCGTGTGACAGAGAATAAAGCAGTGATGACTTGAGGTCAACATCGATATGATGGTCTGAGGACAACATCATATAACAGAGAATAAAGCGGTGATGACTTGAGGTCAACATTGATTTGATGGTCTGAGGTCAACATCGTGTACAGAGAATAAAGCAGTGATGAGTTGAGGTCAACATCATGTAACGGAGAATAAAGCAGCGATGACTTGAGGTCAACATTGATTTGATGGTCTGAGGTCAACATAGTGTACAGATAATAAATCAGTGATGAGTTGAGGTCAACATCATGTAACGGAGAATAAAGCAGTGATGACTTGAGGTCAACATTGATTTGATTGTCTGAGGTCAACATCACGAAACAGAGAATAAAGCATTGATGACTTGAGGTCAACATTGATATGATGATCTGAGGACAACATCGTGTAACAGAGAATAAAGAAGTGATGACTTGAAGTCAACATTGATTTGATGGTCTGAGGTCAACATCGTGTAACAAAGAATAAAGCAGTGATGAGTTGAGGTCAACATTGATTTGATTGTCTGAGGTCAACATCACGTAACAGAGAATAAAGCATTGATGACTTGAGATCAACATCGATATGATGGTCTGAGGACAACATCGTGTAACAGAGAATAAAGCAGTGATGACTTGAGGTCAACATCGATATGATGGTCTGAGGACAACATCGTGTAACAGAGAATAAAGAAGTGATGACTTGAAGTCAACATCGATTTGATGGTCTGAGGTCAACATCGTGTAACAGAGAATAAAGCAGTGATGAGTTGAGGTCAACATTGATTTGATTGTCTGTGGTCAACATCACGTAACAGAGAATAAAGCATTGATGACTTGAGATCAACATTGATATGATGATCTGAGGACAACATCGTGTAACAGAGAATAAAGCAGTGATGACTTGAGGTCAACATCGATATGATGGTCTGAGGACAACATCGTGTAACAGAGAATAAAGAAGTGATGACTTGAAGTCAACATCGATTTGATGGTCTGAGGTCAACATCGTGTAACAGAGAATAAAGCAGTGATGAGTTGAGGTCAACATTGATTTGATTGTCTGTGGTCAACATCACGTAACAGAGAATAAAGCATTGATGACTTGAGGTCAACATTGATATGATGATCTGAGGACAACATCGTGTAACAGAGAATAAAGCAGTGATGACTTGAGGTCAACATCGATATGATGGTCTGAGGACAACATCGTGTAACAGAGAATCAAGAAGTGATGACTTGAGATCAACATCGATATGATGGTCTGAGGACAACATCACGTAATGGAGAATAATGCAGTGATGAATTGAGGTCACCATCGATATGATGGTCTTAGGACAACATCCTCTAACAGAGAATAAATCATTGATGACTTGAGGTCAACATTGATATGATGGTCTGAGGACAACATCGTGTAACAGAGAATAAAGCAGTGATGACTTGAGGTCAACATCGATATGATGGTCTGAGGACAACATCATGTAACAGAGAATAAAGCAGTGATGACTTGAGATCAACATCATGTAACAGAGAATAAAGCATTGATGACTTGAGGTCAACATTGATTTGATTGTCTGAGGTCAACATCACATTACAGAGAATAAAGCATTGATGACTTGAGGTCAACATTAATATGATGGTCTGAGGACAACATCGTGTAACAGAGAATAAAGCATTGATGACTTGAGGTCAACATCATGTAACGGAGAATAAAGCAGCGATGACTTGAGGTCAACATTTATTTGATTGTCTGAGGTCAACATCACATTACAGAGAATAAAGCATTGATGACTTGAGGTCAACGTTGACATGATGATCTGAGGACAACATCGTGTAACAGAGAATAAAGCAGTGATGACTTGAGGTCAACATGGATATGATGGTCTGAGGAGAAAATCCTGTAACAGAGAATAAAGCGGTGATGACTTGAGGTCAACATTGATTTAATGGTCTGAGGTCAACATCGTGTAACAGAGAATAAAGCATTGATGACTTGAGGTAAACATCATGTAACAGAGAATAAAGCAGCGATGACTTGAGGTCAACATTGATTTGATTGTCTGAGGTCAACATCACGTAACGGAGAAGAAAGCATTGATGACTTGAGGTCAACGTTGACATGATGATCTGAGGACAACATCGTGTAACAGAGAATAAAGCAGTGATGACTTGAGGTCAACATCGATATGATGGTCTGAGGACAACATCCTGTAACAGAGAATAAAGCGGTGATGACTTGAGGTCAACATTGATTTGATGGTCTGAGGTCAACATCGTGTAACAGAGAATAAAGCAGTGATGACTTGAGGTCAACATCATGTAACGGAGAATAAAGCAGCGATGACTTGAGGTCAACATTGATTTGATGGTCTGAGGTCAACATCACGTAACAGAGAATAAATCATTGATGACTTGAGGTCAACATTGATTTGATGGTCTGAGGTCAACATCACGTAACAGAGAATAAAGCATTGATGACTTGAGGTCAACATTGATATGATGATCTGAGGACAACATCGTGTAACAGAGAATAAAGAAGTGATGACTTGAGGTCAACATTGATTTGATGGTCTGAGGTCAACATCGTGTAACGGAGAATAAAGCAGCGATGACTTGAGGTCAACATTGATTTGATTGTCTGAGGTCAACATAACGTAACAGAGAATAAAGCATTGATGACTTGAGGTCAACGCTGACATGATGATCTGAGGACAACATCGTGTAACAGAGAAAAAAGCAGTGATGACTTGAGGTCAACATCGATATGATGGTCTGAGGTCAACATCGTGTAACAGAGAATAAAGCAGTGATGAGTTGAGGTCAACATCATGTAACATAGAATAAAGCAGCGATGACTTGAGGTCAACATTGATTGGATTGTCTGAGGTCAACATCATGTAACAGAGAATAAAGCAATGATGACTTGAGATCAACATCGATATGATGGTCTGAGGACAACATCACGTAATGGAGAATAAAGCAGTGATGAATTGAGGTCACCATCGATATGATGGTCTTAGGACAACATCATGTAACAGAGAATAAATCATTGATGACTTGAGGTCAACATTGATATGATGGTCTGAGGACAACATCGTGTAACAGAGAATAAAGAAGTGATGACTTGAGGTCAACATCGATATGATGGTCTGAGGAAAATATCATGTAACAGAGAATAAAGCAGTGATGACTTGAGGTCAACATCATGTAACAGAGAATAAAGCAGCGATGACTTGAGGTCAACATTGATTTGATTGTCTGAGGTCAACATCACGTAACGGAGAATAAAGCATTGATGACTTGAGGTCAACGTTGACATGATGATCTGAGGACAACATCGTGTAACAGAGAATAAAGCAGTGATGACTTGAGGTCAACATCGATATGATGATCTGAGGACAACATCGTGTGACAGAGAATAAAGCAGTGATGACTTGAGGTCAACATCGATATGATGGTCTGAGGACAACATCATAAAACAGAGAATAAAGCGGTGATGACTTGAGGTCAACATTGATTTGATGGTCTGAGGTCAACATCGTGTACAGAGAATAAAGCAGTGATGAGTTGAGGTCAACATCATGTAACGGAGAATAAAGCAGCGATGAATTGAGGTCAACATTGATTTGATTGTCTGAGGTCAACATCACGTAACGGAGAATAAAACACTGATGACTTGAGGTCAACATCGATATGATGATCTGAGGACAACATCGTGTAACAGAGAATAAAGAAGTGATGACTTGAAGTCAACATTGATATGATGGTCTGAGGTCAACATCGTGTAACAGAGAATAAAGCATTGATGACTTGAGGTCAACATTGATATGATGATCTGAGGACAACATCGTGTAACAGAGAATAAAGCAGTGATGACTTGAGGTCAACATCGATATGATGGTCTGAGGACAACATCACGTAATGGAGAATAAAGCATTGATGACATGAGGTCAACATTGATATGATGGTCTAAGGACAACATCGCGTAACGGAGAATAAAACAGTGATGACTTGAGGTCAACATCGATATGATGATCTGAGGACAACATCGTGTAACAGAGAATAAAGAAGTGATGACTTGAAGTCAACATTGATTTGATGGTCTGAGGTCAACATCGTGTAACAGAGAATAAAGCAGTAATGAGTTGAGGTCAACATTGATTTGATTGTCTGAGGTCAACATCACGTAACAGAGAATAAAGCATTGATGACTTGAGGTCAACATCGATATGATGGTCTGAGGTCAACATCATGTAACAGAGAATAAAGCAGTGATGACTTGAGATCAACATCGATATGATGGTCTGAGGACAACATCGTGTAACAGAGAATAAAGCAGTGATGAGTTGAGGTCAACATAATGTAACAGAGAATAAAGCAGCGATGACTTGAGGTCAACATTGATTGGATTGTCTGAGGTCAACATCATGTAACAGAGAATAAAGCAGTGATGACTTGAGATCAACATCGATATGATGGTCTGAGGACAACATCACGTAATGGAGAATAAAGCAGTGATGAATTGAGGTCACCATCGATATGATGGTCTTAGGACAACATCATGTAACAGAGAATAAATCATTGATGACTTGAGGTCAACATTGATATGATGGTCTGAGGACAACATCGTGTAACAGAGAATAAAGCAGTGATGACTTGAGGTCAACATCGATATGATGGTCTGAGGAAAATATCATGTAACAGAGAATAAAGCAGTGATGACTTGAGGTCAACATCATGTAACAGAGAATAAAGCAGCGATGACTTGAGGTCAACATTGATTTGATTGTCTGAGGTCAACATCACGTAACAGAGAATAAAGCATTGATGACTTGAGGTCAACATTGATTTGATGGTCTGAGGACAACATTGTGTAACAGAGAATAAAAGCAGTGATGACTTGAGGTCAACATCGATATGATGATCTGAGGACAACATCGTGTGACAGAGAATAAAGAAGTGATGACTTGAGGTCAACATTGATTTGATGGTCTGAGGTCAACATCGTGTAACGGAGAATAAAGCAGCAATGACTTGAGATCAACATTGATTTGATTGTCTGAGGTCAACATAACGTAACAGAGAATAAAGCATTGATGACTTGAGGTCAACATCGATATGATGGTCTGAGGAAAATATCATGTAACAGAGAATAAAGCAGTGATGACTTGAGGTCAACATCATGTAACAGAGAATAAAGCAGCGATGACTTGAGGTCAACATTGATTTGATTGTCTGAGGTCAACATCACGTAACAGAGAATAAAGCATTGATGACTTGAGGTCAACATTGATTTGATGGTCTGAGGACAACATCGTGTAACAGAGAATAAAAGCAGTGATGACTTGAGGTCAACATCGATATGATGGTCTGAGGACAACATCATGTAAGAGAGAATAAAGAGGTGATGACTTGAGGTCAACATTGATTTGATGGTCTGAGGTCAACATAGTGTACAGAGAATAAAGCAGTGATGAGTTGAGGTCAACATCATGTAACGGAGAATAAAGCAGTGATGACTTGAGGTCAACATTGATTTGATTGTCTGAGGTCAACATCACGATACAGAGAATAAAGCATTGATGACTTGAGGTCAACATTGATATGATGATCTGAGGACAACATCGTGTAACAGAGAATAAAGAAGTGATGACTTGAGGTCAACATCGATATGATGGTCTGAGGAAAACATCACGTAACAGAGAATAAAGCAGTGATGACTTGAGGTCAACATCATGTAACAGAGAATAAAGCAGCGATGACTTGAGGTCAACATTGATTTGATTGTCTGAGGTCAACATCAAGTAACAGATAATCAAGCATTGAAGACTTGAGGTCAACATTGATATGATGGTCTGAGGACAACATCATGTAACAGAGAATAAAGCAGTGATGACTTGAGGTCAACATCGATATGATGGTCTAAGGACAACATCACTTAATGGAGAATAAAGCAGTGATGACTTGAGGTCAAAATTGATATGATGGTCTGAGGACAACATCGTGTATCAGAGAATTAAGCAGTGATGATTTGAGGTCAACATCGATATTATGGTCTGAGGACAACATCGTGTAACAGAGAATAACGCAGTGATGACTTGAGGTCAACATCATGTAACGGAGAATAAAACAGCGATGACTTGAGGTCAACATTGATTTGATTGTCTGAGGTCAACATCACGTAACAGAGAATAAAGCATTGATGACTTGAGGTCAACATCGATATGATGGTCTGAGGACAACATCATGTAACAGAGAATAAAGAGGTGATGACTTGAGGTCAACATCGATATGATGGTCTATGGACAACATCGCGTAACAGAGAATAACCAGTGATGACTTGAGGTCAACATCGATATGATTGCCTGAGGACAACATCCTGTAACAGAGAGTAAAGCTGTGATGACTTGAGGTCAACATTGATATGATGGTCTGAGGACAACATCGTGTAACAGAGAATAAAGCATTGATGACTTGAGGTCAACATCATGTAACGGAGAATAAAGCAGCGATGACTTGAGGTCAACATTGATTTGATTGTCTGAGGTCAACATCAAGTAACAGATAATCAAGCATTGAAGACTTGAGGTCAACATTGATATGATGGTCTGAGGACAACATCGTGTAACAGAGAATAAAGCAGTGATGACTTGAGGTCAACATCGATATGATGGTCTAAGGACAACATCACTTAATGGAGAAAAAAGCAGTGATGACTTGAGGTCAACATTGAAATGATGGTCTGAGGACAACATCGTGTAACAGAGAATAAAGCAGTGATGACTTGAGGTCAACATCATGTAACGGAGAAAAAAGCAGCGATGACTTGAGGTCAACATTGATTTGATTGTCTGAGGTCAACATCACGTAACAGAGAATAAAGCATTGATGTCTTGAGGTCAACATCGATTTGATGGTCTGAGGACAACATCCTGTAACAGAGAATAAATCAGTGATGACTTGAGGTCAACATCGATATGATGGTCTAAGGACAACATCGCTTAACAGAGAATAACCAGTGATGACTTGAGGTCAACATCGATATTATTGTCTGAGGACAACATCCTGTAACAGAGAATAAAGCAGTGATGACTTGAGGTCAACATCGATATGAGGTCAACATCGATATGATGGTCTGAGGACAACATCACGTAATGGAGAATAAAGCAGTGATGACTTGAGGTCAACATTGATATGATGGTCTGAGGACAACATCGTGTATCAGAGAATAAAGCAGTGATGATTTGAGGTCAACATCAATATTATGGTCTGAGGACAACATCATGTAACAGAGAATATAGCAGTGATGACTTGTGGTCAACATCGACTTGAGATCAACATCGATATGATGGTCTGAGGACAACATAACGTAACGGAGAATAAAGCATTGATGACATGAGGTCAACATTGATATGATGGTCTAATGACAACATCGCGTAACGGAGAATAAAACAGTGATGACTTGAGGTCAACATCGATATGATGATCTGAGGACAACTTCGTGTAACAGAGAATAAAGAGGTGATGACTTAAGGTCAACATTGATTTGATGGTCTGAGGTCAACATCGTGTACAGAGAATAAAGCAGTGATGAGTTGAGGTCAACATCATGTAACGGAGAATAAAACAGCGATGACTTGAGGTCAACATTGATTTGATTGTCTGAGGTCAACATCACGTAACAGAGAATAAAGCATTGATGACTTGAGGTCAACATCGATATGATGGTCTGAGGACAACATCCTGTAACAGAGAATAAATCAGTTATGACTTGAGGTCAACATCGATATGATGGTCTAAGGACAACATCGCGTAACAGAGAATAACCAGTGATGACTTGAGGTCAACATCGATATGATTGTCTGAGGACAACATCCTGTAACAGAGAATAAAGCAGTGATGACTTGAGGTCAACATCGATGTGAGGTCAACATCGATATGATGGTCTGAGGACAACATCACGTAATGGAGAATAAAGCAGTGATGACTTGAGGTCAACATTGATATGATGGTCTGAGGACAACATCGTGTATCAGAGAATAAAGCAGTGATGATTTGAGGTCAACATCGATATTATGGTCTGAGGACAACATCATGTAACAGAGAATATAGCAGTGATGACTTGTGGTCAACATCGACTTGAGATCAACATCGATATGATGGTCTGAGGACAACATAACGTAACGGAGAATAAAGCATTGATGACATGAGGTCAACATTGATTTGATTGTCTGAGGTCAACATCACGTAACAGAGAATAAAGCATTGATGACTTGAGGTCAACATTGATATGATGATCTGAGGACAACATCATGTAACAGAGAATAAAGCAGTGATGACTTGAGGTCAACATCGATATGATGGTCTAAGGACAACATCACTTAATGGAGAATAAAGCAGTGATGACTTGAGGTCAAAATTGATATGATGGTCTGAGGACAACATCGTGTATCAGAGAATTAAGCAGTGATGATTTGAGGTCAACATCGATATTATGGTCTGAGGACAACATCGTGTAACAGAGAATAACGCAGTGATGACTTGAGGTCAACATCATGTAACGGAGAATAAAACAGCGATGACTTGAGGTCAACATTGATTTGATTGTCTGAGGTCAACATCACGTAACAGAGAATAAAGCATTGATGACTTGAGGTCAACATCGATATGATGGTCTGAGGACAACATCATGTAACAGAGAATAAAGAGGTGATGACTTGAGGTCAACATCGATATGATGGTCTATGGACAACATCGCGTAACAGAGAATAACCAGTGATGACTTGAGGTCAACATCGATATGATTGCCTGAGGACAACATCCTGTAACAGAGAGTAAAGCTGTGATGACTTGAGGTCAACATTGATATGATGGTCTGAGGACAACATCGTGTAACAGAGAATAAAGCATTGATGACTTGAGGTCAACATCATGTAACGGAGAATAAAGCAGCGATGACTTGAGGTCAACATTGATTTGATTGTCTGAGGTCAACATCAAGTAACAGATAATCAAGCATTGAAGACTTGAGGTCAACATTGATATGATGGTCTGAGGACAACATCGTGTAACAGAGAATAAAGCAGTGATGACTTGAGGTCAACATCGATATGATGGTCTAAGGACAACATCACTTAATGGAGAAAAAAGCAGTGATGACTTGAGGTCAACATTGAAATGATGGTCTGAGGACAACATCGTGTAACAGAGAATAAAGCAGTGATGACTTGAGGTCAACATCATGTAACGGAGAAAAAAGCAGCGATGACTTGAGGTCAACATTGATTTGATTGTCTGAGGTCAACATCACGTAACAGAGAATAAAGCATTGATGTCTTGAGGTCAACATCGATTTGATGGTCTGAGGACAACATCCTGTAACAGAGAATAAATCAGTGATGACTTGAGGTCAACATCGATATGATGGTCTAAGGACAACATCGCTTAACAGAGAATAACCAGTGATGACTTGAGGTCAACATCGATATTATTGTCTGAGGACAACATCCTGTAACAGAGAATAAAGCAGTGATGACTTGAGGTCAACATCGATATGAGGTCAACATCGATATGATGGTCTGAGGACAACATCACGTAATGGAGAATAAAGCAGTGATGACTTGAGGTCAACATTGATATGATGGTCTGAGGACAACATCGTGTATCAGAGAATAAAGCAGTGATGATTTGAGGTCAACATCAATATTATGGTCTGAGGACAACATCATGTAACAGAGAATATAGCAGTGATGACTTGTGGTCAACATCGACTTGAGATCAACATCGATATGATGGTCTGAGGACAACATAACGTAACGGAGAATAAAGCATTGATGACATGAGGTCAACATTGATATGATGGTCTAATGACAACATCGCGTAACGGAGAATAAAACAGTGATGACTTGAGGTCAACATCGATATGATGATCTGAGGACAACTTCGTGTAACAGAGAATAAAGAGGTGATGACTTAAGGTCAACATTGATTTGATGGTCTGAGGTCAACATCGTGTACAGAGAATAAAGCAGTGATGAGTTGAGGTCAACATCATGTAACGGAGAATAAAACAGCGATGACTTGAGGTCAACATTGATTTGATTGTCTGAGGTCAACATCACGTAACAGAGAATAAAGCATTGATGACTTGAGGTCAACATCGATATGATGGTCTGAGGACAACATCCTGTAACAGAGAATAAATCAGTTATGACTTGAGGTCAACATCGATATGATGGTCTAAGGACAACATCGCGTAACAGAGAATAACCAGTGATGACTTGAGGTCAACATCGATATGATTGTCTGAGGACAACATCCTGTAACAGAGAATAAAGCAGTGATGACTTGAGGTCAACATCGATGTGAGGTCAACATCGATATGATGGTCTGAGGACAACATCACGTAATGGAGAATAAAGCAGTGATGACTTGAGGTCAACATTGATATGATGGTCTGAGGACAACATCGTGTATCAGAGAATAAAGCAGTGATGATTTGAGGTCAACATCGATATTATGGTCTGAGGACAACATCATGTAACAGAGAATATAGCAGTGATGACTTGTGGTCAACATCGACTTGAGATCAACATCGATATGATGGTCTGAGGACAACATAACGTAACGGAGAATAAAGCATTGATGACATGAGGTCAACATTGATTTGATTGTCTGAGGTCAACATCACGTAACAGAGAATAAAGCATTGATGACTTGAGGTCAACATTGATATGATGATCTGAGGACAACATCGTGTAACAGAGAATAAAGAAGTGATGACTTGAGGTCAACATTGATTTGATGGTCTGAGGTCAACATCACGTAACAGAGAATAAAGAATTGATGACTTGAGGTCAACATTGATATGATGATCTGAGGACAACATCATGTAACAGAGAATAAAGCGGTGATGACCTGAGGTCAACATCGACTTGAGGTCAACATCGATATGATGGTCTGAGGAAAACATCACGTAACAGAGAATAAAGCAGTGATGACTTGAGGTCAACATCATGTAACAGAGAATAAAGCAGTGATGACTTGAGGTCAACATTGATTTGATTGTCTGAGGTCAACATCAAGTAACAGATAATCAACCATTGAAGACTTGAGGTCAACATTGATATGATGGTCTGAGGACAACATCGTGTAACAGAGAATAAAGCAGTGATGACTTGAGGTCAACATCGATATGATGGTCTGAGGACAACATCACTTAATGGAGAAAAAAGCAGTGATGACTTGAGGTCAACATTGAAATGATGGTCTGAGGACAACATAGTGTAACAGAGAATAAAGCAGCGATGACTTGAGGTCAACATTGATTTGATTGTCTGAGGTCAACATCACGTAACAGAGAATAAAGCATTGATGACTTGAGGTCAACATCGATATGATGGTCTGAGGACAACATCCTGTAACAGAGAATAAATCAGTGATGACTTGAGGTCAACATCGATATGATGGTCTAAGGACAACATCGCGTAACAGAGAATAACCAGTGATGACTTGAGGTCAACATCGATATTATTGTCTGAGGACAACATCCTGTAACAGAGAATAAAGTAGTGATGACTTGAGGTCAACATCGATATTATGGTCTGAGGACAACATCATGTAACAGAGAATATAGCAGTGATGACTTGTGGTCAACATCGACTTGAGATCAACATCGATATGATGGTCTGAGGACAACATAACGTAACGGAGAATAAAGCATTGATGACATGAGGTCAACATTGATATGATGGTCTAAGGACAACATCGCGTAACGGAGAATAAAACAGTGATGACTTGAGGTCAACATCGATATGATGATCTGAGGACAACATCGTGTAACAGAGAATAAAGAGGTGATGACTTGAGGTCAACATTGATTTGATTGTCTGAGGTCAACATCACGTAACAGAGAATAAAGCATTGATGACTTGAGGTCAACATTGATATGATGATCTGAGGACAACATCGTGTAACAGAGAATAAAGAAGTAATGACTTGAGGTCAACATTGATTTGATGGTCTGAAGTCAACATCACGTAACAGAGAATAAAGCATTGATGACTTGAGGTCAACATTGATATGATGATCTGAGGACAACATCATGTAACAGAGAATAAAGCGGTGATGACCTGAGGTCAACATCGACTTGAGGTCAACATCGATATGATGGTCTGAGGTCAACATCACGTAACAGAGAATAAAGCATTGATGACTTGAGGTCAACATCGATATGATGGTCTGAGGACAACATCCTGTAACAGAGAATAAATCAGTGATGACTTGAGGTCAACATCGATATGATGGTCTAAGGACAACATCGCGTAACAGAGAATAACCAGTGATGACTTGAGGTCAACATCGATATTATTGTCTGAGGACAACATCACTTAATGGAGAAAAAAGCAGTGATGACTTGAGGTCAACATTGAAATGATGGTCTGAGGACAACATCGTGTAACAGAGAATAAAGCAGTGATGACTTGAGGTCAACATCATGTAACGGAGAAAAATGCAGCGATGACTTGAGGTCAACATTGATTTGTTTGTCTGAGGTCAACATCACGTAACAGAGAATAAAGCATTGATGACTTGAGGTCAACATCGATATGATGGTCTGAGGACAACATCCTGTAACAGAGAATAAATCAGTGATGACTTGAGGTCAACATCGATATGATGGTCTAAGGACAACATCGCGTAACAGAGAATAACCAGTGATGACTTGAGGTCAACATCGATATGATTGTCTGAGGACAACATCATGTAACAGAGAATAAAGCAGTGATGACTTGAGGTCAACATCGATACGATGGTCTGAGGACAATATCACGTAATGGAGAATAAAGCAGTGATGAATTGAGGTCACCATCGATATGATGGTCTTAGGACAACATCATGTAACAGAGAATAAATCATTGATGACTTGAGGTCAACATTGATATGATGGTCTGAGGACAACATCATGTAACAGAGAATAAAGCAGTGATGACTTGAGGTCAACATCCTGTAATAGAGAATAAAGCATTGATGTCTTGAGGTCAACATTGATATGATGATCTGAGGACAACATCGTGTAACAGAGAATAAAGCAGTGATGACTTTAGCTCAACATCGATATGATGGTCTGAGGACAACATCATGTAACAGAGAATAAAGCGGTGATGACTTGAGGTCAACACTGATTTGATGATCTGAGGTCAACATCGTGTAACAGAGAATAAAGTAGTGATGACTTGAGGTCAACATCATGTAACGGAGAATAAAGCAGCGATGACTTGAGGTCAACATTGATTTGATTGTCTGAGGTCAACATCACGTAACGGAGAATAAAGCATTGATGACTTGAGGTCAACGTTGACATGATGATCTGAGGACAACATCGTGTAACAGAGACTAAAGCAGTGATGACTTGAGGTCAACATCGATATGATGGTCTGAGGACAACATCCTGTAACAGAGAATAAAGCGGTGATGACTTGAGGTCAACATTGATTTGATGGTCTGAGGTCAACATCGTGTAACAGAGAATAAAGCAGTGATGACTTGAGGTCAACATCATGTAACGGAAAATAAAGCAGCGATGACTTGAGGTCAACATTGATTTGATTGTCTGAGGTCAACATCACGTAACAGAGAATAAAGCATTGATGACTTGAGGTCAACATCGATATGATGGTCTGAGGACAACATCATGTAACAGAGAATAAAGAGGTGATGACTTGAGGTCAACATTGATTTGATGGTTTGAGGTCAACATCGTGTACAGAGAATAAAGCAGTGATGAGTTGAGGTCAACATCATGTAACGGAGAATAAAGCAGCGATGACTTGAGGTCAACATTGATTTGATTGTCTGAGGTCAACATCACGAAACAGAGAATAAAGCATTGATGACTTGAGGTCAACATTGATATGATGATCTGAGGACAACATCGTGTAAAAGAGAATAAAGAAGTGATGACTTGAGGTCAACATTGATTTGATGGTCTGAGGTCAACATCGTGTAACAGAGAATAAAGCAGTGATGAGTTGAGGTCAACATTGATTTGATTGTCTGAGGTCAACATCACGTAACAGAGAATAAAGCATTGATGACTTGAGGTCAACATTGATATGATGATCTGAGGACAACATCGTGTAATAGAGAATAAAGCAGTGATGACTTGAGGTCAACATCGATATGATGGTCTAAGGACAACATCACTTAATGGAGAAAAAAGCAGTGATGACTTGAGGTCAACATCGATTTGATGGTCTGAGGTCAACATCGTGTAGCGGAGAATAAAGCAGTGATGACTTGAGGTCAACATCGATTTGATGGTCTGAGGTCAACATCGTGTAACAGAGAATAAAGCAGTGATGACTTGAGGTCAACATCGATATGATGGTCTGAGGACAACATCGTGTAACAGAGAATAAAGCAGTGATGACTTGAGGTCAACATTGATATGATGATCTGAGGACAACATCATGTAACAGAGAATAAAGCGGTGATGACCTGAGGTCAACATCGACTTGAGGTCAACATCGATATGATGGTCTGAGGTCAACATCACGTAACAGAGAATAAAGCATTGATGACTTGAGGTCAACATCGATATGATGGTCTGAGGACAACATCCTGTAACAGAGAATAAATCAGTGATGACTTGAGGTCAACATCGATATGATGGTCTAAGGACAACATCGCGTAACAGAGAATAACCAGTGATGACTTGAGGTCAACATCGATATTATTGTCTGAGGACAACATCACTTAATGGAGAAAAAAGCAGTGATGACTTGAGGTCAACATTGAAATGATGGTCTGAGGACAACATCGTGTAACAGAGAATAAAGCAGTGATGACTTGAGGTCAACATCATGTAACGGAGAAAAATGCAGCGATGACTTGAGGTCAACATTGATTTGATTGTCTGAGGTCAACATCACGTAACAGAGAATAAAGCATTGATGACTTGAGGTCAACATCGATATGATGGTCTGAGGACAACATCCTGTAACAGAGAATAAATCAGTGATGACTTGAGGTCAACATCGATATGATGGTCTAAGGACAACATCGCGTAACAGAGAATAACCAGTGATGACTTGAGGTCAACATCGATATGATTGTCTGAGGACAACATCATGTAACAGAGAATAAAGCAGTGATGACTTGAGGTCAACATCGATACGATGGTCTGAGGACAATATCACGTAATGGAGAATAAAGCAGTGATGAATTGAGGTCACCATCGATATGATGGTCTTAGGACAACATCATGTAACAGAGAATAAATCATTGATGACTTGAGGTCAACATTGATATGATGGTCTGAGGACAACATCATGTAACAGAGAATAAAGCAGTGATGACTTGAGGTCAACACTGATATGATGGTCTGAGGACAACATCGTGTAACAGAGAATAAAGCAGTGATGACTTGAGGTCAACATCCTGTAACGGAGAATAAAGCAGCGATGACTTGAGGTCAACATTGATTTGATTGTCTGAGGTCAACATCACGTAACGGAGAATAAAGCATTGATGACTTGAGGTCAACGTTGACATGATGATCTGAGGACAACATCGTGTAACAGAGACTAAAGCAGTGATGACTTGAGGTCAACATCGATATGATGGTCTGAGGACAACATCCTGTAACAGAGAATAAAGCGGTGATGACTTGAGGTCAACATTGATTTGATGGTCTGAGGTCAACATCGTGTAACAGAGAATAAAGCAGTGATGACTTGAGGTCAACATCATGTAACGGAAAATAAAGCAGCGATGACTTGAGGTCAACATTGATTTGATTGTCTGAGGTCAACATCACGTAACAGAGAATAAAGCATTGATGACTTGAGGTCAACATCGATATGATGGTCTGAGGACAACATCATGTAACAGAGAATAAAGAGGTGATGACTTGAGGTCAACATTGATTTGATGGTTTGAGGTCAACATCGTGTACAGAGAATAAAGCAGTGATGAGTTGAGGTCAACATCATGTAACGGAGAATAAAGCAGCGATGACTTGAGGTCAACATTGATTTGATTGTCTGAGGTCAACATCACGAAACAGAGAATAAAGCATTGATGACTTGAGGTTAACATTGATATGATGATCTAAGGACAACATCGTGTAACAGAGAATAAAGAAGTGATGACTTGAGGTCAACATTGATTTGATGGTCTGAGGTCAACATCGTGTAACAGAGAATAAAGCAGTGATGAGTTGAGGTCAACATTGATTTGATTGTCTGAGGTCAACATCACGTAACAGAGAATAAAGCAGTGATGACTTCAGGTCAACATCGATATGATGGTCTAAGGACAACATCGCGTAATAGAGAATAACCAGTGATGACTTGAGGTCAACATCGATATGATGGTCTAAGGACAACATCGAGTAACAGAGAATAACCAGTGATGACTTGAGGTCAACATCGATATGATGGTCTGAGGACAACATCCTGTAACAGAGAATAAAGCAGTGATGACCTGAGGTCAACATCGATTTGATGGTCTGAGGTCAACATCGTGTAACAGAGAATAAAGCAGTGATGACTTGAGGTCAACATCGATTTGATGGTCTGAGGTCAACATCGTGTAGCGGAGAATAAAGCAGTGATGACTTGAGGTCAACATCGATTTGATGGTCTGAGGTCAACATCGTGTAACAGAGAATAAAGCAGTGATGACTTGAGGTCAACATCGATATGATGGTCTGAGGACAACATAGTGTAACAGAGAATAAAGCAGTGATGACTTGAGGTCAACATCGATATGATGGTCTAAGGACAACATCGCGTAACAGAGAATAACCAGTGATGACTTGAGGTCAACATCGATATGATGGTCTGAGGACAACATCCTGTAACAGAGAATAAAGCAGTGATGACTTGAGATCAACATCGATATTATGGTCTAATTACAACATCATGTAACAGAGAATAAAGCAGCCATGACTTGATGTCAACATTGATTGATGGTCTGAGGTCAACATCGTGTAACAGAGAATAAAGCAGTGATGACTTGAGGTCAACATCATGTAACGGAGAATAAAGCAGCGATGACTTGAGGTCAACATTGATTTGATTGTCTGTGGTCAACATCACGTAACAGAAAATAAAGCATTGATGACTTGAGGTCAACATTGATATGATAGTCTGAGGACAACATCATGTAACAGAGAATAAAGCAGCGATGACATGAGGTCAACATCATGTAACGGAGAATAAAGCAGCGATGACTTGAGGTCAACATTGATTTGATTGTCTGTGGTCAACGTCACGTAAAAAAGAATAAAGCATTGATGACTTGAGGTCAACATTGATATGATGATCTGAGGACAACATCGTACAACAGAGAATAAAGCAGTCAAGTCAAGTCAAGTCAATTTTATTTGTATAGCGCCTTTCACAACACACATCGTTTCAAAGCAGCTTTACAGAAGTTCAGCATTAACAGACGATAAAAATGTAATGTCTATAAAGTCGATAAATCATCATCCTTGTGCAGTGATGACTTGAGGTCAACATCGATATGATGGTCTGAGGACAACATCGTGTAACAGAAAATAAAGCGGTGATGACTTGAGGTCAACATTGATTTGATGGTCTGAGGACAACATCGCGTAACGGAGAATAAAGCAGTGATGACTTGAGGTCAACATAATGTAACAGAGAATAAAGCATCGATGACTTGAGGACAACATCATGTAATGGAGAATAAAGCAGCGATGACTTGAGGTCAACATTGATTTGATTGTCTGAGGTCAACATCACAAAACAGAGAATAAAGCGGTGATGACTTGAGGTCAACACTGATTTGATGGTCTGAGGACAACATCGCGTAACGGAGAATAAAGCAGTGATGACTTGAGGTCAACATCGACTTGAGGTCAACATCGATATGATGATCTGAGGTCAACATCATGTAACAGAGAATAAAGCAGTGATGAATTGAGGTCAACATCGATATGATGGTCTTAAGACAACATCATGTACCAGAGAATAAAGCAGTGATGAGTTGAGGTCAACATCATGTAACAGAGAATAAAGCAGCGATGACTTGAGGTCAACTTTGATTTGATTGTCTGAGGTCAACATCTCGTAACGGAGAATAAAGCAGTGATGACTTGAGGTCAACATCGATTTGATGGTCTGAGGTCAACATCGTGTAGCGGAGAATAAAGCAGTGATGACTTGAGGTCAACATCGATTTGATGGTCTGAGGTCAACATCGTGTAACAGAGAATAAAGCAGTGATGACTTGAGGTCAACATCATGTAACGGAGAATAAAGCAGTGATGAGTTGAGGTCAACATCGATATGATGGTCTGAGGACAACATCGTGTAACAGAGAATAAAGCAGTGATGACTTGAGGTCAACATCGATATGATGGTCTAAGGACAACATCGTGTAACAGAGAATAACCAGTGATGACTTGAGGTCAACATCGATATGATGGTCTGAGGACAACATCCTGTAACAGAGAAAAAAGCAGTGATGACCTGAGGTCAACATCGATATGATGGTCTAATGACAACATCATGTAACAGAGATTAAAGCAGACATGACTTGACGTCAACATTGATTTGATTGTCTGAGGTTCACATCACGTAACAGAGAATAAAGCATTGATGACTTGAGGTAAACATTGATATGATGATCTGAGGACAACATCTTGTAACAGAGAATAAAGCAGTGATGACTTGAGGTCAACATCGATATGATGGTCTGAGGACAACATCGTGTAACAGAGAATAAAGCAGTGATGACTTGAGGTCAACATCATGTAACGGAGAATATAGCAGCGATGACTTGAGGTCAACATTGATTTGATTGTCTGAGGTCAACATAACGAAACAGAGAATAAAGAATTGATGACTTGAGGTCAACATTGATATGATGATCTGAGTACAACATCGTGTAACAGAGAATAAAGCAGGGATGACTTGAGGTCAACATCATGTAATAGAGAATAAAGCATCGATGACTTGAGGTCAACATCATGTAATGGAGAATAAAGCAGCGATGACTTGAGGTCAACATTGATTTGATTGTCTGAGGTCAACATCACATAACAGAGAATAAAGCGGTGATGACTTGAGGTCAACACTGATTTGATGGTCTGAGGACAACATCGCGTAACGAAGAATAAAGCAGTGATGACTTGAGGTCAACATTGACTTGAGGTCAACATCGATATGATGGTCTGAGGACAACATCACGTAATGGAGAATAAAGCAGTGATGAATTGAGGTCAACATCGATATGATGGTCTTAAGACAACATCATGTATCAGAGAATAAAGCAGTGATGAGTTGAGGTCAACATCATGTAACAGAGAATAAAGCAGCGATGACTTGAGGTCAACTTTGATTTGATTGTCTGAGGTCAACATCTCGTAACGGAGAATAAAGCAGTGATGACTTGAGGTCAACATCGATTTGATGGTCTGAGGTCAACATCGTGTAGCGGAGAATAAAGCAGTGATGACTTGAGGTCAACATCGATTTGATGGTCTGAGGTCAACATCGTGTAACAGAGAATAAAGCAGTGATGACTTGAGGTCAACATCATGTAACGGAGAATAAAGCAGTGATGAGTTGAGGTCAACATCGATATGATGGTCTAAGGACAACATCGCATAACAGAGAATAACCAGTGATGACTTGAGGTCAACATCGATATGATGGTCTGAGGACAACATCGTGTAACAGAGAATAAAGCAGTGATGACTTGAGGTCAACATCATGTAACGGAGAATAAAGCAGCGATGACTTGAGGTCAACATTGATTTGATTGTCTGAGGTCAACATAACGAAACAGAGAATAAAGAATTGATGACTTGAGGTCAACATTGATATGATGATCTGAGTACAACATCGTGTAACAGAGAATAAAGCAGGGATGACTTGAGGTCAACATCATGTAATAGAGAATAAAGCATCAATGACTTGAGGTCAACATCATGTAATGGAGAATTAAGCAGCGATGACTTGAGGTCAACATTGATTTGATTGTCTGAGGTCAACATAACGAAACAGAGAATAAAGAATTGATGACTTGAGGTCAACATTGATATGATGATCTGAGTACAACATCGTGTAACAGAGAATAAAGCAGGGATGACTTGAGGTCAACATCATGTAATAGAGAATAAAGCATCGATGACTTGAGGTCAACATCATGTAATGGAGAATAAAGCAGCGATGACTTGAGGTCAACATTGATTTGATTGTCTGAGGTCAACATCACATAACAGAGAATAAAGCGGTGATGACTTGAGGTCAACACTGATTTGATGGTCTGAGGACAACATCGCGTAACGGAGAATAAAGCAGTGATGACTTGAGGTCAACATTGACTTGAGGTCAACATCGATATGATGATCTGAGGTCAACATCATGTAACAGAGAATAAAGCAGTGATGACTTGAGGTCAACATCGATATGATGGTCTTAAGACAAAATCATGTATCAGAGAATAAAGCAGTGATGAGTTGAGGTCAACATCATGTAACAGAGAATAAAGCAGCGATGACTTGAGGTCAACTTTGATTTGATTGTCTGAGGTCAACATCTCGTAACGGAGAATAAAGCAGTGATGACTTGAGGTCAACATCGATTTGATGGTCTGAGGTCAACATCGTGTAGCGGAGAATAAAGCAGTGATGACTTGAGGTCAACATCGATTTGATGGTCTGAGGTCAACATCGTGTAACAGAGAATAAAGCAGTGATGACTTGAGGTCAACATCATGTAACGGAGAATAAAGCAGTGATGAGTTGAGGTCAACATCGATATGATGGTCTGAGGACAACATCGTGTAACAGAGAATAAAGCAGTGATGACTTGAGGTCAACATCGATATGATGGTCTAAGGACAACATCGCATAACAGAGAATAACCAGTGATGACTTGAGGTCAACATCGATATGATGGTCTGAGGACAACATCGTGTAACAGAGAATAAAGCAGTGATGACTTGAGGTCAACATCATGTAACGGAGAATAAAGCAGCGATGACTTGAGGTCAACATTGATTTGATTGTCTGAGGTCAACATAACGAAACAGAGAATAAAGAATTGATGACTTGAGGTCAACATTGATATGATGATCTGAGTACAACATCGTGTAACAGAGAATAAAGCAGGGATGACTTGAGGTCAACATCATGTAATAGAGAATAAAGCATCGATGACTTGAGGTCAACATCATGTAATGGAGAATTAAGCAGCGATGACTTGAGGTCAACATTGATTTGATTGTCTGAGGTCAACATCACATAACAGAGAATAAAGCGGTGATGACTTGAGGTCAACACTGATTTGATGGTCTGAGGACAACATCGCGTAACGGAGAATAAAGCAGTGATGACTTGAGGTCAACATTGACTTGAGGTCAACATCGATATGATGATCTGAGGTCAACATCATGTAACAGAGAATAAAGCAGTGATGACTTGAGGTCAACATCGATATGATGGTCTGAGGACAACATCACGTAATGGAGAATAAAGCAGTGATGAATTGAGGTCAACATCGATATGATGGTCTTAAGACAACATCATGTATCAGAGAATAAAGCAGCGATGACTTGAGGTCAACTTTGATTTGATTGTCTGAGGTCAACATCTCGTAACGGAGAAGAAAAGCAGTGATGACTTGAGGTCAACATCGATTTGATGGTCTGAGGTCAACATCGTGTAGCGGAGAATAAAGCAGTGATGACTTGAGGTCAACATCGATTTGATGGTCTGAGGTCAACATCGTTTAACAGAGAATAAAGCAGTGATGACTTGAGGTCAACATCATGTAACGGAGAATAAAGCAGTGATGACTTGAGGTCAACATCGATATGATGGTCTGAGGACAACATCGTGTAACAGAGAATAAAGCAGTGATGACTTGAGGTCAACATCGATATGATGGTCTAAGGACAACATCGCGTAACAGAGAATAACCAGTGATGACTTGAGGTCAACATCGATATGATGGTCTGAGGACAACATCGTGTAACAGAGAATAAAGCAGTGATGACTTGAGGTCAACATCATGTAACGGAGAATAAAGCAGCGATGACTTGAGGTCAACATTGATTTGATTGTCTGAGGTCAACATAACGAAACAGAGAATAAAGAACTGATGACTTGAGGTCAACATTGATATGATGATCTGAGTACAACATCGTGTAACAGAGAATAAAGCAGGGATGACTTGAGGTCAACATCGATATGATGGTCTGAGGAAAACATCATGTAACAGAGAATAAAGCGGTGATGACTTGAGGTCAATATTGATTTGATGGTCTGAGGTCAACATCGTGTAACAGAGAATAAAGCAGCGATGACTTGAGGTCAACATCATGTAACGGAGTTTAAATCAGCGATGACTTCAGGTCAACATCGATATGATGGTCTAAGGACAACATCGCATAACAGAGAATAACCAGTGATGACTTGAGGTCAACATCGATATGATGGTCTGAGGACAACATCCTGTAACAGAGAATAAAGCAGTGATGACCTGAGGTCAACATCGATATGATGGTCTAATGACAACATCATGTAACAGAGATTAAAGCAGACATGACTTGACGTCAACATTGATTTGATTGTCTGAGGTTAACATCACGTAACAGAGAATAAAGCATTGATGACTTGAGGTAAACATTGATATGATGATCTGAGGACAACATCTTGTAACAGAGAATAAAGCAGTGATGACTTGAGGTCAACATTGATTTGATGGTCTGAGGTCAACATCGTGTAACAGAGAATAAAGCAGTGATGAGTTGAGGTCAACATTGATTTGATTGTCTGAGGTCAACATCACGTAACAGAGAATAAAGCAGTGATGACTTCAGGTCAACATCGATATGATGGTCTAAGGACAACATCGCGTAATAGAGAATAACCAGTGATGACTTGAGGTCAACATCGATATGATGGTCTAAGGACAACATCGCGTAACAGAGAATAACCAGTGATGACTTGAGGTCAACATCGATATGATGGTCTGAGGACAACATCCTGTAACAGAGAATAAAGCAGTGATGACCTGAGGTCAACATCGATATGATGGTCTGAGGAAAACATCATGTAACAGAGAATAAAGCGGTGATGACTTGAGGTCAATATTGATTTGATGGTCTGAGGTCAACATCGTGTAACAGAGAATAAAGCAGCGATGACTTGAGGTCAACATCATGTAACGGAGTTTAAATCAGCGATGACTTCAGGTCAACATTGATTTGATTGTCTGAGGTCAACATCACATAACAGAGAATAAAGCATTGATGACTTGAGATCAACATCGATATGATGGTCGCAGGACAAAATCACGTAATGGAGAATAAAGCATTGATGACTTGAGATCAACATTGATATGATGGTCTGAGGACAACATCGTGTAACAGAGAATAAAGCAGTGATGACTTGAGGTCAACATCGATATGATGGTCTAAGGACAACATCGCGTAACAGAGAATAACCAGTGATGACTTGAGGTCAACATCGATATGATGGTCTGAGGACAACATCCTGTAACAGAGAATAAAGCAGTGATGACCTGAGGTCAACATCGATATGATGGTCTAATGACAACATCATGTAACAGAGATTAAAGCAGACATGACTTGATGTCAACATTGATTTGATTGTCTGAGGTTAACATCACGTAACAGAGAATAAAGCATTGATGACTTGAGGTAAACATTGATATGATGATCTGAGGACAACATCTTGTAACAGAGAATAAAGCAGTGATGACTTGAGGTCAACATTGATATGATGATCTGAGTACAACATCGTGTAACAGAGAATAAAGCAGGGATGACTTGAGGTCAACATCATGTAATAGAGAATAAAGCATCGATGACTTGAGGTCAACATCATGTAATGGAGAATTAAGCAGCGATGACTTGAGGTCAACATTGATTTGATTGTCTGAGGTCAACATCACATAACAGAGAATAAAGCGGTGATGACTTGAGGTCAACACTGATTTGATGGTCTGAGGACAACATCGCGTAACGGAGAATAAAGCAGTGATGACTTGAGGTCAACATTGACTTGAGGTCAACATCGATATGATGATCTGAGGTCAACATCATGTAACAGAGAATAAAGCAGTGATGACTTGAGGTCAACATCGATATGATGGTCTGAGGACAACATCACGTAATGGAGAATAAAGCAGTGATGAATTGAGGTCAACATCGATATGATGGTCTTAAGACAACATCATGTATCAGAGAATAAAGCAGCGATGACTTGAGGTCAACTTTGATTTGATTGTCTGAGGTCAACATCTCGTAACGGAGAATAAAGCAGTGATGACTTGAGGTCAACATCGATTTGATGGTCTGAGGTCAACATCGTGTAGCGGAGAATAAAGCAGTGATGACTTGAGGTCAACATCGATTTGATGGTCTGAGGTCAACATCGTTTAACAGAGAATAAAGCAGTGATGACTTGAGGTCAACATCATGTAACGGAGAATAAAGCAGTGATGACTTGAGGTCAACATCGATATGATGGTCTGAGGACAACATCGTGTAACAGAGAATAAAGCAGTGATGACTTGAGGTCAACATCGATATGATGGTCTAAGGACAACATCGCGTAACAGAGAATAACCAGTGATGACTTGAGGTCAACATCGATATGATGGTCTGAGGACAACATCGTGTAACAGAGAATAAAGCAGTGATGACTTGAGGTCAACATCATGTAACGGAGAATAAAGCAGCGATGACTTGAGGTCAACATTGATTTGATTGTCTGAGGTCAACATAACGAAACAGAGAATAAAGAATTGATGACTTGAGGTCAACATTGATATGATGATCTGAGTACAACATCGTGTAACAGAGAATAAAGCAGGGATGACTTGAGGTCAACATCGATATGATGGTCTGAGGAAAACATCATGTAACAGAGAATAAAGCGGTGATGACTTGAGGTCAATATTGATTTGATGGTCTGAGGTCAACATCGTGTAACAGAGAATAAAGCAGCGATGACTTGAGGTCAACATCATGTAACGGAGTTTAAATCAGCGATGACTTCAGGTCAACATCGATATGATGGTCTAAGGACAACATCGCATAACAGAGAATAACCAGTGATGACTTGAGGTCAACATCGATATGATGGTCTGAGGACAACATCCTGTAACAGAGAATAAAGCAGTGATGACCTGAGGTCAACATCGATATGATGGTCTAATGACAACATCATGTAACAGAGATTAAAGCAGACATGACTTGACGTCAACATTGATTTGATTGTCTGAGGTTAACATCACGTAACAGAGAATAAAGCATTGATGACTTGAGGTAAACATTGATATGATGATCTGAGGACAACATCTTGTAACAGAGAATAAAGCAGTGATGACTTGAGGTCAACATCGATATGATGGTCTGAGGACAACATCGTGTAACAGAGAATAAAGCAGTGATGACTTGAGGTCAACATCGATATGATGGTCTAAGGACAACATCGCGTAACAGAGAATAACCAGTGATGACTTGAGGTCAACATCGATATGATGGTCTGAGGACAACATCCTGTAACAGAGAATAAAGCAGTGATGACCTGAGGTCAACATCGATATGATGGTCTAATGACAACATCATGTAACAGAGATTAAAGCAGACATGACTTGACGTCAACATTGATTTGATTGTCTGAGGTTAACATCACGTAACAGAGAATAAAGCATTGATGACTTGAGGTAAACATTGATATGATGATCTGAGGACAACATCTTGTAACAGAGAATAAAGCAGTGATGACTTGAGGTCAACATTGATATGATGATCTGAGTACAACATCGTGTAACAGAGAATAAAGCAGGGATGACTTGAGGTCAACATCATGTAATAGAGAATAAAGCATCGATGACTTGAGGTCAACATCATGTAATGGAGAATTAAGCAGCGATGACTTGAGGTCAACATTGATTTGATTGTCTGAGGTCAACATCACATAACAGAGAATAAAGCGGTGATGACTTGAGGTCAACACTGATTTGATGGTCTGAGGACAACATCGCGTAACGGAGAATAAAGCAGTGATGACTTGAGGTCAACATTGACTTGAGGTCAACATCGATATGATGATCTGAGGTCAACATCATGTAACAGAGAATAAAGCAGTGATGACTTGAGGTCAACATCGATATGATGGTCTGAGGACAACATCACGTAATGGAGAATAAAGCAGTGATGAATTGAGGTCAACATCGATATGATGGTCTTAAGACAACATCATGTATCAGAGAATAAAGCAGCGATGACTTGAGGTCAACTTTGATTTGATTGTCTGAGGTCAACATCTCGTAACGGAGAATAAAGCAGTGATGACTTGAGGTCAACATCGATTTGATGGTCTGAGGTCAACATCGTGTAGCGGAGAATAAAGCAGTGATGACTTGAGGTCAACATCGATTTGATGGTCTGAGGTCAACATCGTTTAACAGAGAATAAAGCAGTGATGACTTGAGGTCAACATCATGTAACGGAGAATAAAGCAGTGATGACTTGAGGTCAACATCGATATGATGGTCTGAGGACAACATCGTGTAACAGAGAATAAAGCAGTGATGACTTGAGGTCAACATCGATATGATGGTCTAAGGACAACATCGCGTAACAGAGAATAACCAGTGATGACTTGAGGTCAACATCGATATGATGGTCTGAGGACAACATCGTGTAACAGAGAATAAAGCAGTGATGACTTGAGGTCAACATCATGTAACGGAGAATAAAGCAGCGATGACTTGAGGTCAACATTGATTTGATTGTCTGAGGTCAACATAACGAAACAGAGAATAAAGAATTGATGACTTGAGGTCAACATTGATATGATGATCTGAGTACAACATCGTGTAACAGAGAATAAAGCAGGGATGACTTGAGGTCAACATCGATATGATGGTCTGAGGAAAACATCATGTAACAGAGAATAAAGCGGTGATGACTTGAGGTCAATATTGATTTGATGGTCTGAGGTCAACATCGTGTAACAGAGAATAAAGCAGCGATGACTTGAGGTCAACATCATGTAACGGAGTTTAAATCAGCGATGACTTCAGGTCAACATCGATATGATGGTCTAAGGACAACATCGCATAACAGAGAATAACCAGTGATGACTTGAGGTCAACATCGATATGATGGTCTGAGGACAACATCCTGTAACAGAGAATAAAGCAGTGATGACCTGAGGTCAACATCGATATGATGGTCTAATGACAACATCATGTAACAGAGATTAAAGCAGACATGACTTGACGTCAACATTGATTTGATTGTCTGAGGTTAACATCACGTAACAGAGAATAAAGCATTGATGACTTGAGGTAAACATTGATATGATGATCTGAGGACAACATCTTGTAACAGAGAATAAAGCAGTGATGACTTGAGGTCAACATCGATATGATGGTCTGAGGACAACATCGTGTAACAGAGAATAAAGCAGTGATGACTTGAGGTCAACATCATGTAACGGAGAATAAAGCAGCGATGACTTGAGGTCAACATTGATTTGATTGTCTGAGGTCAACATAACGAAACAGAGAATAAAGAATTGATGACTTGAGGTCAACATTGATATGATGATCTGAGTACAACATCGTGTAACAGAGAATAAAGCAGGGATGACTTGAGGTCAACATCGATATGATGGTCTGAGGAAAACATCATGTAACAGAGAATAAAGCGGTGATGACTTGAGGTCAAAATTGATTTGATGGTCTGAGGTCAACATCGTGTAACAGAGAATAAAGCAGCGATGACTTGAGGTCAACATCATGTAACGGAGTTTAAATCAGCGATGACTTCAGGTCAACATTGATTTGATTGTCTGAGGTCAACATCACATAACAGAGAATAAAGCATTGATGACTTGAGATCAACATCGATATGATGGTCGCAGGACAAAATCACGTAATGGAGAATAAAGCATTGATGACTTGAGATCAACATTGATATGATGGTCTGAGGACAACATCGTGTAACAGAGAATAAAGCAGTGATGACTTGAGGTCAACATCGATATGATGGTCTAAGGACAACATCGCGTAACAGAGAATAACCAGTGATGACTTGAGGTCAACATCGATATGATGGTCTGAGGACAACATCCTGTAACAGAGAATAAAGCAGTGATGACCTGAGGTCAACATCGATATGATGGTCTAATGACAACATCATGTAACAGAGATTAAAGCAGACATGACTTGACGTCAACATTGATTTGATTGTCTGAGGTTAACATCACGTAACAGAGAATAAAGCATTGATGACTTGAGGTAAACATTGATATGATGATCTGAGGACAACATCTTGTAACAGAGAATAAAGCAGTGATGACTTGAGGTCAACATCGATATGATGGTCTGAAGACAACATCGTGTAACAGAGAATAAAGCAGTGATGATTTGAGGTCAACATCATGTAACGGAGTTTAAATCAGCGATGACTTCAGGTCAACATTGATTTGATTGTCTGAGGTCAACATCACGTAACAGAGAATAAAGCATTGATGACTTGAGATCAACATCGATATGATGGTCGCAGGACAAAATCACGTAATGGAGAATAAAGCATTGATGACTTGAGGTCAACATTGATATGATGGTCTGAGGACAACATCGTGTAACAGAGAATAAAGCAGTGATGACTTGAGGTCAACATCGATATGATGGTCTGAGGACAACATCATGTAACAGAGAGTAAAGCAGTGATGACTTGAGGTCAACATCGATATGATGGTCTAAGGACAACATCATGTAACAGAGAATAAAACAGTGATGACTTGAGGTCAAGATCGATATGATGGTCTAAGGACAACATAGCATAACGGAGAATAAAGCAGTGATGACTTGAGGTCAACATCGATATGATGGTCTGAGGACAATATCGCGTAACAGAGAATAAAGCAGTGATGACTTGAGGTCAACATCGATATGATGGTCTAAGGAATACATCGCGTAACAGAGAATAAAGCAATTATGACTTGAGGTCAACATCATGTAACAGAGAATAAAGCATCGATGACTTGAGGTCAACATCATGTAATGGAGAATAAAGCAGCGATGACTTGAGGTCAACATTGATTTGATTGTCTGAGGTCAACATCACATAACAGAGAATAAAGCGGTGATGACTTGAGGTCAACATTGATTTGATGGTCTGAGGACAACATCGCGTAACGGAGAATAAAGCAGTGATGACTTGAGGTCAACATCGACTTGAGGTCAACATCGATATGATGATCTGAGGTCAACATCATGTAATAGAGAATAAAGCAGTGATGGCTTGAGGTCAACATCGATATGATGGTCTGAGGACAACATCAAGTAATGGAGAATAAAGCAGTGATGAATTGAGGTCAACATCGATATGATGGTCTTAAGACAACATCATGTAACAGAGAATAAAGCAGCGATGACTTGAGGTCAACATCATGTAACAGAGAATAAAGCAGCGATGACTTGAGGTCAACTTTGATTTGATTGTCTGAGGTCAACATCTCGTAACGGAGAATAAAGCAGTGATGACTTGAGGTCAACTTCGATTTGATGGTCTGAGGTCAACATCGTGTAGCGGAGAATAAAGCAGTGATGACTTGAGGTCAACATCGATTTGATGGTCTGAGGTCAACATCGTTTAACAGAGAATAAAGCAGTGATGACTTGAGGTCAACATCATGTAACGGAGAATAAAGCAGTGATGACTTGAGGTCAACATCGATATGATGGTCTGAGGACAACATCGTGTAACAGAGAATAAAGCAGTGATGACTTGAGGTCAACATCGATATGATGGTCTAAGGACAACATCGCGTAACAGAGAATAACCAGTGATGACTTGAGGTCAACATCGATATGATGGTCTGAGGACAACATCGTGTAACAGAGAATAAAGCAGTGATGACTTGAGGTCAACATCATGTAACGGAGAATAAAGCAGCGATGACTTGAGGTCAACATTGATTTGATTGTCTGAGGTCAACATAACGAAACAGAGAATAAAGAATTGATGACTTGAGGTCAACATCGATATGATGGTCGCAGGACAAAATCACGTAATGGAGAATAAAGCATTGATGACTTGAGATCAACATTGATATGATGGTCTGAGGAAAACATCATGTAACAGAGAATAAAGCAGTGATGACTTGAGGTCAACATCGATATGATGGTCTAAGGACAACATCGCGTAACAGAGAATAACCAGTGATGACTTGAGGTCAACATCGATATGATGGTCTGAGGACAACATCCTGTAACAGAGAATAAAGCAGTGATGACCTGAGGTCAACATCGATATGATGGTCTAATGACAACATCATGTAACAGAGATTAAAGCAGACATGACTTGACGTCAACATTGATTTGATTGTCTGAGGTTAACATCAAGTAACAGAGAATAAAGCATTGATGACTTGAGGTAAACATTGATATGATGATCTGAGGACAACATCTTGTAACAGAGAATAAAGCAGTGATGACTTGAGGTCAACATCGATATGATGGTCTGAAGACAACATCGTGTAACAGAGAATAAAGCAGTGATGATTTGAGGTCAACATCATGTAACGGAGTTTAAATCAGCGATGACTTCAGGTCAACATTGATTTGATTGTCTGAGGTCAACATCACGTAACAGAGAATAAAGCATTGATGACTTGAGATCAACATCGATATGATGGTCGCAGGACAAAATCACGTAATGGAGAATAAAGCATTGATGACTTGAGGTCAACATTGATATGATGGTCTGAGGACAACATCGTGTAACAGAGAATAAAGCAGTGATGACTTGAGGTCAACATCGATATGATGGTCTGAGGACAACATCATGTAACAGAGAGTAAAGCAGTGATGACTTGAGGTCAACATCGATATGATGGTCTAAGGACAACATCATGTAACAGAGAATAAAACAGTGATGACTTGAGGTCAAGATCGATATGATGGTCTAAGGACAACATAGCATAACGGAGAATAAAGCAGTGATGACTTGAGGTCAACATCGATATGATGGTCTGAGGACAATATCGCGTAACAGAGAATAAAGCAGTGATGACTTGAGGTCAACATCGATATGATGGTCTAAGGAATACATCGCGTAACAGAGAATAAAGCAATTATGACTTGAGGTCAACATCATGTAACAGAGAATAAAGCATCGATGACTTGAGGTCAACATCATGTAATGGAGAATAAAGCAGCGATGACTTGAGGTCAACATTGATTTGATTGTCTGAGGTCAACATCACATAACAGAGAATAAAGCGGTGATGACTTGAGGTCAACATTGATTTGATGGTCTGAGGACAACATCGCGTAACGGAGAATAAAGCAGTGATGACTTGAGGTCAACATCGACTTGAGGTCAACATCGATATGATGATCTGAGGTCAACATCATGTAATAGAGAATAAAGCAGTGATGGCTTGAGGTCAACATCGATATGATGGTCTGAGGACAACATCAAGTAATGGAGATTAAAGCAGTGATGAATTGAGGTCAACATCGATATGATGGTCTTAAGACAACATCATGTAACAGAGAATAAAGCAGCGATGACTTGAGGTCAACATCATGTAACAGAGAATAAAGCAGCGATGACTTGAGGTCAACTTTGATTTGATTGTCTGAGGTCAACATCTCGTAACGGAGAATAAAGCAGTGATGACTTGAGGTCAACATCGATTTGATGGTCTGAGGTCAACATCGTGTAGCGGAGAATAAAGCAGTGATGACTTGAGGTCAACATCGATTTGATGGTCTGAGGTCAACATCGTTTAACAGAGAAGAAAGCAGTGATGACTTGAGGTCAACATCATGTAACAGAGAATAAAGCAGTGATGACTTGAGGTCAACATCGATATGATGGTCTGAGGACAACATCGTGTAACAGAGAATAAAGCAGTGATGACTTGAGGTCAACATCGATATGATGGTCTGAGGACAACATCATGTAACAGAGAGTAAAGCAGTGATGACTTGAGGTCAACATCGATATGATGGTCTAAGGACAACATCATGTAACAGAGAATAAAACAGTGATGACTTGAGGTCAAGATCGATATGATGGTCTAAGGACAACATAGCATAACGGAGAATAAAGCAGTGATGACTTGAGGTCAACATCGATATGATGGTCTGAGGACAATATCGCGTAACAGAGAATAAAGCAGTGATGACTTGAGGTCAACATCGATATGATGGTCTAAGGAATACATCGCGTAACAGAGAATAAAGCAATTATGACTTGAGGTCAACATTGATTTGATTGTCTGAGGTCAACATCACATAACAGAGAATAAAGCGGTGATGACTTGAGGTCAACATTGATTTGATGGTCTGAGGACAACATCGCGTAACGGAGAATAAAGCAGTGATGACTTGAGGTCAACATCGACTTGAGGTCAACATCGATATGATGATCTGAGGTCAACATCATGTAATAGAGAATAAAGCAGTGATGGCTTGAGGTCAACATCGATATGATGGTCTGAGGACAACATCAAGTAATGGAGAATAAAGCAGTGATGAATTGAGGTCAACATCGATATGATGGTCTTAAGACAACATCATGTAACAGAGAATAAAGCAGCGATGACTTGAGGTCAACATCATGTAACAGAGAATAAAGCAGCGATGACTTGAGGTCAACTTTGATTTGATTGTCTGAGGTCAACATCTCGTAACGGAGAATAAAGCAGTGATGACTTGAGGTCAACATCGATTTGATGGTCTGAGGTCAACATCGTGTAGCGGAGAATAAAGCAGTGATGACTTGAGGTCAACATCGATTTGATGGTCTGAGGTCAACATCGTTTAACAGAGAAGAAAGCAGTGATGACTTGAGGTCAACATCATGTAACGGAGAATAAAGCAGTGATGACTTGAGGTCAACATCGATATGATGGTCTTAAGACAACATCATGTAACAGAGAATAAAGCAGTGATGACTTGAGGTCAACATCGATATGATGGTCTGAGGACAACATCGTGTAACAGAGAATAAAGCAGTGATGACTTGAGGTCAACATCGATATGATGGTCTGAGGACAACATCATGTAGCAGAGAATAAAGCAGTGATGACTTGAGGTCAACATCGATATGATGGTCTAAGGACAACATCATGTAACAGAGAATAAAACAGTGATGACTTGAGGTCAACATCGATATGATGGTCTAAGGACAACATAGCATAACGGAGAATAAAGCAGTGATGACTTGAGGTCAACATCGATATGATGGTCTGAGGACAGCATCGCATAACAGAGAATAAAGCAGTGATGACTTGAGGTCAACATCGATATGATGGTCTAAGGAATACATCGCGTAACAGAGAATAAAGCAATTATGACTTGAGGTCAACATCATGTAACAGAGAATAAAGCATCGATGACTTGAGGTCAACATCATGTAATGGAGAATAAAGCAGCGATGACTTGAGGTCAACATTGATTTGATTGTCTGAGGTCAACATCACATAATAGAGAATAAAGCGGTGATGACTTGAGGTCAACATTGATTTGATGGTCTGAGGACAACATCGCGTAACGGAGAATAAAGCAGTGATGACTTGAGGTCAACATCGACTTGAGGTCAACATCGATATGATGATCTGAGGTCAACATCATGTAATAGAGAATAAAGCAGTGATGGCTTGAGGTCAACATCGATATGATGGTCTGAGGACAACATCACGTAATGGAGAATAAAGCAGTGATGAATTGAGGTCAACATCGATATGATGGTCTTAAGACAACATCATGTAACAGAGAATAAAGCAGCGATTACTTGAGGTCAACATCATGTAACAGAGAATAAAGCAGCGATGACTTGAGGTCAACTTTGATTTGATTGTCTGAGGTCAACATCTCGTAACGGAGAATAAAGCAGTGATGACTTGAGGTCAACATCGATTTGATGGTCTGAGGTCAACATCGTGTAGCGGAGAATAAAGCAGTGATGACTTGAGGTCAACATCGATTTGATGGTCTGAGGTCAACATCGCGTAACAGAGAATAACCAGTGATGACTTGAGGTCAAAATCGATTTGATGGTCTGAGGTCAACATCGCGTAACAGAGAATAACCAGTGATGACTTGAGGTCAACATCGATATGATGGTCTGAGGACAACATCCTGTAACAGAGAATAAAGCAGTGATGACTTGAGGTCAACATTGATATGATGGTCTTAGGACAACATCCTGTAACAGAGAATAAAGCAGTGATGACCTGAGGTCAACATTGATATGATGACCTGAGGACAACATCACTTAACAGAGAATAAAGCAGTGATGACTTGAGGTCAACATCATGTAACAGAGAATAAAGCAGCAATGACTTGAGGTCAACATTGATTTGATTTTCTGAGGTCAACATCACTTAACAGAGAATAAAGCATTGATGAGTTGAGGTCAACATTGATATGATGATCTGAGGACAACATCGTGTAACAGAGAATAAAGCAGTGATGACTTAAGGTCAACATCGATATGATGGTCTGAGGACAACATCATGTAACAGAGAATAAAATGGTGATGACTTGAGGTCAACATTGATTTGATGGTCTGAGGACAACATTGTGTAACAGAGAATAAAGCAGTGATGAGTTGAGGTCAACATCATGTAACGGAGAATAAAATGGTGATGACTTGAGGTCAACATTGATATGATGGTCTGAGGACAACATTGTGTAACAGAGAATTAAGCAGTGATGACTTGAGGTCAACATCGATATGATGGTCTAAGGACAACATCATGTAACTGAGAATAAAGCAGTGATGACTTGAGGTCAACATTGATTTGATTGTCCGAGGTCAACATCACATAACGGAGAATAAATCATTGATGACTTGAGGTCAACATCATGTAACAGAGAATAAAGCAGTGATGACTTGAGGTCAACATCGATTTGATGGTCTGAGGACAACATCACTTTACAGAGAATAAAGCAGTGATGACTTGAGGTCAACATTATGTAACAGAGAATAAAGCAGCGATGACTTGATGTCAACATTGATTTGATTGTCTGAGGTCAATATCACGTAATGGAGAATAAAGCATTGATGACTTGAGGTCAACATTGATATGATGGTCTGAGGACAACATCGTGTAACAGAGAATAAAGCAGTGATGACTTGAGGTCAACATCGATATGATGGTCTGAGGTCAACATCATGTAACAGAGAATAAAGCAGCGATGACTTGATGTCAACATTGATTTGATTGTCTGAGGTCAACATCACGTAACAGAGAATAAAGCAGTGATGACTTGAGATCAACATCGATATGATGGTCTGAGGACAACATCACGTAATGGAGAATAAAGCAGTGATGAATTGAGGTCAACATCGATATGATGGTCTTAGGACAACATCATGTAACAGAGAATAAAGCATTGATGACTTGAGGTCAACATTGATATGATGGTCTGAGGACAACATCGTGTAACAGAGATTAAAGCAGTGATGACTTGAGGTCACATCGGTATGCTGGTCTGAGGACAACATCATGAAACAGAGAATAAAGCAGTGATGACTTGAGGTCAACATCGATATGATGGTCTAAGGACAACATCATGTAACAGAGAATAAAGCAGTGATGACTTGAGGTCAACATCATTTAACAGAGAATAAAGCAGCGATGACTTGAGGTCAACATTGGTTTGATTGTCTGAGGTCAATATCACGTAATGGAGAATAAAGCATTGATGACTTGAGGTCAACATTGATATGATGGTCTGAGGACAACATCGTGTAACAGAGAATAAAGCAGTGATGACTTGAGGTCAACATCGATATGATGGTCTGAGGTCAACATCATGTAACAGAGAATAAAGCAGCTATGACTTGATGTCAACATTGATTTGATTGTCTGAGGTCAACATCACGTAACAGAGAATAAAACATTGATGACTTGAGATCAACATTGATATGATGATCTGAGGACAACATCATGTAACAGAGAATAAAGCAGTGATGACTTGAGGTCAACATCGATATGATGGTCTGAGGACAACATCATGTAACAGAGAATAAAGCGGTGATGACTTGGTCAAAATTGATTTGATGGTCTGAGGTCAACATCGTGTAACAGAGAATAAAGCAGTGATGACTTGAGGTCAACATCATGTAACGGAGAATAAAGCAGTGATGACTTGAGGTCAGCATTGATTTGATTGTCTGAGGTCAACATCACGTAACAGAGATTAAAGTATTGATGACTTGAGGTCAACATTGATATGATGATCTGAGGACAACATCGTGTAACAGAGAATAAAGCAGTGGTGACTTGAGGTCAACATCAATATGATGGTCTGAGGACAACATCTTGTAACAAAGAATAAAGCGGTGATGACTTGAGGTCAACATTGATTTGATGGGCTGAGGTCAACATCACGTAACAGAGAATAAAGCATTGATGACTTGAGGTCAACATTGATATGATGGTCTGAGGACAACATCATGTAACAGAGAATAAATCAGTGATGATTAGGTCAACATTCATATGATGGTATGAAGACCACATCATTTAACAGATTGATGACTTGAGGTCTTAGCATATTGGATAGTTTTTTGATCCTAGCTCTCACTCACTATTGCTTGTTGCCTGCAGCATTGCCCATAAACTTGCAGAATGTAGCACTACCCTAAGCTCCACCAACATCAAGAATGGAGTAAAGTTTATGCTTTGTTAGCTAAGGCTAGATATTTTGCTAGTGCATAATTGAAATGTTTATATTTGCTTGGTGGCTTGCTAGTTTTTTTCATGTTTTATAGCTAGCTAAGTTTTAGTTTTTTAGTTGTTTTTTTTTTTTTTTTAGCTAGGAGCACTTTAAAAAACCCTCAACATCTAAATATTACTTTCTGATTGTTTTAGTTTGAGCCAGAAAGTTAGCAATGCTCATCAGTTTTGGCTGATAGCAACCTGGCTAACTCTAAACTCACCTATGCAAACTAATGTTACCTTACTTCCGTGGTGGAAAAATATTAATCTAAAAAGCAAATATGCTTTTTATTATCGTCATAATAATAAAGCAGTAGTAGCAGAGCAGTGTAAATTAATGAGAAAATATGAAAACTTGGATGTTTTTCTCACCTTGCAACTCGCGCCATTTTTTGTGTGTTTGTTTTTTTTCTCCATGAATCGGCAGGGGAGCAGAGCTCTGGGTGATGACATACACTTTGATTGGCTGAGGCAGTTGTTAAAAATGCCAATTTTATGTTAATGGCTATAACTCTTGAAGGAAATGAGATAGCTTCACCAAACTTGGCATGCTTATGTAAGAGGTCAATCTTTGGTCACCCAGAATAGTTGGCATGATTTTGCCACATGGTGGTGCTATAATACCAAACAAACATGAAATTGGCTGTAACTACACAACCGATTGTCTGATTGAGTTGAAAATCGGCATACAGTGTCTTTGTCCAAGGTGCCAAGATTGTCTATGAGATCATTGGCTTATCTAAAAAAACATGGCCGCCATCGGCCAATTAATTTTGAGCACCTATTAGAAAAGGTCATCGGAGGCCGATTGGCACAAAAATATGTTGGATCTCCTTATTCTGAACAATTTTGTCTCTTTTGCCTCAAGTAGCTCTGCAGTCAATCAAATCATTCATTAAATATTCATGATTATGTAAAAAACATACTTTTGCGAACTAGCCCTAGGTTTTTAGCTCAAACTCAATAAAACTAATGCAGTACAATTCTCTGGACTCACTACGTCAATAGTTACAAAAAAAATGGAAACTTTACCCTTTGGATAGCTATAACAGGGTCATTTAGAAATTGGGCATGGCAAAATATCCTCAAATGCCTATAAGTCCTAAACGAAAAGTCAAAACTTCACGAAAGCACATGCAACATATAATTCTAAAGAAGAATACAAACTTTTATGGAGATTGGACCATAGGTAGTACTATAACTGTTTGTAAAAACCATATATTCCCATGGTAAATTACCTGTATTTGCTGTAAATTGTCTTTACCATCTATACCTCTAGGTGGTTACATGCTTGCTAAATAAAATGTATACCTTTTTACGCATGTGTGTAAAGGCCTTAAACTGCTTGAACCCCGTTAATTGCTTTTAGCAGCTATATTTAGGGGTTAAAGCACCGAAGGTGCGTGAACCCTATTGTATTTGTTCCGATTCTCTTATTATTATTCTTATTATTAGGGGTTCAAGCCTGAAGGGCTGAAACCCTATTGTAATTGTAAGGATTTTTATTATTAGGGCCCAAGCACTGAAAGTGCAAAGCCCTATTGTTCTTCAATGGATTCTTATAAGGGCCCAAGCCCTGAAAGTGCGAAGCCCTATTGTTCTTCTAAGGATTATTATTAGGGTCCAAGCACTGAAAGTGCAAAGTCCTATTGTTCTTCTAAGGATTATTAGGGCCCAAGCACTGAAAGTGGAAAAAGAAAAAGAAAATTAAAAACATAAAAATTGAGCCAAATGTTTGTCCTTGAACAAATGATACTACCATCGCTGTTACTAAAACTTGAAAACTAGCGGGTTGATGTCACGTGTCGGAATTCCAGTGATGCTGATAGTGATGATTCTCCCTCACCAATCCGTGATCTGCAGGATTTTTACATCACATTTAGTATCGGCTCGGCTCGGATCCTCGACTGAGGCGGTACTAAAATCAGGTACCAGGTACTATCCACTGTGGGAAAACCCCCAAAAAGCGAGCTGAGTTGAGTCGAGTTGTATGCAGTGGAAACTCCCAATACTTATTAGTTCACAGGGAAGACCACAGTAAGTACAGTAGTCCATATCTTTGACACAGAATTTGTTGCAGCTGTCACTCAAAGGTTTTTGCAAGATGGAGGACTTTTGATATTATGCCACAAAGTTGTAGAAATTTGAGTTGCATCATAGGCCCGCTTTGTCAAATTCCTTAATAGCACAATGGCTGTGGGAGTATGACAGTAGCATGTAAGAAATGTGTTGAATGGTATAGATTCTTCGATAACATTTGTACTTCCATAGATATAATTGTGCAGCAAAGTGGGCAGGATTGCTTCATATTAATAACATGAAAGGGCTTTAAAGAAACATGGTGGAAAGCACACTTTACATTTGTGTTCCTTTTAAGTCTGTATACAGGGTTTCATTAATGACTAATAATTCATTTTAAAATACATTATAAATCATTGATATGTGCTTATAACAACATGCAGAAAAAGGGTGACTTTCATGTAAATACCTTCAAATTAGTGAGCCATTTTACCTCACATGGTATAAATGTTTAATAACACTTATTCAAAATTGCATTGTGACATGAGTCATTACAGAGTGTTTTAGTTTTGATTAATATAGACCATTTCAAGGACTGTTTTTGTTGACATCAATGGACGTCATTATTCCATGAACATTTAAAAAAATAAATAAAAAATGAAACTGTAATATCTATAAAGTCTTAGAGTGATCATTGTGTAGTTTGATTAAAATTGAATGTAAATTGTGTATAAAAATGATATAATTAATTAATAATTGTATTTAGAATCCCTGTGAGCAATCTGAAGGCAACTGTGGCAAGGAACCCAAAAATCCATAATGGTTAATGGAGAAAAATAACCTTGGGAGAAACCAGGCTCACAGTGGGGGCCAGTTCCCCTTTGGCTAAACAACATGAATATAATGCCAATATTAGTTATTTGTGTGCAGTGCAAGTCATGGTTTAAAGTTTGTAAATTAAGTAAGTGTTAAGGTCCAGTGTTTAAAAAAATATTTTTATGAACTTTAAGATTAATGACTAATGTCTTTGAAGTTCATCCTGGATTAACTGCAGAAGTTCACACAGATGCATTACTTGTTATTTGGCTGATGATGGCTTTTGTTGGCAATTAAATAATAGTCTAATGTAAAGGTTCCAGTAATAAGGAAGGAAGCGGAAGTTGGGTCAGGTCAGTTTCACAAGCAAAGTCTTTGGTCTTTTCAGCCTGACAAACACAGCATTAACTCCTCAGCTTCACAAATGACACCAATGGTAATCTTTTCAGTAGACACACACACAAACACATCTTCACTGGACTGTTTCTCTCTCTCCAGCATTCTTGGCAGCCGTTTAAAGCCTGTCTGTTTTGTCACTGTTATGAGACAGTGTTTAGTGTTAACAATCACCAGGTAATGGCCCTTACCACTTCCTCTCTCCCCGATTACAGACACATGATCACATCCCATGCCACATCTGTGTATTACATTTCAAGTGTGTAGTTCATCAATGGACAAAGGCGATGCAGGTAGAGATCAACGAGGGGCATCGCAGTTCGAGGTTCGGGCAGTGGCATATGAAATATACTATGTCTTACAATTGGAGTTGGCATCAGTTTATCCTCTGAAGTCAAAAGACTGAAATGATATCTGGCAAGCACTGGCTGTAGTTTGTCGTCATCACTCAGTGACACGTAGCAGTGGACACACAAGCAGGAACAGAGCTGGATCTGTCCTGCTCTGGTAACCTCGGGGTATGAATCCCGGTTGAGACATGGAAATAAATAGAATAATATTAGCATAGATACCATAACATTTTAAGCAGAGTTATAGATCATGATAGATGTTTCTGGTTCCAGCAGACCTAACTAAACTAGCCTAATTGTGAGTTGATGGATAATGAATGCCTGGCTAAATAGATAAATTTTTAGTCTAGACTTAAACTGAGTGAATGTGTATGCATCCCAAACAGAGTTAGGGAGACTATTCCATAGTTTAGGAGCCAAATATGAAAAGGATCTACCTCTTTTTGTGGATTTTGATATTCTTGGAATTATTATCAATCCAGAATTTTGTGATCGTAATGAACGTGATGTAATATAGCATGTCAGAAGGTCACTGTGGCTTGGGAACGTGGTCATGTGTCGGCCTGCAGGAGAGAGAGAGAGAGAGAGAGAGGGGTTAGGCTCGACACCTGGTTCATAATTAACCCTAACACCTGTGTCTTGTTATAGTGATGTGGAGGGAGACATAAAAGGCACGCCAAGTGTCCAAAGAAGGGAGAGAGAGTTACCTAAAGCATGAGTGCCTAGGAGTGCGTCCTTGGTTTTGTTATGTACACATTTGTTCTGACGGTTGCTGTCAGTTGTGTGTGAAGCTGCAAATTAAAAGACTGATCTTAAACCTGCTTTGCTGTCTCCTGACTCTTCCATTGCCCGAACAAAGAGCTGTTTACAGTGGTGCCAAAACCCGGCTTTGGAGGGGAATGCTTCTATGGAGTCTTCACCACTGGCCGAAGTCTTCAACACCCTCACCAGCATCCAGCAGGCACAACACCATGCCCTCTCAGAGGTTCGCCGGGAGCAAGAACAATGCTTCCAAGCCCTGGTGAAGGCACAAGTGGAGGACTGGCATCTGACTGCGATCTACTCAGAGCCCGTCCCACCGCTGGCCCTTACGAAAATGTGGCCAAGCGATGATCCGGAGGCCTTCCTCGACCTGTTTGAGAAAACTGCAGAGGTATGGAGGTGGCCTCCCGATCAGTGGGCAGCCCGCCTATTCCGGGGTGCCACCAGCTGCTTTCCGGGGAGGCGCAGCTGGTGGCACAACAACTCCCTGACTCCAGCTCCTAGTGAGCAGTGTCTAGTGAAGCTTTGGTGGGTACAGGTTGTTCTCAAACCTCGATCCACCAACTCTTGGTGCAAGGCTGGGCATTGGGTAAAAATAAACTGGTGAGGGTGAGGTGTGTGCATGGTGACATTCACACGGTGATAAGTATCCAGTGGTTAACATTGAGATACAATTCAGGGGGAAAAGGCATAGAGTCGAGGCCGCGGTTAATTCCCGCCTCACCCATCCACTAATTCTGGGAACCAATTGGCCCGGTTTTAAAAATCTACTGAGGGTAATGTGTGTGGATGGGTCCTGCAAAGTAGTGGCGTGGGGTGTGACATGCGATGCTATGGCTGGGGAGGCGGTGCCAGGGCCGTCAACGTCGGCTCCGCGTCAGCATGACACAGACGAGGGAATTCCTGTCCTCAAGCTCTTCCCTGAGGGGGACTTCCCTCTGGAGCAGTTGTGTGACGAGTCCCTCAAGCATGCCTTCGACCAAGTGAAAGTAATTGATGGTCAACAGCTCCAGCCCAGTCTTCTGCTCACATACCCGTACTTTTCTATTTTTAAGGAGCGGTTGTATCGAGTGATGCAGGACACTCAAACCAAAGAGATTACAACCCAGCTGTTAGTACTGAAGAGCCGTCGGGAAACACTCTTCCAGGCGGCTCACTATAATCCAATGGCTGGCCACTTAGGTCACGAAAAGTCTTTGAAACAGTTTCTTTTGGCCGGGCATTCACAGGGACATTCACAAGTGGTGTACGGCGTGCCGGGAATGTCAGTTGGTGAATTCACCAGCCACCCCAATAGCGCCATTGTGCCCGCTGCCATTGATCGAGATCCCCTTCGACAGAATTGGAATGGATCTCGTCGGGCCATTAGAGAAGACTGCACGCAGGCATCACTTTGTATTAGTTCTGATGGACTATGCAACGCGATATCCGGATGCGGTGCCTCTACATTTCAGCACGCAGTGTTGCGGAGGCACTCTTCAAAATGATCTCCCGAGTGGGGATTCCAAAGGAAATCCTCAGTGATCAAGGCACAACATTCATGTCACGTACACTTTGCGAACTATATGAATTATTAGGCATTAAGTCGATTCGCACCAGCGTTTATCACCCACAAACCGACGGACTGGTTGAACGATTTAATAAAACCTTAAAAAACAAGATTCGTAGGTTCATACACAAAGAAGCTAAAAAAAGTGGCTCGAACCCATGCTGTTTGCAGTATGAGAGGTCCTGCAAGCCTCCACGGCTTTTCCCCGTTTGAGCTACTGTATGGGCACCGGCCACGGGGAAGGACCTTCAGACAGTAAAAATGTAATTCAATACATTTTTGACCTTCGACCAAAACTCGACAGGTAACACAGGAGAATTTGCTCCAAGCACAAGAATGCCAACGGCGACTCTACGACTGGGGCACTTGACTACGGGAATTTGCACAGGGAGATAAATTGCTTGTATTGCTGCCCACCTCGAGCTCCAAATTACTCGCCAAGTGGCAAGGACCCTTTGAGGTCACGCGACGAATTGGAGATCTCGATTATGAGGTTAAGCAAACGGATAGGAGAGGGTCACGTCAAACCTACCACCTCAACCTCCTCAAACCATGGAGGGAGGCGGTACCTGTAGCCTTGGCGACGGTGGTTCCGGAGAGGGCGGAGCTTGGGCCAGAGGTATCTCCCAAATCAAGTTCATTCACCCCTTTTGTAGACCATCTCTCACTGTCGCAGCTGACAGATGTTTCGAAACTGCAAGCGGAGTTCGGAGACGTGTTTTCTCTCCTGCCCAGTCACACTAACCTTATAGAACACCATATCAAGACCACCCCAGGGGTGGTGGTTCGTAGCCGCCCCTATCGTCTTCCTGAGCACAAGAAAAAGACTGTTTGGGAACAATTAGAGGCAATGCTCGAAATGGGCGTAATACAAGAGTCGCACAGTGATTGGGCCAGCCCGGTAGTTCTGGTACCGAAGAGCGACGGCTCGGTCCGTTTCTTTGTTGACTACCGGAAAGTGAACGCGGTGTCCAAATTTGATGCTTATCCAATGCCGCGAATTGAGGAGTTACTCGATCGGTTGGGCGTGGCTCAATTTTACTCGTCGCTTGACTTAACAAAGGGGTATTGGCAGATCCCTTTAACCTTCATTGTCCCGAGAAAAAACTGCTTTTTCCACACCATTCAGATTACACCAATTTGTGACACTTCCGTTCAGTTTGTTTGGAGCCTCGGCCGCCGCATATCTAGATGACATCATAATTTACAGTAATGACTGGCGGCGGCATATGCAACATCTGAGGGCTGTCCTGAGAGCGGGACTCACGGCCAACCCGAAGAAGTGTGCAGTTGGGCGGGTGGAAGTTAGGTTTCTTGGGTTCCACTTAGGTCACAGGCAGGTGCGTCCACAGGTTGACAAATCTGCAGCAATCGCAGCCTGTCCGGCACCCAAGACCAAAAAGGGGGTAAGGCAGTTTTTGGGGGTGGCTAGCTACTACCGAAGGTTTGTGCCTAGTTATTCTGAGGTCACCAGCCCGCTGACTGACCTTACTAAAAAGGGGGCTTCCGATCCAGTCCAGAGGAAAGAGTCATGTCAACAGGCCTTCCTTAAGGTAAAATCCGCACTATGTGGGCGGGCCGCTTTTACATGCACCTGATTTAACTCTTCCCTTTATTTTACAGACTGATGCATCTGACAGGGGGATGGGCGCAGTGCTTTCGCAGGGGGTCGGAGGGGAGGAATGGCCAGTGCTTTTTATTAGTTGCAAGCTCTCCTTCAGGGAGACAAAATATAGCATCATCGAGAAGGAGTGTCTTGCGATTAAGTGGGGTGTTCTGACACTCCGCTGCTACCTGATGGGGCAGGCCTTCACCCTCTGTTCCGATCACACCCCTATGCAGTGTCTTCACCGCATGAAGGATACTAATGCGTGGATCACCCTGGCAGATACCCTGGTATCTGGCTCTCCAGCCCTTTAAATTCAAGGTGGTCCACAGACTGTGGGTCAGATGGTTGTGGTTGACTTTCTCTCCAGAAATGGGGGGGAGAGGGCAGGCCGGATGTTGCCCCAGCCTGAGTCAGCGGTGGGAGCATGTGGCGTGGGGACGTGGTCATGTGTCAGCCTGCGGGAGAGAGAGCGGTAAAGCTCGTCACCTGGTTCATAATTAACCCTAACACCTGTGTCTTGTTATAGTGATGCGGAGGGAGACATAAAAGGCACGCCGAATGTCCAAAGGAGGGAGAGAGAGTTACCTACAGCACGAGTGCCTACAAAACTGGTTTTGTTATGTACACATTTGTTCTGACGGTTGCTGTCAGTTGTGCCCGAACAAAGAGCTGTTTACAGTCAATTAAGTACTTTTTTGCTAGTTCAAAGTTTTGTATGTAGTTAGCAGAATTTTTTAATTAACAAGGAATTTAACAGGTAGCTAATGTAACAACGATAAAATTGTGGTAATTTGATCATATTTCTTGGTTGTAGTCAGCACTCTGGCAGCTGCATTTTGAACAATTTAAATTTATTTACTGAACTTGCAGGACATCCTCAGCAATGCATTACAATAATCTAGTCTTGAGGTCATGAACGCATTCATTATTTTTTCAACATCAGCAACAGAGAGCATGTGTTGTTTTCAAAGGACAGATTGGTATCAAATATAACACCTAGGCTCTTTGCTATAGAAGATGACATAACAGTACATCCATCGAAAATCAAAGTATATTTTAGAGGCTTATTTTTCTATGTTTTTGGTCCAATAATTAGTACCATTTAAGGGGATTTTCCACTGCACGGTACAACTCGACTCGACTCTGCTCACTTATTGGGGGTTTTCCACTGTGGATAGTACTTGGTACCTGGCGCTTTTTTTAGTACCACCTCGGTCGAGGTTCCGAGCCGGTACTCAATGTGATGTCAAAACCTTGCTGATCACTGATTGGTCAGAGAGAATCGTCACTACCAGCGTCACTGGATTTTCGACACAAGACATTAACCTGCAAGATTTAAAGGAGACCTATTATGCCCCTTTTTACAAGATGTAATATAAGTCTCAGGTGTCCCCAGAATGTGTCTGTGAAGTTTCAGCTCAACATACCCCACGGATCTTTTATAACACCATGTTATAAATGGGCCTTTTTGGGTGGAATCAAAAACACGCTGATTTCGTGTCTCTTTAAATGCAAATGAAATGCTGTAAAGGCTGAGCTCTTGCTTCAGATACTACAGCAACAACAAATCAGAACCAATATGACTGACAGCATAAATACCGGAGTTCAGCCATATATATATATATGTCTCCGTGAATACAATCAGAGACAATGGCAACTTTAGATGCATTAGCCGTGGAATCAGTAAGCACATTCGGAAAGGCGATTTGCAAACATTCATCAAATATAAAGTGCGATACTTATGGGATGATTTTAGTGTCATTATGATTAATGAATGCACACACAATTATGCATGTACTAGATAAATGTTGTGAATGTATTTTACTAACAACAAACAAATGCCATTTGATTTGAATCTGTGGAATTCTGGATTGAATGATTGTGCAGTGATTTGTACAAATACAGACATATTTGCAAATAAACATGTTCTGTTCTACATTAATAAATCAAAAATTGCTCATGCAAAAATGAATCCGTGCATTTGTGGATCAGAAGACACGCGTGCATTTATTGGCATGTTGTTCGAATCGATCGTGTTCGGTTCATTTGGATTTTGAGACTTCATTTTCGCAGTTTACAGCATTCCACCCACACATACATACACACACACACACACACACACACACACACACACACACACACACACACACACACACAATAACGAACAAGCCAGTGCTATTCATTAATGTGAACACGATTCGTAAATGTGTGTCACTATACAATGAAACAAATGCTTTTCAACCGGTGTCTGTAGAATTAAGAATTACATAAATGTGCAGCAATTTGTACAAATAAAGTCATGTTTGTGACTATAAATGTTCTACTTTGTATTAAAGTGTGACAATTTCCGCATGGGAAAAGGAATCCGTGCATTTCTGGATCAGGCGACACGCGTGCATTTATTGATTCCTTGTTCGAGTCGATCCTGTTCAGTTCATTTGGGTTTTGAGACTTACTTTCCGCTGAAAGATGCTTTTTTTAGCATCTTTCCAACTGAAAGGCAAGGCAGGCAGCTACCAGTAGATGGCAGTCGCAGAATTACCGAGCTGGCCTGCCCTGGTTTGAGAACAGGTGATAATGGACATTGTTCACATTCTCCAGAAGAACCTTTAACACTAGAACTCCCGGAATTCTATAACTACTAGAATGGCCATAGTGGTCATTCTGGCCGTTCATACTAGACTGTACCAAATGTATTTTTTTTTTCATGTCATATTTACATTCGGCCAACCCGAAGAAGTGTGCAGTTGGGCGGGTGGAAGTTAGGTTTCTTGGGTTCCACTTAGGTCACAGGCAGGTGCGTCCACAGGTTGACAAATCTGCAGCAATCGCAGCCTGTCCGGCACCCAAGACCAAAAAGGGGGTAAGGCAGTTTTTGGGGGTGGCTAGCTACTACCGAAGGTTTGTGCCTAGTTATTCTGAGGTCACCAGCCCGCTGACTGACCTTACTAAAAAGGGGGCTTCCGATCCAGTCCAGAGGAAAGAGTCATGTCAACAGGCCTTCCTTAAGGTAAAATCCGCACTATGTGGGCGGGCCGCTTTTACATGCACCTGATTTCTCTCTTCCCTTTATTTTACAGACTGATGCATCTGACAGGGGGATGGGCGCAGTGCTTTCGCAGGGGGTCGGAGGGGAGGAATGGCCAGTGCTTTTTATTAGTTGCAAGCTCTCCTTCAGGGAGACAAAATATAGCATCATCGAGAAGGAGTGTCTTGCGATTAAGTGGGGTGTTCTGACACTCCGCTGCTACCTGATGGGGCAGGCCTTCACCCTCTGTTCCGATCACACCCCTATGCAGTGTCTTCACCGCATGAAGGATACTAATGCGTGGATCACCCTGGCAGATACCCTGGTATCTGGCTCTCCAGCCCTTTAAATTCAAGGTGGTCCACAGACCGTGGGTCAGATGGTTGTGGTTGACTTTCTCTCCAGAAATGGGGGGGAGAGGGCAGGCCGGATGTTGCCCCAGCCTGAGTCAGCGGTGGGAGCATGTGGCGTGGGGACGTGGTCATGTGTCAGCCTGCGGGAGAGAGAGCGGTAAAGCTCGTCACCTGGTTCATAATTAACCCTAACACCTGTGTCTTGTTATAGTGATGCGGAGGGAGACATAAAAGGCACGCCGAATGTCCAAAGGAGGGAGAGAGAGTTACCTACAGCACGAGTGCCTACAAAACTGGTTTTGTTATGTACACATTTGTTCTGACGGTTGCTGTCAGTTGTGCCCGAACAAAGAGCTGTTTACAGTCAATTAAGTACTTTTTTGCTAGTTCAAAGTTTTGTATGTAGTTAGCAGAATTTTTTAATTAACAAGGAATTTAACAGGTAGCTAATGTAACAACGATAAAATTGTGGTAATTTGATCATATTTCTTGGTTGTAGTCAGCACTCTGGCAGCTGCATTTTGAACAATTTAAATTTATTTACTGAACTTGCAGGACATCCTCAGCAATGCATTACAATAATCTAGTCTTGAGGTCATGAACGCATTCATTATTTTTTCAACATCAGCAACAGAGAGCATGTGTTGTTTTCAAAGGACAGATTGGTATCAAATATAACACCTAGGCTCTTTGCTATAGAAGATGACATAACAGTACATCCATCGAAAATCAAAGTATATTTTAGAGGCTTATTTTTCTATGTTTTTGGTCCAATAATTAGTACCATTTAAGGGGATTTTCCACTGCACGGTACAACTCGACTCGACTCTGCTCACTTATTGGGGGTTTTCCACTGTGGATAGTACTTGGTACCTGGCGCTTTTTTTAGTACCACCTCGGTCGAGGTTCCGAGCCGGTACTCAATGTGATGTCAAAACCTTGCTGATCACTGATTGGTCAGAGAGAATCGTCACTACCAGCGTCACTGGATTTTCGACACAAGACATTAACCTGCAAGATTTAAAGGAGACCTATTATGCCCCTTTTTACAAGATGTAATATAAGTCTCAGGTGTCCCCAGAATGTGTCTGTGAAGTTTCAGCTCAACATACCCCACGGATCTTTTATAACACCATGTTATAAATGGGCCTTTTTGGGTGGAATCAAAAACACGCTGATTTCGTGTCTCTAAATGCAAATGAAATGCTGTAAAGGCTGAGCTCTTGCTTCAGATACTACAGCAACAACAAATCAGAACCAATATGACTGACAGCATAAATACCGGAGTTCAGCCATATATATATATATGTCTCCGTGAATACAATCAGAGACAATGGCAACTTTAGATGCATTAGCCGTGGAATCAGTAAGCACATTCGGAAAGGCGATTTGCAAACATTCATCAAATATAAAGTGCGATACTTATGGGATGATTTTAGTGTCATTATGATTAATGAATGCACACACAATTATGCATGTACTAGATAAATGTTGTGAATGTATTTTACTAACAACAAACAAATGCCATTTGATTTGAATCTGTGGAATTCTGGATTGAATGATTGTGCAGTGATTTGTACAAATACAGACATATTTGCAAATAAACATGTTCTGTTCTACATTAATAAATCAAAAATTGCTCGTGCAAAAATGAATCCGTGCATTTGTGGATCAGAAGACACGCGTGCATTTATTGGCATGTTGTTCGAATCGATCGTGTTCGGTTCATTTGGATTTTGAGACTTCATTTTCGCAGTTTACAGCATTCCACCCACACATACATACACACACACACACACACACACACACACACACACACACACACAATAACGAACAAGCCAGTGCTATTCATTAATGTGAACACGATTCGTAAATGTGTGTCACTATACAATGAAACAAATGCTTTTCAACCGGTGTCTGTAGAATTAAGAATTACATAAATGTGCAGCAATTTGTACAAATAAAGTCATGTTTGTGACTATAAATGTTCTACTTTGTATTAAAGTGTGACAATTTCCGCATGGGAAAAGGAATCCGTGCATTTCTGGATCAGGCGACACGCGTGCATTTATTGATTCCTTGTTCAAGTCGATCCTGTTCAGTTCATTTGGGTTTTGAGACTTACTTTCCGCTGAAAGATGCTTTTTTTAGCATCTTTCCAACTGAAAGGCAAGGCAGGCAGCTACCAGTAGATGGCAGTCGCAGAATTACCGAGCTGGCCTGCCCTGGTTTGAGAACAGGTGATAATGGACATTGTTCACATTCTCCAGAAGAACCTTTAACACTAGAACTCCCGGAATTCTATAACTACTAGAATGGCCATAGTGGTCATTCTGGCCGTTCATACTAGACTGTACCAAATGTATTTTTTTTTTCATGTCATATTTACATTCAAAACTTCTATTGAGGTTTTAGAATGAAGCTTCTAATGTCTGTCGTCATTTTTATGTCATCACCCTAAAAAAATGTAAAAATCCTCGAACAAAATCCTCAATTTGAATAAAATAGAATAATATGGATTATATGGAGCACGGAGCGCCAAGCGAACGCAGATAGGCCTACATAATACGATATTTTTTGTAATATATAATAGTGCTAGACTATACAATATATATATATATTAGCTGCTAGACTTCCCCGGAAGGTGCATGCCTCGCTTTGTGTCCAGCAAGTTTTTTCACCAGAGTGAAAATGTTTTAGAAAGTCTAAACGCCAACAAACATGGATTGAGGCAAAATATTTCGTTAGATAAAAACATGTTGTGAATTTTGTAAATGATTACATCTATCTTTTTTCAAAACATGTTGACTTTTGGACTTTACAACGCTCTGGAGTTATTGGAAATGTTTGAACACGAATCGGAAACAATCCTATGCTCCTATGCAGCCACCACTGGAATCAAAATCCATGAATAAATGATTCTGTTATATTAATAATAAACACCAGGACTGTTCCCCATGGACTACACTTCCCATCATCCCTTGCTCTGATCACCTCCAGCTGTTTCCCATTGTTCCTCACCTGTGTTTCATTTAATCATTACCTTTTGTGTATATTAACCCTGTTGTCAGTTGTTAGATGTATTCATGTCGTGTTCCAGGCCCTGTTCATGGTTTCCTGTGTTTTTGTTGTTTTTTCATTAAAGCAGCATTTAGATCTTCACTCCTTGTCTGCCTTGTTACAACTACAGAACCATCAAGGAAAAGTTGAAGTAGTTCGACCAAATGGACGCTATCTAGACCGGTGAGCACTGGGAGGGAGAGTGCCCTTGACTCAGCCACAGCTGGAGTCCGCGATGGAGGATGGTACGTTAACTCTATACTCTGCTTTATTTTTAGCGTAATCTGAGATTAAGAAACAAAATGTATTATACCAGTTATGATAGAATGACAGGCCCTTCCCGTGGTTCATCGACCCCCTGCCTAGCTTGATGGGACTCACGTGATCCCAATAAACAGCCTCATCACTACTGTCTTTAAACACCGAGAGCACCTCTCCTTGGGAGACCGGTCTCTACCTGCTGGTGTCTTTGCAGGACCCCCCAAATTTTACTGCTTATTTGAAATATGTTCTTTGCTCGTAATCTTGACTGATTTGAGAGATATTGGTCTTTCCCCATTCAAGTAGACAGGCGCTGCACTTTCATGACACTTGTTTATACAGACAAATAGCTGCCGAGTGGACTAACTAACCTTAAAAAAGAGACTTTGTTGAACGGATCCGGAAAAAAAGTTTGGACTGTTCTAATTCCTTTTTTTTTTGTTTACATTCTTGAAACGGTGTGTATGTATGAATAAGAGTATTTATTAAGGATTTATAACATGCAATTTTAAATGCTTAATATTTGGCAGGGATTGCATGAATGTTGTCCCTTTTATTCATGGTATTATAACTGCATATCTTGGATTTATTATGGATTTTTAAATTACTTGGTAGTCATTAATAAATCCCTTTTGTAAAGCTTTAACAAATGGAGCATTAACCCTTGTGCACTGTTTGGGTCATTTTAGACCTGTTCTGATTTTTTTTTTTTCTCTTTAACAAAAAATTGTATCCTTTATGAGTGGTAAAAGACTTTTCCTTGACTAGCTATATGAACGCAAAACAAAAATCTGGACTTAATTCGATAAGTCTTGTAAAAAAAAAAAAAAAGAAACACTTGTGATGCTCTAGTAGAAGTGCAGAAAACACACACACACACACACATATAGATTTGTTTGACTATATTAGTTATCTCTCATTGACTTCCATTGATTTCATATCAGGCTAACAATATTTTAAATTTCCAAACTCTACCCTTAAACTAACCCTATCACACAGACATTAACACATAATTTGATTTGAAGATCAACATCATCTGGCCAATTTAAGAGCTTTTTTTAAATTCTTTTATTCTTCTTTTTTTACCGATGAGGACATTTGGCCCTCACAGGTGTAAACCAACATGTCTATACCAAATGTACCAAACAGGTTGAAGTCTGATCACTGTGTAGTGGAGTTTATGCTAGAATTTTGATGTTTGTAATAAATGACAGGTAAAAAATAACAATAACAGTTACATTTGACTGGAGCATTGTCATGTCTGACATCATATTGGAGCATCATTGCAATATCTGACACTTCAACACAAGTGGTTTAGGAAAAATGCTACAATTTGACAAATTATAATTTTATAATGTCTAAATATATATATCCAATGCATAAATTGTGATATCTAAAAATAAAGTTTGCTTAGAGCTTACAGAGATCAGCCAATTCATGGGGGCACTGAAGTCATCTACTGGTCACAGTTGTTAGTCTATTTCATGTAATTCATGTTATTTTTATTCCAGCAGATGTCCCCAGAGACCAATGCATGACAAATTGTGAAGTTTTGACACTTTCAATTTACTGAAATTAAGGTTTATTTATTGAAGTGAAGATAACATAAAATGTGCTTGTTTTATATGAAAATGAATGATGTAGTTTAGTCATTTATAGCTAAATATGGCCTAAATACCCTAACCCCCCCCGGCCAAATCCATAACTTTAGTGTTTTTACATTAGTTAAATCAGTGTTATTGCTTATCTTTAAATATATAAATAAGAAAAAACACTACACATAAATGTTTGGGTAATTTTTGACCCACGAACATCACAAGTGTGACTCACAAACAAACAAAGCACAAGGGTTAAAGGGATAGTTCACCCCAAAATTAAAATCCAGTCATTGTTTACTCACCCCTGTGTTGTTATAACCCCATTTGGCTTTCTTTCTAATCACAAAGGGAGAAATTGTAAAAATATCACAATATCTGATTATATCATCAACACCACTGCAGAGGGTCGGTTAATTTTTTTGCTTTATTGATTGTGCTTTAAAAAAGTTATTAATTTAATGAAACATGAAAAACATAAACAAAATACATTTCTAAATGCAAATTGCACTTTAAACTAAATGAAAATAAATAAAATAACGAAGTGATCAAAAAATCTTATTTAACCACCTCCCCAAATCCAAACATACCATCTCCAATGGCTCCATTTGCCATCATGCAAAAATCCATCAACACCGTTTAAAAATTATCAATAGCCTACAGATTAAGAACTAAAGATAATTCTAAATGTAAAGGCAATAATAATCTAAATAAATAAGCCTAATAAATTCCCCTGTGTTCCCAAAATAATGCTGCCAAATGTGTGTTCTTATCGAATTTGTGTTTGTATTGCCTTTTGGTAATACAGTTAATGCTGCTTAAAGAAAAGAAAAATAAATATGTCTTGCATTACTTTCTGATTTAATCACATTCGTCTTTGTTTATTTAATACAAAGATATGTATTACTGAACCTGCAGAGTTGCATTAACAATGCATGTTATCTGTGTGGAAATAAAGATAATTAAACTCGCAGCACCTCCCGAGATGATCAGATCATTTTCAGCATTCTCATAGACAACATTTTCAGACGAATGAAACAGGAAAAAGGTTTGATAAGGAAGAGGCCTTAAGGAGTAGGGACAAAGACAGATTTAAAGAGGCGAAATACAAGTTTAGCAAGGCGGTGAAAGAGACTAAATGACGGTACTCTGAGAAGCTCCAACACCACCTCTCAGCCAACAACTCTGCATCTGTCTGGAAAGGACTCTTTTCCTGAACGAGTTCTATTGCCGCTTTCAAAGTAACAGTTCCTGTAACCATCCCCCACGATACCTCCCAACAAAGGGTCAGTCATGAAACCATCCCCCTCGACTCCCCCCAACAGCTCCAGCTACAGTGCATCACCTCCACCTCCCCCACCTCAGCAGGAGCCGGGGCACCCCCACTAATGCCCACCTTAAAAGGTACCCCCCCATCCACCTCAGTGACGACTCTTTCCATCCATGATAGGGACGTCAACAAACTCTTTAGGAGACAGAACCCCCAGAAAGCTGCTGGTACAGATGCTGTCTCCCAATCAAGCTTGAGGCACTGTGCTGATCAGCTGTCTCCAGTGTTCACAAACATCTTCAACATGTCACTGGAGACATGTCACATGCCAGCCTGCTTCAAGTCCTCAACTATCATCCCTGTTCCCAAGAAGTCAAGGACCACAGGACTTAACAACTTCTGACCCGTCGCCCTGACCTCTGTGGTTATGAAGTCCTTTGAGCGCCTTGTGCTTTCACACCTCAAAGTGGCCCTCCAGCACCTGGACTCCGCAGGAACCTACGCCAGGATCCTGTTTGTGGATTTCAGCTCTGCCATCCCGGCTCTGCTTCAAGAGAAGCTCTCCCAGCTAAGTGTGCCTGACTCCACCTGCAGGTGGATCACTGATTTCCTGTCTGACAGGAAGCAGCATGTGAAGCTGGGGAAACACGTCTCCGACTCACAGACCATCAGCACCAGATCCCCCCAGGGCTGCGTCCTTTCTCCTCTGCTATTCTCCCTGTACACTAACAGCTGCACCTCCAGTCACCAGTCCGTCAAGCTTTTGAAGTTCGTGGACAACACCTCCCTCATCGGACTCATCTCTGATGGTGATGAGTCTGCTTACAGGTGAAAGGTTGACCACCTGGTGACCTAGCGCAATCAAAACAACCTTGAGCTCAACACTCTAAAGACAGTGGAGATGGTTGTGGACTTCAGGAAGAACTCAGCCTCACCTGCACCTGCCCCCATCACCCTCTGTGACTCCACAATTGACACTGTGGAGTCTGTCCGCTTCCTGGGAACTATCATCTCCCAGGACCTCAAGTGGGGGCTGAACATCAGCTCCCTCATCAGAAAGCACAACAGAGAATGTACTTCCTGTGGCAGCTGAAGAAATTCAATCTAACAAAGACAATGATGGTGCACTTCAACACAGCCATCATCGTGTCCATCCTCCATTACTATCTGGTACGCTGCTAGCACTGACAAGGGCAGACTGCAGCGCGTCATCTGGTCTGCAGAGAATGTAATTGGCTCCAGGACCTGTATGCCTCCAGGACTCTGAAGCATGCGGGAAAGATTGTGGCTGATCTCTCCCACCCTGGCCACAAACTCTTTGAGACACTCCCCTCTGGGAAGAGGCTGAGGTCCATTAGGACCAAAACCTCATGCCACAAGAACAGTTTTTTCCCCATCCGCCTCTAGCCTTATCAACAAGGCCATGAACCCACCCTGACATTCTCCACACTCCACCCCTTGCTTTACATGCCACTGTACTTACTCTGCTGTACTGCTCTTTATTTTTATTTCTATTTTTAATACATACTGTATGTGTGTGTGTGTATATATATATAGCTTATATTTTAATACTTTTTTTCCTCTTAACTACTTATATTTAGAGAATGTGTGATATACAACACCAAAACAAATTCCTTGTATGTGTAAAAAAACGTACTTGGCAAAGCTTTTTCTGATTCTGAAAAGAGTGAAAACTCTTTAGATGCGCTTGTTCCACAAGACAGGCTTGCGCTGCATGCCAACATGTGCTTGTTCCACGAGACAGGCTTGCGCTGCATGCCAACATGTGCTTGTTCCATGAGACAGGCTCATGCTGCATGCCTCTGAATAAACGTATCAGACACAAATATTGATGGCTTTTCTTTTGACTGTTCTTAAAATATAATAAAGTGTGTTTCTTCAAGCACATGTCTTTGCGACTAACAGCATTTCTTGTCATGTGTCACTCTGAGACAGGTCGCCAACCTGTTGCGGGTAGATGAGCAAAATTTCCCACGTATGAAACACATTTGCAGGAGGAGTTTGCGAACTGGATTCAGCCTCTTTGCATTTGGTGGGTGGTGGGTGCTAGTTTCACACCCTGACCACTGTTTAATATATTTGCCGACTTTCTTTTTAAGACATCGTCGATATCCAATTACATTGTCATATCGCCCAGCCCTAATTCACAAGTTTAATAAATTATTCCATTAGACTCATGATTGTTACGATAGCATACAATGAGGTTTGGTGAGAAACAACCCAAAATCTAATGTATTATTTTGTGAAACTGTTGACCAACCGTTACTCCTCTGCATGTTCATAAGACTGCACAAAAGCAGTTTCTGGTTTTCAAGCAAAAATGTGTTATGTTTATCTAAAAACAGGTAAGCCACAGAAATATTAACAACACAGGTGCACACAAACTAGAAAACAGAACTTACTAAATATGCCTAATGAGATGAGTTTGAAGTCGGAGAATAGATGCATTTCTAAACCCAGCATTATTTATTTGAAACTGAGTTCTAAATCAAGCTGAGAGAGATAGGCTGAAGGCAGCTACATTCACACTGTCCTAACAAGATGGCAAACGACACATGATAAAAGGTATATTTTCTATTTTAATTAGACCTTTTTGTCCTAACCTGCCATGATGAGCGACAGTACATTCTGTCAATCGCTTGGTTTCTTTTTTTGGCATTGCACCAGTCCAAAAATATTCTCACAACAGAATATTGAAGCCAGTGTCTCGATAGCCATTTTAAAACTACTTGCTTTTGGCCAAGAATATTTTTGCTGAGGTATCGCTCCCCTCAGTCAGAGGTCTGTCACAAATGCTCATCGGTTCTTAATGGAGGATAAACAAAACGAGTTGTCGCTTGAATGCCCTATTTTGCGAGAAGGGGCGGCTTGAAGTTGCTCTCGCACAGCCTCATGAATGCGCAGAGATCAATGGTCGGTCAACAGTCTCACTGGACAATATATTAGATTTTGGTTTGTTTCACCAAATCTTATATGCTTTCATAACAATCATGAGTCTCATGGAATAATTTATTCGACTTCTGAATTATACTTTTGTGCTTTTGAAGCTTGAAGTGGTCACCATAAACTGACATTGTATGACAGTTTGAAGCACCAATTTTTTTCACAATTTCTTCCTTTGCTTTAAATAGTCAAATGGGGTTCTAACAACACAGAGGTGAGTAAACAATGACAATTTTTTGGTGAACAAACCATGCAAATGTATAGTGTTATCCTCATTTGCTATAAATGTACATTTAGGAAGTTATTAATTTAATTAAAACATTGGATTATCTAAAAGTAGGCTTTACCACACGGATATTTAATAAATCATTTGTTTTGTTTTTTTTGGTCATTGTATTTTCAGAAATACTAGGTAGAAAATATTTCAGCAGATTTCATAGAAACCTGGTTTTAGCTGGAAATTATGAACCACTGATGGATCTAACAGAGAGCGAATGAACGGTATATTCAGTGGAGGTGGTTAAAGTGAATGACAGTAGAATAAGAACTTAGGACAAGCTTTTCTGAATTTCTTGCAACTTGCTTTTCATTTGCAGTGGAGCAGTGCATTTATATCACTGAATATAGTTTAAATGTGAAGTGAGTAATTTTTAATGGTAAAATACTTTTATCCTGTCCTAGAATACAGAGATAACTGTAAGCCATTTGAAGGTTGACTCTGTAATTCTGTTTCAAAATATATGTTCTACATAGGCAGAATCTCTACACCTATATAGAAATCCTGTAGAGTTCAGCACATGTTGCCAGGCTACAACATATTTTAGATATTAAAATTACATGGCACATTCAAATATTGAGTAAAACAGTTAATATTTAACTAGTATATTTGGTTTTTGAAAATTTTGTTAGCAAGAATTTTCATTATTGAATGACATGTAGGTCTTCTCGTAGTCACAAAATCTGGCCAAGAATGCCTAAATTCTAATGCTAAATGATGCCTAGAAAGAAAACTCACTAGGTCCTATCTACAAAGATTGCTTGTTTGAATACTTTGAAATCTTAACCAAGTTTATTCTGTTGGTTCCTGTTTTTCATGTCTTATTTTGAAAAGTTTGAAAATGTTCCATGTTTTGTTCCTGTTTCCTTGTCATGTGATCTTCCTGTTTCCCTCCATGTTCATGTGTCTTGTGTTCATTGGTTCATTACTTTGTTATTAGTCGTGTCTTTTTATTGGTTAAAGTTTTAGTCCTGTTATCTTGTTTGTAGTTTAGTTTTGTGATTGGTTATCCTTGTCATATGTTCTCCCAGTCCATGTATTTAAGCCCTCATGTTTGCATTGTCTCTTGTCTAGCTAGTATTGATGTTTGGTAGCACTTTCAAAGTTCATGTCATGTTTAATCTATGCTAAGTCTGGTTTAGGTCAGGCCACATTTCTGTTTAGCCATGTTTTAGTCATGTTTAGTTCTCATTTAAAGTTAGGGTTTTGGATTTCACATTATTTAATAAAATTGCACTTTGGTTCTATACCGTCTTCGCCATTGCCAGCTACATTCGTTACATGGTGTATGGGGACAAGACTATGTTTTTCCAAACCATGGAAGGAGTTTTTTGAAAATCATTTTGGCAATTCAGTTTGGTGCTGTTTCCCTGCTGAAAACATCTCTGGTACAAATGTAACCTTGATTCCCTAAAAGGATAGAAAAAGACAATGCATCAGAAGTTGATGCAATGGGAGCTGTTCCCAGGAGTGACGATCTCTAAAGCCTGTACAGAATCACACCAATCTATTTGCAGATGACCCTTGACGTTCTGCCCCTAATGTGCTAATCATTGCTGGCATATAATCCAGAGCACATAACTATTACTTCAGTGAGGAGCCATCTCTTTGTCCCTTAACAGCAGGAAAAATAAGTAGAAGACCAAAGCTACACAATGTTTTATTCCCTTTCATGGAAACCAAGGTTACATTTGAAACTGAGATTTTCCCTTTCACGTACATCTTTGATGCTGTTTTAGTAACTTATGGATCAGGAATTGTTTACCAAAACGCAGTGTTACTGATTCTGATGCACCATTACAATTCTCACTAGCAACAGGTGTCAGGACGCCTGTTTGATCAGCCTTGTGGTGTTTGTGTCTGTGTCGTTGTTCGTCCGTAGCGCTTGTCTGTCCACCCGCGCACTTCGGCATGTTGTCTTTGTGTTCATTCACCATGTGTGTGCACGTGTTGTCACCCTGCCCTCTTGTTACCTTGTTAGTTCAACATTACACTCACGTGTTACCCCTCATTAGCCTCTTTATATTCTCCTTGTGTTTTTTTTTTTTTTTACCCTTGCCAGATCGTGTTTGCGTGTTATTCACATCTAGCTAGTCTTGCATTTCCTTGCTGTTCTTGGTAGTCTAGTTTTCTAATCAAGTTTTATTTTTCTCCTGTTTTGATTTGCTTTGTATTCCAAGGTTTTTTTTTTCTATTTTTTCCTTTTGCTGTGTCTAGTTCACAGCCCTAATTTGATTTATTATTTTTTATTTTATCTATTTTCTTATACGTTAACTTGGCATAGTTAATTGGTTTTTGCTTTATTTTTTCCCCTGTGGTCTGCATTCCAAACAGTTTAGCTTTTTTTTTTTCTCTCTATCAAGTCTTCCAGGCTGCAGGACAGAACTTATTCCCCCACCACCTCCAGCCTACCAGCAGTCATCTCCATTCCCCTTTGCTGCACCACACCTGCCAACTCTGCCCGTTGCTTCCCACGTCTTATTCACCACCATCCTTATCCTCTTGGGCGGATTGCTCTTAACTGGGAGTTACCGGTCCATGGACCAAGTCTACGCTCTGAGGCTGTGAATGTCTGAGGACCTTCTCCTGTCCGGCTTGTGCTTGTTTATTTCCCAATAAACCATGGTTAACCCTGCAATTGAATCCTCTTCTCTCTGAACCCTGACAGTACGGTCTGGCCAGATATGGATTCAGCGGGGTCAGATGTAGTCCGGACCACCTTCGCCCAGCAGGGAATTCTGCTAGGACAACATGCCTCACAGATTACTACCACTACCCGTGATGTAGAGCTAATGGCCAACCAGATGGCAGACCTCGTTGCACAGCTTAGAGATTTGCGGAGGGACTAGGATTCCATCAGAGTGGTTGCTACTGTCTCACCTCCTGTACCCGCTCATACCGGTTTGACTCTAGAACCTCGAGTGCCCACACCTACCCCCTATGATGGCAACCCCTTGTCCTGTTGTTCATTCCTGACTCAGTGTTCCATCATCTTTGCCTTGCAACCTACCACCTATGCGTCTGAGATCACCAAGGTGGCCATTGTCATCACTCTGCTCACCGGCAAGGCTCGTGAAATGGGGAACCACTGTGTGGGCAGCCAAGGCTCTGTTTTGCACCACCTTTGAGCTGTTCGAGAAGGAGATGTTGAAGGTATTTGATCGATCATTGGCAGGTAGGGAGGCCGCTAGCCAGGTTGAGACGGGGGAACCACTCTGTGACTGATTACTCAATCCGCTTCCATACTCTTGCTGCCTTAACTGGATGGAATGAGGAGGCTTGCTGGGACCGCATCCGGGAGGGCCTTGGCAACGACCTCCAAGATGAAATTGCCATTCATGTCTTACCATTCTCATTCGACAACCTGGTGGATTTGGCCCTCAGAGTGGAGACTCGTCTGGAGGTGCGATGTCAGAGACGCTCTGCCCGTGTTCAGTGGAGAGGGACCCCATCTCCACTGGCAGTAACCAGCCATGGCCTTGAGCCTCACCCAGAGCCAGAACCCATGCAGGTGGGGCAAATGCGTCTGGCAGCAGAGGAGAGACAATGCCGCATAGCCCAGGGTCTCTGTCTCTACTGTGGCAAACCAGGACATTTTGCAGCCCAGTGCCCGTTAAAAGCCAGGGCTCACCAGTAATTGGGGAAGTACTGGTGAGCGTAACTCCTTTTTCTTGTTCCCGCACCCTATTCCTGCCACTGTCAGGTGGGGCCCCTACTCGAGACGTTGCTCAGTCTTAGTTGATTCTGGGGCGGAGGGTGACTTTATTGATGCTGATTTGGTGGCTCGGAGAATTCCTACCTCCCCCCTCCAGAAACCTATCACAGCAAGGGGACTTAACGGCTCCATCTTGACCCAAATAACCCATGTCACTGACCCTGTAAGCCTAGTCATCTCTGACAACCACCGTGAGGAATTTGTGTTCTACATCCTTAAGTCACCTAGCACCACAATTGTATTGGGGCACCCATGGCTGGTTAAGCATAATCCCCATGTGAGTTGGTCAGAAAATTCTGTTAGCATGGAGCTCTTTTTGTCACAAGTTTTGTCTGGGTGTTGCTTTGTATTCTGGCTCTGTTTCTATGTTACAGGAGAAGGCGGTGGATCTAACCGGTGTTCCTGTGGAGTACCTTGGCCTGCATGTGTTCCGCAAGTCCCGGGTGGCATCCCTTCCTCCACATCGGCCGTATGACTGTGCCATCGACCTTCTTCCCGGCACCTCTCTGCCCAAGGGCCACCTGTAATCCCTCTCTGGACCAGAGAGGGAGGCGCTGGATAAGTATATTCATGAGTCATTGGCGTCTGGCCTCATCTGACCCTCCTCTTCTCCTGCAGGTGCGGGGTCCTTCTTCATGGGGAAGAAGGATGGTTCTCTCTGTCCCTGCATCGATTATCGTGGGCTGAATGACAATCACCATAAAGAATCGGTACCCCCTGCTGTTGATGTCAACTGCTCACGAGCTGTTGCAGGGAGCCTAGGTCTTCACTAAGTTGGATCACCGTAACGCCTACCACCTGGTTCAGATCAGGGAGGGTGATGAGTGGAAGATAACATTCACCACCCCACTGGGCACTTTGAATATAGGGTGATGCCCTTTGGGCTTACTAATGCCCCGGCTGTCTTCCAGCCCTGGTTAATGATGTGTTGAGAGACATGATCAATTGATTTGTCTTTGTGGACCTTGACGACATCTTAATTTTTTTCCCTTCGTTACAGGTACACATTCAGCATGTACGCCAGGTGCTGCAACGGCTTCTGGAGAACCAGTTGTACGTCAAGATAGAGAAGTTTATGTTCCACGCTGACTCCGTTCCATTCTTGGGGCAAATAATCTCGGCGGAGGGGATCAAGGTAGATCCGGCGAAGGTAAGGGCTATATCCGAATGGCCAGTCCCTGACTCCCGCAAGGCGTTGCAGAGATTCCTGAGTTTTGTTAATTTCTATAGGCGGATTATCCGCAGCTTCAGTCAAACCGCTGCACCCTTGACAGCTCTAACCTCCACGCGTGTCCCTTTCAGGTGGTCAGATCAGGCTCAGGAGGCTTTCCAGAGACTTAAAGAATGTTTCACCTCTGCACCTATCCTGTCCGTTCCTGACCCTGATCTGCAGTTTATTGTGGAGGTAGATGCTTCTGAGGTTGGTGTTGGAGCAGTCCTCTCCCAGCGATCTCCTCGTGATGGAAAAGTACACCCTTGTGCATTCTTCTCGCACCGCCTGAGACCGGCTGAACAGAACTATGATGTCGGTAACTGGGAGCTGCTCGCAGTGAGACTGGCCCTGGGTGAGTGGCGTCACTGGCTGGAGGGTGTGGTGGAGCCCTTCTTGGTCTGGTCCGATCATAAGAACCTTGAGTATATCCGTTCGGCCGGTTCTGTTTCACCCTCTCATACCGGCCAGGATCGAAGAATGTTAAGCCTGACGCCCTGTCCCGTCTCTTTGACTGCCCTAGGGGTAAGTCATTTCCCGACACTATAATGGGGGGGGGGGGGGGGGGGGTCGAGGGACAGGTCAGGGAGGCCCTACGAGGGGTGGCTGTTCCGACGGGTTGCCCTGATGGTCTGTTTGTTCCTGAGCCGTTGCGGGCAGTTGTGTTAAGGTGGAGCCACTCATCGAGGCTGGCCTGTCACCCAGGAGTGCGGAGAACACTTCTGCTTGTCAACGTTTCTGGTGGCCCACCACGGACCAAGACGCCAGACAGTTCGTGGCAGCCTGCTTGGTTTGCGCCCAGAATAAGTCTTCTAACAAGCCTCCTGCTGGTCTGCTGCAATCTTTGCCTGTTCCCTCGCCCCTGGTCTAACATTTCCCTTGATTTTGTTACTGGCCTCCCTCCCTCAAGGGGCTGCACTGCCATCTTGACTGAGGTCAACCCTGACAACAGGATAGTGAAAAACATTGAAAATAAACTCATAATTGCATTCATAAATGAAAGCTAGTAAGGGTAATAAAACATTGACCAAAACTTTTGCATGGCCTCCAAAGCAAACAAAGAGCTATACTGACAGCCTGAACTGACTCGTAGTGCCCTCACTCCACATCTGCAGCCTTGTAGCCTCATCTGACCCAAACAGAGGAGGAGAGCAGAGTGAAAAACTGAGCCCTGAAAGGAGTGGCCAAAATCTTGGACACATACCTTTCCTAGGCTTACAGACTCTCTTCGTCAAGCTTGGTCCAAACTGTAAACGAGAGTCATTGACAATGTTAAATGTAAAAAATATCTAAATATAAGACAGCAAGTACATTCTGGCCATTTATTTTAAGTTTTATCAGGTATTTTCCTCAAATGTACTATTATCAAAATTCATCATTTCAGGTGTTGGAGCAATTTACCAATGATGATCAATAACCTTTAAGTCTGACAGTCTCATTTGGCAATGCATTATACACTGATGCGTGATTAACTACTTTAAATATTTCTATTAATAATAGAAAACCATATTCTGCATTTATTAAAAATACCTGTTTGTCCTCAGGATTACATAGTCAAACTGTTTTTAGCCTATTTCTGTGATAAACTCGCAGAATGTGAGCCAATCTCTGTAGATGGGCTCAAACATGATGATATCATGTTGAACTTGTAATAATGGACACACATGATTATGTTCAGCATATTTTTGGATTTTTTTGTGCCCTTGATAAACTTGAGGTGACGGAAGATGTCAGTCTCAACAGATGTTTAATTTACGTTTTTTATTTGTTCATGTCACTTATATCTTCATCGAGCATCATAATAGTCCATCACTATAGACTATATTTAACTTTTAAACTAACTGCATTTGATTTAGCATTTTTAAACAGTAAAGCATGTGTGATGTCTATGCTCGAGAGATTGAACCGAGATAGATCTGCTAATGTATTCCATATATTCACCAGATGTGTGTTTGTTCGGATCTTGCAGTGGCACTGGTGTTTAAACTCTTATCACCTATCCTTATCCTCTGTAATCCATGGGGACTCAAGCTGTCGATGGGATTCCCCTTTTGACCCCATCATTCTGTGGCCATATAGTCCAACCCATCCTTTGAGGTCATCCTCCAACCCCCAAAAAAGCTCTAATCTCTACTACAATCAACTGACTCAAGCTACCCTTTTAAAGTAGCTAGCTAACCATCAAGCTACTAACAAAACGTACCTTGAAGCTTCATAAGGAGGCAATCTTTTATCAAAACTTGGACTTACCAATTTTTCAAGTGAAAGACATTTTAAAAGTGAGTTTATTGCGAGATAATGGCCTCGGTATGTACAATTATACAGATGCACTACAAAGTACAAATAGCAATAAAGCATGTCACAAATACCTGGAGAAAATTAGCATTCCCATACATTTCAATGGTATCCGCCTGGCTAGTGCAGGGTTTCCGGAAAGATGCTAAATGGAGGCTGCCATCTTTAATCATAGGCGCTCATTTCCATGATTGGGTGTCAGGTGACCAATCACAATTTAAATCGCTCATTGCGATTTTAAATGTTTCTTGGGAAAAGTAAAGTTTTTAATTCATCAGAAAACAAGGTTACTTTTAAATGGCTTTCAATGGAGAAACAACTTTTGTGATATTTAGGGAGTGTATGTTTCAGTGCACTGGAGCGATTTTGCAATTGAGTGCCCTAAAAATGTCAGTTGTTCTGACTACTGAACTAGGGAGCTGATTGAGATACACCCACTGTCTTTCTAGTTCACTGTCAGCCATCTTTGGAATGCTCTCGGGAGGCAACAGTCATAACAGTACAGCTCCTATCTACTAGACTGGGGAAAGACCAAAATTTCAAAAATGGTTGGTGAAGATGATGATAAAAAAATATATATATTTCAAATCAGCAATGAAATTTGATAATCATAGAATTATAGAATCATAAATTGTGCTTCACCTCATATTACTCAAAAAAAAATAAATAAAAAAAAATAATTTCCGGCATGTATTGTTCATGCACATGCATGTTCTTGAGTTGATTGACAGGGGATGTCTGTATCTAAAAGGTCATTGGCTCTTTTACCTGTAAGGCAGGACTTCCTTTCTACAGCTGTTGGGTGCTAGAGCTTCTTGGTGGGGCATTCCAATTTCTCTAATTCATTTAAGTAGAAGTGGCCCATCTTTGCTAAAAAGTCTCTGCTTTTAAGTCACGTCTGGATTTTCATATCTTTACTCTGGCCTTTGATTCTTATAAATGAAATGTAGGACACAGTTTTGTAGTGTTTGTATTTTAGATTACTGTTATTTTTGTATGTTATGTTTTACATTTTATTACTGTGAAGCAGCTTTGGTTTTAGTGCTTCAAGGCCACCACCATCATCCCCATGCCAAAGAAGTCTTCAGTGTCCTGCCTCAACGACTACCGTCCCGTCGCACTCACACCATCAGTGCTTCGAGAGGCTCTTCGTGAGGCACATTAAGACCCAGCCGCCCCCCTCACTAGACCCACTGCAGTTTGCGTCTCGTCCCAACCGTTCAACAGATGACGTCATCGCCACCACCCTCTATCTGGCCACCTAGATAAAAAGGACTCATACGTTTGAATGCTGTTCATAGACTTCAGCTCAGCATTCAACACATTAATTCCTCAGCACCTGATTGGAAAGCTGAAACTGCTGGGCCTGAACACCTTCCTCTGCAACTGGATCCTGGAGACCTCAGTCAGTCCAGATCGGGAACAGCATCTCCACCACCACACGGAGCACTGGGGACCCTCAGGGCTGTGTGCTCAATCCACTGCTGTTCACTCTGCTGACTCACGACTGTGCAACAATGCACAGCTCGAACCACATCATTAAGTTTGCCGATGACATGAGGGTGGGTCTCATCAGCAAGAACGACGAGTCAGCTTAGAGAGAGGAGGTGCAGTGGCTAGCGACTGGTGTAGAGCCAACAACCTGTCTCTGAATGTGGACAAAACAAAAGAGATGGTTGTTGACTCTGTGGAGGGCACAGAGTGACTGTTCTCCACTGAACATCGACAGCCCCTCTGTGGAGATTGTCAAGAGCACCAAATTCCTTGGTGTTCACCTGGTGGAGAACCTCACCTGGTCCCTCAACACCAGCTCTATTTACCAAGAAAGCCCAGCAGTGTTTCTACTTTCTTTCATCCTCACCACATTCTACAGAGGGACTATTGAGAGCATCCTGAGCAGCTGCATCACTGCCTGGTTTGGGACTTGCACCGTTTCGGACCGCAAAGCCCTGCAGAGGATAGTGAGGACAGCTGAGAAGATCATCGGGGTCTCTCTTCCCTCCAAAGACATTTACAAAAAAAAAAAAAAAAAATGCATCCACAAAGCATCCAGCATTGTGGATTACCCCTCACACAAACTCTTCACCCTCCTGCCGTCTGGCGTAACAGCTTCTTCCCCCAAGCCATCAGACTCCTCAATACTCAGAGACTGGACTCGCGCACGCACGCACACACACACACACACACACACACACACAATCATTAGCATCCAAACAGAGACAGCAGCCAATTGCTTAAATTCCAGAGTAATGAATGGCAACAGCAAACGCGGTTGAATTCGTTTTATAAAATAATTCTTATAAATGAATAAATATAAAGATTCGACTAAACATTGTTAGTGCAAGTCTTGTATTCTAAATGAGATAATTTGAAATTACAATGTACTACTTAATGTGAAATTTAACTTTAAATGTTCGCATTCAGCAATAAACTATTCTAAGGTTAAATATGTCAATTTACAACAAAATGCTATCATCCTTCATTTATACAGCAGGTATAGAAGGCTATTCCTATTTTGTATATATAAACAACCAGAATTACACAGCATTTCTGCCCAATATGTTTTGGCCCGAGAAAGATGCAATGGTGATGAAAGGCAAATGTAAAAGGTTTTTGATAATTAAAAACAATTCTTTTGTTTTTAGGTTTAGTTCACTGTATGCTTATGCTTTCTTTTACTTCCCTTAAACAGCAAAAAGCAGTAGTATTTTGTCAATTGTAAGTTATTACCAAAATAATAGGTTTCTATCTGTCTTTTTAAAACACGTTGTTGGCTCAACTATGATCAGATTCAGGGGAAATGAAGACTGTTTTTATTATCCAGTGTAAATACTTCAGTGTCGGTGTATCATTTGGCTTTGTAAGGATTTGTATTCTGTTGGTGTTCCTCAACAACTGTCGAATATATTTCTATTGAAAGCTACACAAATTTGTGGCATCCACATATAATACCTGTCAACATCATGAACTACGTGTACAGAATATCAGCATCTTCACTGTGTTTCTGTTGTTTCATCTAACATTAAATTACACCAAAGTTAAGATTGAAACAACTTTGGTTATCACATTTTTCACCAAAACAAGGATGTTAATGGCGTGCATGACATTTAATTCAATAGCATAAGTAAACCAAAGATGACATTCCAGAAGCTTGGTTTATTTTAAAACATGTTCAGCCAACGACAGCCCCTCCCACTTCCGGTTATACTGCTGCCAGCTGCCGGATTTTCTCTGAACCCATGGTGACTTTAAGGTTAATGCTCTATTAGAGTTTTAAATCAACAAAACCTACCTCCCAAATCCTAAAACTAACCGATAGTGATATAAAAAACAAATGTGAGATGAAAAACGCAATTGGTAGAGGAACTACGTCATTTTGTGGAGCTTCTATGACACTTTCGGCCTACATTTGACTTGTGTGCGCTTCAGAAATGGTACCCAATGCAGTGCTCTCAGTTGAGTAACTGTGTAATTTGATCATGCTTGAACAAGCTTGTGAATGTAGTTGGATATGTAACCAATGCAAACTTTAAAATGTACTCATTTACAAGTCATGCACTGTAATGGTGCTTGATGTCATAACAGCATTCTGTGAGGAACAGTGGGAAAAGTTGTTCATTATAATCTGCTGTTCTCTATCGGTCACTCACTCGACATTGTGTCAATGTAGTGACACTAGAGGTTCGATCTTGAAAGCCCCAATCACCTTTGCTTAAAATAGAAAAGGCCAATGAGAATTGGTGAGTGGAATTTGCATGCCACTCTCTGCCCTGGACATATGGGTATAAAAGGAGATGGCGTGCACCACTCATTCACATTTTTTCTTCAGAGCCGAATGCATGTTGTGTTCATCCTCTCACCTTTTGCTACATTGCTGGATTCCTATGGCGCATATCAGCGGTCACCCTCGCACGGTCAAGTGTTGTGCTCCCCTGGGAGGGGGCTTTGGCAGCTGAGTCTGGGTGCTAAGAGTATATTCAAAAGAGTATATTTCCTTTTAAAAGAGCTTGCGCAAATGCTTGCCGTCTTTTTAAAGATGTCCTTGTGTGTTTGCGCTACTGGATGTGGCCATTATCTCTCCCTTCTGGATACCCATTAAATCTGTCTTGAGTGCAAGCTGAGGCAGCTTTTGTGGAAGGGTTGTGTTCTCATTGCGAGAATATGTCCATGAGAATGTTGCGGTCGTGGCTCACTTCCTTCTTCATGAAGCAAGGAGCATCCGCGGTTTCTCCCCAACCTGGTCCGTCCTGGGCTGACCCTCAGTTGACGGGGCCGGCAAGCACCGTGGACGATCTGGATGTGGACATGGGAGCATATCCGCTGGCTCAGCTCCCACGTACCTCCCATCCCCCAGCATGCTCGTTATATCTGGAAGAGCTGACGAGCTGGCAGTCTGCCTCAGGGCGGGTTTAATGTGTTGTTCATGGCTCACGACGATGATGAGCTTTCAGTCGCAGCGACCGTTGCATACATAGACCTCCAAGGCGGTGTACGCTCGCGTCACATGTCGAACTCGCCCACTGCCTCATCCTTTGGAGAGTGGCACCTGTGGCCTGATGTTGAAGACTCTGTGAGCCACTTACCTTCCCAGGCGTCCTCAATTGTGCAGCAGATGCGCTTTCAAATCTGTCCGATGAAATCGCTCGTTCTATCCAGAAGAGCTGTCGAGCGATACAGGGGGTCCAATACAGACGGGTTTAATGTTTTGTTCATGGCTCGAGGATTAGATTTCGGTCACAGCATCGGAGGATGGGCTTCTGCTATAGGAAGTGGATGCACGCCCCAATGCCTTTCTTCCCTTTCTGCATGAGGAGCTAAAGAAGTCGTGAAAGGTACCTTTTTCTGCCCATACACACACATCCACATACACACACATCCACACCCACATCCACTCTGACTACCCTTAGGCTAACCTAAGGTGGAGCGGCTTTAAGGGATATGTCAAGCTCCCAAATGTAGAGTGCGCTTTAGTGGTGCATTTATGTGCACAGGTCGCAGCCACCTGGGCTCCTTTCATAGGCCTGTAAGATCTCTTCCTCGTTAATGACAAAGGCTTACAACGCTGCGGGGGTCAAGCCGCTTCCACCCTGCATGCCATGGCCATCCTGCAGGTCCACCAGGCCAACTTCGTACTGTGACCGACCTCACCTTACAGGTGACAAAAGTCACGGCATGCACCTTGGGCCGGACGATGTCCACTCTTGTGGTCCAAGAGTGGCACCTGTGGCTTAACCTTGCGGAGATGTGTGACGCCGAGAAATGTCACTTTTCCCTGATGCGGCCATCTCCCAAGGGGGTCTTTTTGGCAACACCTTTCAGGATTTCACCCATCTTTTCTCAACGGTGAGGAAGCAGACCAAGGTGATTAAGAAAATCTTGCAGTGGCGGGACTCGGCCACCTTCAGGCCTCCGAAGTCCCGCATCCCATCTGCTTCTCGCCAGAGCCATTCCCCTCCGGTGCCGGCCCCGACTTCCACACCTCCGTCGAGAGACAGCCCGTGAACAGGTAAGTATGCTGGTCTCTGGGGTTGCTTGAACTTTCACGTATCGATCCTTCCTCAACACAAACCCTTTCTTTGGTTTTCCTTCCAGGGACGAGCATATCAGTACAAGGTCCTTGCCTTCGGTCTGTCCCTGTCCCCTCATGTCATTCCTAAGGTCGCAGAGGATGCTCTGGCCCAGCTGAGAGAGAAGGGGATATGCATTCTCAATTATCTCGACATATGGCTAACCCTAGCTCACTCGCGAGATCTATTGTGTGCACACAGGGACCTTGTGCTTCAGCACCTCGACTGACTCAGGCTTCAGGTCAACTGGGAGAAGAAAAGCTCTCCCCTGTGCAGGGCATCTCTTTTCTCGGTATGGAGTTGGACACGGTCACTCTCAAGGCACGTCTTATGACCAAACATGCTCAGTCAGAGCTGACCTGCTTGTAGAACTTCAGGCAGAAGGTAGCAGTGCCAGTGAAACAATTTCAGAGGCTCCTGGGGCATATGGCATCCTCGGGTATGGCATTCTCCCCCTTGGGTTGATGCATATGAGACCGCTTCAGCACTGGCTACAGACGCAAATTCACAATCCCGTGGTGGGCATGGCATCACACCATCACGCCGCAGTGGCTTCAGACTTTCAGCCCTTGGTTTGGACCTGGCATTTCTATGGGCAGATGTTCCCCTAGAGCAGGTCTCAAGGCGCATCATGGTCACGATAGATAGCCTTGTGCAACGGGCAGGCAGTGTTGGGGCACTGGACTGGGCCCCGACTCCAATGGCACGTTATGCTTAGAGTTGCTGTATTGCTTGCCCTGAGGAGGCTTCGACCATTGATTCAGGGCAAACATGTATTGGTCCGGACCGACAACACAGCGACCATAGCGTACATAGACTGCCAAGGTGGCGTATGGTCATGTTGCATGTCGAACTTGCCTGCCGGATGTACTCAATCATGCAGCTGATGCGCTCTCACGACAGGTAAAACTCCACTGGGAGTGGAGACTACACCCCCATGCAGTCGAACCACTAGTGTCACTACATCGACACAACATCTCGTTCCCTCCATCAGCGAACAGAGGTTAAATAAGTAACCAAGAATTTTTACCTATGCTTTGTGTGAAAGACAATAAAATTCATTGTTGTAGTGCCACTAGTGTTTAAAAAAACATTAATGTAAATAGTTTTATGATTTTAATTTATGCAGATTATAATAATAAAAAATAAAAAATAATTACTTTTACAAATGACAATATGACAAATGAATGGGAATTATCTAGGGCTGGGTGATACATCGAATACCCGCGATATAATCGTGAGGATTTTTCTGATAATCAACAATATTGTGAATATTGCAATGATTATAATGAGCCTTTCATAGAGTGCATCAGTAGACTAATTTCATGATCCTTCAGGGCTGTATAATTAATAAAAAAAACATTAAAATGGAGAAACGATCATATGTGATTATTTAACTGCCAAAGGCTACAAGTAAACAAAGATAAACATGGTCTTAATGCGCTTCAGAATTAACCAGTGATGCGCTGACCTGTGTGCAAGCGTGGGGGCCGGGGCTCATGGGCTAGTGATTTTAGTGCAGTTCATCTGCATTGTGAAGTCCTGCCGGTTCAAGCATTCTCACAATTCCAAACATTAGTAACCACCATTATGTTATTATTATGGCTGTCAATCGCTTAAATTTTTTAATCAAATTAATTACATGGTGTCCAGACTAATCGCGATTAATCGCATATACAAATATTTGCGGAGAAAGAAAACAATAATTAAATATATAATGATGAAATAATGATACATAGTTATCTTTAAATGTTTACACATATACACACACATATATATAAAATACACATATACATATATATACACACACACACACACATATATATATATATATATATACACACACACATATACATATATATATATATATATATATATATATATACACACACACACATATATATATATATATATATATATATATGCACGCACGCACGCACACACACACACACACACACCTAAAGGATTATTAGAAACACCATACTAATACTGTGTTTGACCCCCTTTCGCCTTCAGAACTGCCTTAATTCTACGTGGCATTGATTCAACAAGGTGCTGAAAGCATTCTTTAGAAATGTTGGCCCATATTGATAGGATAGCATCTTGCAGTTGATGGAGATTTGTGGGATGCACATCCAGGGCACGAAGCTCCCGTTCCACCACATCCCAAAGATGCTCTATTGGGTTGAGATCTGGTGACTGTGGGGGCCATTTTAGTACAGTGAACTAATTGTCATGTTCAAGAAACCAATTTGAAATGATTCGAGCTTTGTGGCATGGTGCATTATCCTGCTGGAAGTAGCCATCAGAGGATGGGTACATGGTGGCCATAAAGGGATGGACATGGTCAGAAACAATGCTCAGGTAGTCCGTGGCATTTAAACGATGCCCAATTGGCACTAAGGGGCCTAAAGTGTGCCAAGAAAACATCCCCCACACCATTACACCACCACCAGCAGCCTGCACAGTGGTAACAAGGCATGATGGATCCATGTTCTCATTCTGTTTACGCCAAATTCTGACTCTACCATCTGAATGTCTCAACAGAAATCGAGACTCATCAGACCAGGCAACATTTTTCCAGTCTTCAACTGTCCAATTTTGGTGAGCTCTTGCAAATTGTAGCCTCTTTTTCCTATTTGTAGTGGAGATGAGTGGTACCCGGTGGGGTCTTCTGCTGTTGTAGCCCATCCGCCTCAAGGTTCTGCGTGTTGTGGCTTCACAAATGCTTTGCTGCATACCTCGGTTGTAACGAGTGGTTATTTCAGTCAAAGTTGCTCTTCTATCAGCTTGAATCAGTCGGCCCATTCTCCTCTGACCTCTAGCATCAACATGCATTTTCGCCCACAGGACTGCCGCATACTGGATGTTTTTCCCTTTTCACACCATTCTTTGTAAACCCTAGAAATGGTTGTTGCGTGAAAATCCCAGTAACTGAGCAGATTGTGAAATACTCAGACCGGCCCGTCTGGCACCAACAATCATGCCACGCTCAAAAATGCTTAAATCACCTTTCTTTCCAATTCTGACATTCAGTTTGGAGTTCAGGAGATTGTCTTGACCAGGACCACACCCCTAAATGCATTGAAGCAACTGCCATGTGATTGGTTGATTAGATAATTGCATTAATGAGAAATTGAACAGGTGTTCCTAATAATCCTTTAGGTGAGTGTGTATATATATGTACAATCAGTTGGAGATTTATTATGAGGGCTTGCTTAAGGACCCGTCAATGAACAGCTGCATCACACATGCTTGTTTAGCGTTTTGGATGTGTTGCGTCACAACCAAAAAATTTTAGGTCACAGTGTCAAGTTAAATATAGTTTAATACTTAGAACACATATTGAGATCCCTTAGTTCAGATTTGCGCTCCAAGTGTTTTGAACGCAAGAACGTAACGCATGTTTGAGTTGTTCTGCTGCTCAAGGGTGTTTTTCTTCACTATACAAACTGCGCATTGCCACGCAGCTGAAGTTTCACTTACTGCCCTCTGGAGTAAACGGGTGGTACTACAAGCTTGCATTTCTCAGGAATCTTCCATATTACGGTCTGGGGGCATTGCGATTAATGGCGTTAATTTTTTTAACACGTTATTTTTAGTCGCATAAATTAATCGCACTGAATAAACACAATAAATCGACAGCCCTAGTTATTATACAAATCTTCAAACACGGGACAGTAAAGGAGAGTTTGACAGTGGTTCATAAGATGCCAAACTCATAACTGTCAAACAAACATTCCTGACAACAGACCCTTTCCATCTCATTATAAAAGCTTCTGATAAAGGTGAAATAAACATGACTGCATGCAGTGTCCAAATAAAATAAATAAAACCAGTTTATGGTGAAGTAAATTGGACAGAAATATATTCATTTATTTTCAACAAATCTTATTATCCTGAAAATAATAATAATTTAGTATTATTTTATATTAATAATCTTGACTGGGTTCCAAAGTAATAATTTAGTGCTATGCAATAAGTGAAGTAGTTTTTGCACACGAAAAATGTTTTAGTAAAATTATATGAGGGTAAAATAGATTTGTATTAAGTGTCCATATATGATTGTGTTAAATATAAGTATAAACGTGCAAATCAATGAAAATAATTACATTTGACTCTCCTTTGTGTTAAGTTATTAAAAAACTGTGGGAAACATGCCTTCATAATTTTTAAATAGATTTTTTATTTATTGCCTTTGAAAAATTAATTCTACATAGCTACAATGGTTATTTTGAAATTATGGTTTCTCTGATTTAAAAAATAAAAACACGTATGCTATTTCAGAGCAAAAACATAATTATCGAGATATATATCGAATATCATAAGTTTGCTTAAAAATATCGAGATACCGCCCATAGAATTAACAAAAAATTTATAAATAAAAAGTCTGGACATGTAATGAGAAATTTCTTTTGATGTTCTTGGACATAAAAGAACATGTTCTTGATGGGTTTTGTGAGATTTAAAGGAATTGTTAACCCAAAAATGAAAATTCTCTTATCATTTACTTACCCTCATGCCATCACAGATTTTTCTTCTGCAGAACACAATTAAAGATTTTTACAAGAATACTTCAGCTCTATTGCTCACAATGCAAATGAATAGTGGCCAGAACTCTGAAGGTCCAAAGAGTGCAAAGATGGCTTCGTTGAGCGTTCGTTCGGAGAAAGAGCGAGCGGTAAGGGTACACACCTGAGGACTATAATGTTAAACACCAGTTTCTGATTGCAGTAAGCTCTGGGGAGAGTAATAAAAAAAGAGACCACACCAGAGACCCAGATACACATAGAGTGCAGTGCGTGTGTTGGGAGCTTCAGTGCTAGACTGAAAAGCAGCAGTTTCGTAAGATATTGTGAAGCACAATTTTAGTTTGTATTGAGTTCAGTGTAAATAAACTCACGTGGTTTGCTGAAGCCGACTCGTGCTTCTTCCTTCCCATATACCAGAAAGTTGTTACAATGGTGCCAAAACCTGGGAGTTTGGATTAAGTACACGTCGGCATGGAGTCCTCGCCGTTGGCTGAAGTCATTCAATCACTCAGGTCCTGCTTGATCTTCTCAAGGATCAGGATCGTTGGTTCCAGGAGGTGCTCCAGGCTCAAGCAGAGGACCGGCATGCAATCCGGAGCTTACTACACAAGGAGAAAGCCCAGACCACGACCCCAGACACAGCTGCCCCCATGCCTCCAGTCGCCCTCATGAAAATGGGGACAGAAGATGATCCAGAGGCAATTGTACTTGTTTGAGAGAACGGCAGATTTCTGGAAGTGGTCATGCACTCAGTGGGTGGCCAGACTCATTCCACTTTTGTCCATGGAAGCTCAACTCACAGTGCAACATCTGCTAGCAGCAATCTCCTGGTGTATGATGATCTGAAGAAGACCATCCTGAAGTGGGTCGGCCGCAGCACCGAACAACACCGGCAACAGTTTTTCTCAATAAAGCTTGACATGCGTGGCCACCCGTTTGCCTTCGTGCAACAGCTCTGTGACGCCTGTCGAAAATGGCTGCTGGCTTAGGACCATGATAACGAAGAAGTCTTTGATCTGGTGGTGCTGGAGCAGTTTATTTGTTGTCTGCCAAAAAGAAATAAATTAAATGGGTCCAGAGCCATATGAGGACCATATGTCAGCATACCAGAGGGCGGAGTGCCCTCCCACTCTCTCTACACCCACTCTCTCTCTCTCTTGCTCTGTCCCTCTTCTCCATCCTTCCACGGTTCCACGTGGGAATGTCCCTCCAAAACCAGCTCCCCATTTGTAGTGTTTTCCTCTGCTCCTAGTGCCCTCTATAACTCTTTATACAATTTTGGGGGCAAAAGCATAGATCGAAGGCTGAGGTTAGTTCCCGTCTCACCCATCCACTAATTTTGGTAACTAATTGTCCAGAATTTAGAACTCTATTAAAGGAAATATGTGTGGACGGGTCCTGCGAGAAAATTATTAGATGTGATATGTGCGATACCTTGGAGGCAGACCTTGGAAGACCTCGGGGTGGTCTTCCTGAGCTCCACTTCAGGATGATGTAAGGGAGGGGAGGTTTCAGCACCTCCCATCATAAGATGATATTCCGAGGGGGACTTACCTCTGGAGCAGTTGAGAGACAAAACCATTAGGCATGCATGTTGAAGCCATTTCTATGGAAGTAACAATATTTTGAGTTTATTTTGTAAACCTGAGAAAACTTGTTGCAAATGGAATGTAGAAATTTGAATGTAAGCAATTGACCAGTGATCTAGTATAATGTAATTTGATTGGTTGTTAGATTTAGTATAAAAGAAATAGAATCCCGCGAAACAGGCAGAAGCCACTGGACTTTGGAGCAACACAGTCTTTTGACCTACACGGAACTACACAGTTAATTTATGAGAAAAGTAAATATCCTAAGTTTTTATATTTTATGTTTTTGAAATTCATAATTAAACCGTCAAACGAAGAACTTTGGATTCAAGACCTTTATTTACTGAGGCTTCCTGTTGAGTACAAAAGAACTTTGAAGTCCTAAGCTAGTGAGTTAGCTTGCTTCGCTCACATCTAAAGTCAAAAGACTGCTTGACATAGTCAAGACAGAGTAATTTCAGAAGATTGCTCGACGAAGCCGAAAGAAGAAGACAGCCACTCGTTAGGAAAGCGAGCGAATCGAGTGGGCTGAGCTGAGGAAATCTGCTAGCGGCTGCTAACAAAAACAATAGACCATTACGGCCGAAAACTACGTTGCAGTTCAAGAAAACAAAGAACGCCAGAGCAAAGCCTATTAGAGTGAGTCTTCCCTGAAGTTTTCCCTGAAACAGGTCTGCTATTTTCTTCTTGACTCTGTTAGCCTCCTGACGATGTTAACACTAACCATCATCTAAAAGCTACAGTAAGTGTTAACTGGATATTTCGTTCTGAAAGTCATAGAGCATTATTTAAAGAAATCCTACACTACAGTGACTCTTTTTCACGAGTGTTTGTGAATACTTAAGAAGAGTAGAAGCTGTGGACAATACCAGGAATTGTGACAGTTTTGTGTGAAGATTTTAAAGTGACATGACATGGCAGATGAAAGCGCAGTTGCGTGTGTTGATCAAAAGAGGGCGCCAAAGCCCACAGAAAAGGCTGTAGAGGAGAAACTACAAAGGCTGAGAGGAGAACGAAAGGGAAATTTGGCACAAATAACCAAACAGAGGAATGATTTAGCCAAACTGAAGGAAAATGAACACAATGTTAATTTAATTAAATATGAAGCATTGCTACGGTTTGAAAGATGCTTAAGACAGTATGAACAGATTAATGAAGAGTTGTGTGAGTTAATAGATGAAGATGATAAGAAAGCGGTTCAAGATGCTTATGAGAACAAATATTCAGAATTCAAGCGGTTTATAGAAGACACAAACAAATGGATTGCAGATGTTCTAAAAGATGAGGAAGATGATATTAGGCCACATGACAGTGTATCCAAAGCTAACTCCGTGGCAAGCCATACTTCCAGTACTAATTCTGCAATGCTGAGAATTAAAGCTGAACGTGAAGCGTTGTTGGCAAGAGCTGCAGCAATGAAAAAGAGAGAAGCAATAGAACAAGAAGAAATTCACTTGAGAATTAGAAAAGAGCGATTGGAGCTTGAAACTGAGCTTGCTGCTTCAGATGCCAAATTAAAGGTGTATGAAGAATTTGAAGATGCTCACCAACTTAACTATGATTTATTAGAACCACCTTCAGGATCCAGATTTGAACCCCTGATGCGTAAACAAGAAAAACACAATGTAGTCGATTATGTGCGTAGTGGAGCTGGTAAGCCATCCCTTACATTCATTCCAAAGCCAGCCACTCCAGTTGGTGTTTCAGATAGAAGAAAGTCATTGTCAAGGTTTGATGCTGTCAGCAGCACGCTGCATCTTAATCATCATGATCGCACTGATTATTCTACAGATAGCCTGCACGAAGTGCTACAACGTCAAAACGAAGTCACCGAGATGCTCATTAAACAACAGAGTTTGTCTCAACTGCCTCAAAGAGACATATCCATGTTTACAGGAGATCCTCTGACTTACAGATCTTTTATAAGAGCATTCGAGCATGCTATCGACAGTAAAACAGACAGTCATCAAGACCGGCTGTACTACCTCGAACAGTTCACGAGCGGAGAGCCACTTGATCTCATAAGGAGCTGTGAGCACATGAGACCCGACAGAGCTTACATAGAAGCCAGAGAACTACTTGATCGTCACTATGGAGATGAAATGACCAATCGCTACAGCTTATATCAAGAAGGCTATGGAATGGCCTCCGATAAGGCCAGAAGACAGAAAAGGATTGAATGCTTTTGCTTTGTTCTTGGTTGGATGTTGTAACACAGTAAATGATGTTGACTACATGGACGAAATGAACAATCCTACCACCATGAAGTCCATTTTATCCAAACTTCCATTCAAACTGAAAGAAAGATGGAAAAATTATGCTTATGACATTCAAGAAAAAACAAGAAAAAGAGCCAGGTTTCCTGATTTAGTGGAATTTGTGTACCGCCAAGCAAAGGTTGCCAATGACCCGCTGTTTGGAGATATCCTGGACTCCACTTCAAGTAATCAGAACAACTCAAAAAAAGCAACCAAGCATTAGAAAAAGCGAGTCTAAAAGAAGCAGATTTGCTGTGAATGTCTGTTACCGAAAATAATGTCAGTAAAAGCCAACCTGAAAAGAAACCTTTTGCAGTCAAGTCAGCAAGTGTCTTTCAAAGTCCCTGTCTTTTCTGCCAGAAGAACCATGCACTGAATGCGTGCAAGAAGATTCGAGAACAGCCTCTGAAAGAAAGAATTCAGTTCTTGAAATCGAATGGCCTTTGTTTTGGGTGTTTGATGGCAGGTCATATGTCCAAGGACTGTAAAAAAAAGGACCTCTTGTCCAGAGTGTTCATTCAAGCACCCAGCTATCTTGCACGTTGTTAAAGAAGATGCTTCATCAAAGAACAACAGTGCGAATGACAGCTCACAAAGCACTAGTGAAATCACAAGTGCTCTCGTGTCTGCAGGTTGCAGAAGAGGTGACCATACTGTGGCCGGGAACAATGAGTGTATTCTTCCCATCGTACCTGTGCAGATAAAACACAGGAAAGGCACAAATATAATTAATACCTATGCTTTCCTGGATCAAGGAAGTACAGCGACTTTCTGCACTGAAGACTTGGCGAAGAAGTTGAATATGCGAGGCAGAAAGACAGAATTCCTGCTTCGTACTATAGCACAAGAACAGAAAGTGAATAGCTATGAACTTAACGATCTGGAGGTGTGTGTGGCTTAGAGGAGCAAGATTACATTCAGCTGCCCAATGTGTATACTCAGCCAGATATACCTGCAAAAAAGGCCAACATACCACAGAAGAAAGATTTGGAGAAGTGGTCTTACCTGAGTTGAGTCCATCTCCCAAAACTTGAAGCAGAAGTTGGTCTGCTGATCGGTGTCAACGCGTATAAAGCCATGGAGCCGTGGGAGATCATTAATAGTCAGAACGACGGACCATACGCTGTGAAGACAGCTCTTGGTTGGGTCGTCAATGGGCCAATCAGCAGATGCCAAGAGAAGGAATCAGATGATGGCAAAAGACAAAGTTTCCTTGTCAAACGTATTTCTGTGATAAGCCTTGAAGACATGCTGATGAAGCACTACAATGCAGATTTTCCAGAAAGAAGATGTGACGACAGACGAGAACAGTCTCAACATGACAAGCAGTTCATGCATACGGTGACAGCATCAGCCCAGCTCGTGGATGGTCACTTCTGCATCAAGTTGCCTTTGAGGGATGACAAGGTGAAGATGTCATGCAACCGTGGTATTGCAGAACAGAGGCTTAACTCTTAAGAGGAAGTTCAGTAGGAATACAGACTTCTTTCAAGAGTACAAGGCTTTTATGGACAACATACTGGAAAAAGGCTACGCAGTAAGGGTTCCAGAAGAACAGTTGACTCGCAGTGATGGAAGAGTATGGTTCATTCCACACCATGGAGTGTATCATCCAAAAAAGAGGAAACTCAGAGTCGTTTTTGACTGTGGGGCAACTTACCAAGGTGTGTCGCTAAATGACCAATTGTTACAAGGGCCTGACCTAACTAACACCCTCATCGGAGTGTTGCTGAGATTCAGACAGGAGCCTGTCGCCATAATGGCAGATATCGAGTCCATGTTTTACTAGGTATGGACTCCAGACACGGACACAGATATGCTACGCTTTCTCTGGTGGCCAGGCGGTAATCTGTATGCAGAAGCAGAAGAGTACAGAATGTGTGTGCATCTGTTCGGTGCTACATCATCCCCTAGTTGTGCGTCATATGCATTGAGAAGAACAGCAGAGGATGCAGCATCAAAGAGTACCCCAGAAACCATACAGACAGTCCTCAAGAACTTCTATGTGGACGACTGTTTGAAGTCGGTGGCCACAGAAGACAAAGCCGTTGCTCTTGTGAGGGAGCTGATGACGTTGTGTGCCAGTGGTGGTTTCCATTTAACCAAAAGGGTCAGCAACAGCTGAACCCTGCTGGGCTCCATTCCTGACCACGAACAAGCTGCTGAAGTCAAAGATCTCGATTTGGAGCATGATGAGTTACCAATGGAACAGGCCTTAGGCATACAGTGGTGCACAAGTTCTGACAGCTTCAGGTTCAAAATAAATCTGCCGGACAAGCCATGCACAAGACGGGGCATTTTATCTGTAGTCAGTTCAGTGTATGACCCAATGGGTTTTTTTGGCACCACTCCTACTACCTGTCAAGCTCATTTTAAGAGATCTCTGCCAAGAGAAGAAAAGTTGGGACGAAGAGATCCACGAAAAGTCATGCCGGACATGGATGAAGTGGCTGACAGACTTAGACAAGCTTTCAGAACTCAGTTTGAACAGATGTTTCAAACCCCTTGCATTTGGTCCCACAAATGCTGCTCAAATCCATAATTTCTCAGACGCTAGTCAAGATGGATATGGCGTTGTGTCGTATCTCTTGCTGACAAATTACCGGGGTGAGAAACATGTATCATTCTTGATGGGAAAGTCCAGAGTCGCTCCACTCAAACAGATCACGATCCCTAGAATGGAGTTGACAGCAGCGACGAACTTGAAGTTCCCCTGATGGAGTCAGTCATCTGGACGGATAGTACAACAGTATTAAAAGTACATTGAAAATGACGCCCTTCGTTTCAAGACCTTTGTGGCAAATCGTGTCTCTTTCATTAGAGAAGCGACTACATCTTCTCAGTTGAAGTATGTCAACACCTCACAAAACCCAGCAGATCAGGCTTCAGGAGGTTTGAAGATTCAGAGCTTCATGGAAAGTAAGAGCTGGTTTCAAGGGCCTAGTTTCCTGCGAAAAGAAGTTGAATGGCCGGAACAAGTTGAACAGTGTACTTACCTGACTGCAGATGATGTTGAGGTGAAGTTATCCACTGCAGTGTCATGCACAAACTCAAACAAGTGCACAGATCCATTGAATCAGCTCATTGAGTATTAATCCAGTTGGCATAAGCTGAAAAAGGCGGCAGCCTGGATTTTACACTTAAGAAGGACGTTGCGGCACCTGAGCGAGAAGAGAAAAGAGTTTGAGTGGAACATACAGCAGAATGAGAATGATCCAGAGAAATGCAGGTCTATAGTTGAACAACAAATGTTGATGTGCAAAAAGAACCTGGAAAAAAGAATACTTACAGTGGAAGATATATCCAGATCTGAAATTGAACTGGTTAAATACAGTCAGAGACAAGCTTACACGGAAGAAATACAAGCCTTGCAGCCGGGAGGCTCCCGTGTAAAAAAAGAACAGTTGTATCTTTAAACTGGATCCATACTTGCAAGATAATGTGTTGAGAGTAGGAGGACGGTTGAACAGATCGGCGATGCCTGAGGAGGCCAAGCATCCTGCCATTCTGCATAAACAGCACAGAATAGCTCACCTCATTCTCCAACACATCCATCAAGAGTGTGGACATGGAGGTAGGAACCACGTCTTAGCCATATTGCGACAATGGTATTGGATACCAAGAGCCAATGCAGCAGCAATAAAAGTGATTTCAGAGTTCATCCTCTGCAGAAGACTGCACGCTAAGGCAGGAGAGCAGAAAATGGCATATCTGCCACAAGACCGTCTGCTCCCTGACAAACTACCCTTCACCAACACGGGTGTGGATTATTTTGGACCTTTTGAGGTCAGAAGAGGACATGCAAAGGTTAAGTGTTATGGAGTGCTCTTTACATGTTTAACCGTCAGGGCAGTGCACATAGAATTAGCCCATTCTCTTGACACTGATTCATGTATTAATGCCATACGGCGTTTTCAAGCAAGAAGAGGCCAAGTGTCAATCATTCGTTCCGACAATGGCACAAACTTTGTCTGCGCTGAACGAGAGCTGCATGAGGCATTATCAGAGCTGGATCAGTCTCGTATCAATGAAGTCACGATGAGAAAGGGTGTGCAATGGATTTTCAACCCGCCTGCTGCGTCACACCACGGCGGTATCTGGGAGCATCAAATCCGCACAGTGAGAAAAGTACTGAGCTCTGTTGTGAAGCAACAGCTCTTAGATGACGAAGGACTACACACTCTCCTATGTGAAGTTGAGAGCATCATTGTGGCACGGTGGAGGGTGGGACCGGCGCGTGATTACGCACGCCCGGTCCCGTATTAGGCTAATTAAGCCGTCAAGAGGGATAAAGGCCACTCGCAGACGGCGATCGAGAGAGAGAGCTCAATTATGGACGTCCGTTATCTTATGTGTTTGTCTTTTGAGTTTACCATTAAAACTATCATTTATATGTTAAGCCGGTTTCTCGCCTCTTCCTTGCCCGTAACCTTGAACTTCTTTACAATCATCAATGGGAGACCCTTAACCACGAACACAGATCACCCCAATGACCTTGAACCGCTGACGCCAAATCATCTGCTCGCGTTGAAAACACAGCCTAGTTTTCCACCTGGTGTGTTCGCTAAGAATGATGTCTACGCCTGTCGGCGCTGGAGACAAATACAATATATGACGGATCTGTTCTGGCGAAAGTGGACTCACGAATATCTACCGCTTCTGCAAGAACGGCAAAAATGGCTCGAACTGAAGAGAAGTTTCAAGGTTGGAGATGTCGTCCTCGTCGCAGATTCGTTCCTGCCAAGAAACTCCTGGATGTTAGGCAGAATCATGAAGGTGATGCCCGACTCCAAAGGCGTTGTCCGAAGTGCTGAAGTTCGGACGAAGACCAGCATCATTCAAAGACCCATAACTAATCTTTGTTTATTGCAGGGAGAAGACTGAAGATAGAAGAGAAAAACTTGAATAAACTAGAAATACTTACCAGAGTAGATTGAATATTGAATAGAATAGAAATTACCAGTTTGAATAGTCTGTGAAAAGTATTTAGTTGTTAATGTTTTCCAGTTAATGTTTACTTTAAAAACTTCACTGTGAAGAGAAGAAGATTCTTGCTAAAAGGAATTGAGAAAGTGTTAGATGTAGGAGTGTAAATGGCTTCAGTTTAAGTTTAAGTTGATAATTGATATGTTAAGGCCTAGTCAATTAATGACCGGGTTATGTTGAAGCCATTTCTATGGAAGTAACAATATTTTGAGTTTATTTTGTAAACCTGAGAAAACCTGTGTTGCAAATGGAATGTAGAAATTTGAATGTAAACAATTGACCAGTGATCTAGTATAATGTAATTTGATTGGTTGTTAGATTTAGTATAAAATAAATAGAATCCCGCGAAACAGGCAGAAGCCATTGGCCTTTGGACAACACAGTTTTTTGACCTACACGGAACTACACAGTTAATTTATGAGAAAAGTAAATATCCTAAGTTTTTATATTTTATGTTTTTTTCTTGGTACTGAAGAGCCATCTGGAAATGTTTTTCCTGGTGGCTCATTATAATCTGATGGCAGGACACTTGGGGCAGGAAAAAACACTGTACTGCATAATGGCCGGTTTTTATTGGTCTGGAATTTGCGAGGGCGAGGGTATCTGCAGGTGGTGTTTAGCGTGCCTCGCCAAAAGCGCCCTCTACTGAAAATCAAGGTTCCTTTCAAGATAATTGGCATGGACCTCATTGGGCCATTATAATGAACAGCATTCAAGCAGTACTTTGTATTAGTTCTGGTGGATTATGCAACATAATACCTGGAAGCAGTGACTCTGCGTAACATTTCAGCACATAATGTTGCGGAGGCACTCTTCAGAATTATCTCCTGGGTGGGGATTCCGAAAGAAATCCTCACTGATCAAGGCACTGCATTCATGTCACGTACACTACGCAAACTATACAAATTGTTGTGTATTAAATTGATTTACACCAGTGTTTACCTCCCACAGACAGACGGGTTGGTGGAACAGTTTCAACTGTGTATGGAAGTAATAGAAGAATACCACAGTGAGTGGTCAACAAATAACAAAAAATATAAATGCAGTTTTTTCTAGCACTCTTGATAGTGTCCCCCCCTCGATTAAAGAAAAAATAAGTAGCTCGGAAAATGGAGCGCATGCGGAAGAATACAAAATTAGAAGTATTTTGTTGTGCATGGAAGTATAGTGTCTGTAGCTACAGACAGGTATTAAAAGCTGCCAGGTCAGCATATTTTATTAAACTCATAGAAACTAACCACAACAATCCTAGGTGTTTATTCAGTACTGTGACTAAATTGGTTAGGAATAAAGCATAGCATAAGAGTAATAACTTCATGAATTTCTTTACAGATAAAATTGAAATAATCAGAAATAAAATTGGAATTATGCAATCATCTGTCATAGCACCTCAGAAAACAGTGTCTCATACTTTTCCTCACATGCAACTGTCTCTAGGTCATGAAGAGCTAACAAAACTTATCGAAACATCAAAAGCCACAACATGTTTGTTAAATCTAATACCAACTAAGCTCTTAAAAGAGGTATCTCCTGTACTTTCAGAACCTCTTCTTAATATTAGTAACTCCTCGCTAACCTTAGGACATGTCCCAAGAAACTTTAAAAGGGCAGTTATCAAACCGCTTATCAAGAAGCCACAACTTGATCCTGGAGAACTGGCTAATTATAGACCGATTTCAAATCTCCTGTTTATGTCGAAAATATTAGAAAAGGTAGTATCCTCCCAAATATGTTCATTTCTACAGAGAAATGGTATATATGAACAATTTCAGTCAGGATTTAGGCCTCATCACAGTACAGAGACTGCATTTATCAGAGTTACAAATTATTTGCTCTTACCATCTGATTGCGGATGCAATTTCACATCTAGTGCTTTTAGATCTTAGTGCTGCATTCGACACGATAGATCACAACATTCTCTTGAATAGGCTAGAGAATTATGATGGCATTTGTGGAGTTACATTAGCCCTCTGCTTTTCTACTTGTATATGCTTCCTCTGGGAGATATTATCAGGAATCGTGGAATAAGTTTCCACGACTATGCCGACGATACCCAACATTATATTTCTTCAAAACCTGATGAGATTTCAAAATTCTCCAAATTAGCAGTGTATTAGTAGTAGTAACCCTTTATTGTCACATAGTCACAAGTAAAAGTAACCAGTGAAATTGGCCATCATCCTGCCCATACAAACATACAATATGACAACGGGTAGACAGGGCAGGAAGACAGGGAATTGAGAAGATATACAGCATTACATGGGGGAAAGGTGAGATAAAAAAAGCAACCCCCAGACTATGCTCCTGTTAGGATTACAGTATGGGAACAGGAAAAAACATCTCAGCAACACTTAGCAAATAATCAGTACATCTACAACATAACAAAAACTTGCAACAGGGTAGGGGAGTGGGGGATGGAGGTAGCCCAGCACTGACAGACAGCCATCTGGTCCTGCAGCCATTCTCGGCGCTGGTCACAGACCCGCCTGTCAGACTGGGGGGTACGAAGCGGCGAAGGCGTGGGATGGGGTGTGGGGTCGGATGCATATCTGTATTTGTGTAAAGTCTTGTGTGTGTGTGAGCCCAGAGATTCGCCAGAAGGTCACAATCCCAGGGTGTTTTGGGAGGGGGGAGGGAATGCGAGAGCGGCTCATTGCAGTGCTCTAACCAGGGGAGTTGTTGATCCATCAGCGGCCTTGGCCAAGGCCAGTGCTGGTTGCTGGGTGCCGAAACAGATAAGATTGAGATGTTTTGTCTTGGGGCGAATAGCTGCAATTTCTCAGGCTATTCTTCATGTCCATTTTGGTCTCTTAAACGATCCATTTGCCTTTGCAAAGCTGTAAGCTCCTTCATGATGTTATCCATATTGAGAGTCTAAGTGCTGACAACTCTGCCCACCGCCTCAATCATGACGGGCAGCCTTGTGAAGCTTTGGACAGCTGTCTCCGTCTTCTTAATTCTTCGATAACCCAGGGCAATGCCTAATCCAATCAGCAGAAGACCTGTTATCATGGTTCCGAATAGGTAGATATCTTCAACGTCCTCCACGGAAAGAACCGCCAGACACACGACCCGCCACCTCTCCCACGCGTCCATCGTGTAGCCAGCTGCAAACGTTCCGTCAGGACAGTTAGGTTCCCCCGAACCCAAGCTTCTCTTCGAGAAGATGGTGTCAATTGCGTTGAGAGACCAGTTGATCAAATCCATAATAATTTCTTAGTTTGGAGAGCAGTGCTGTGAGAGTCTCTCAAAAGTACAAGACAGTTGACTAGACGTGACGAGAGAGCAAAGCAGGGAGGTCAGGGGAGGGAGAGGGAGAGAAAATGCGACCGCCTTCACTGAGTGCCAAACGAGAAAGAGAGTATTAATGAAATTAAAGATTGGATGGCCAGGAATTTCCTTCTACTCAATTCCAACAAAACAGAGATATTAATTATTGGACCAAAAACCTCTAAAAATAAGCCACTAAAATATAATTTGACTCTCAATGGATGTACTGTTACATCATATTCAATTTAGGTGTTATATTTCATACCAATCTGTCCTTTGAAATTCAAATTACCAATGTTTGTAGAACAGCATTCTTCCACCTAAGAAATATTGCAAAATTACGGCACATGCTCTCTGTTGCCAAAAAACGAATTAATGCGTTCATGACCTCAAGACTAGATTAATGTTACATTACTGGGAGGATGTCCAGCAAGATCAATAAATAAACTTCAATTGGTTCAAAATGCAGCAGCCAGAGTGCTAATGAGAACCAATAAATTGATCACATTAGCCCCATTTTATCATTGACTACCTGTTCAATTTCAGATTAATTTAAAAATTCTGTTAACTACATACAAAGCTTTGAATGGTCTAGATCTGCAGTACTTAAGTGACCTTCTATCACGCTATATTCCATCACGTTAATTACGATTGCAAAATTCTGGCCTGTTAATAGTTCCTAGAATATCAAAATCCACAAGAGGAGGAAGATCATTTTCATATTTGGCTCTTAAACTATGGAATAATCTCCCTAACAATGTTTGATATGCAGACACACTCCCTCAGTTTAATTCTAGACTAAAGACTCCTCTATTTAGCCAGGCATACACTTAATTTATCCTTAAACCCACAATGAAAAAAAAAAAGCAATGTCTGCCAACATTGATCATGATCTATAACTGCAATAAATTGAAAGGCATCTATGCTGATATTATTTTATTTGTTTACCTGTCTCAACCTTGGGACTCCTATCCTAAGGTCACCAGAACCGGAGGGATCCAGCTCCATTCCTGCTTGGTGTCAGACTCCACTTCTACGTGTCACTGTGTGATGATGACTAAATGCAGCTGGTGCCAGCCAAACATCACTTCAGTCTATTATGATGAACTTCAGAGGATGATCTGATGCCAACTCCAACCATAAGACATGGGATACTTCATATGCCATTGTCTGAACCTTGGATTTAGGATGGACCATGGCCAAAATTACTGGCCAGTTTGAACTGCGATGCACCTCAACTGATTTCTGCCTGCATCACCTCGGTCTATTGATGGACTACACTCTTGAAATGGAATACATAGACAATCAATTGCCAACAAAAGCCTTCATTAGCCAATTAATGGGTAGGACAAGGCATCTATATGAAATTCTGCAGTTAATACATGATGGACTTCAAAGACATTGGTCATTACAGTTCATACAAAATCTATGTTTAAACACTGTCCCTTAACACTTACATAGTTTAATAATTTTAAACCATGACTTGAACTATACATAAGTAATATTGCCATTATATTCATGATGATAGCCAGAGGGGAAATGGCCCCCACAGTGAGTCTAGTTTTTCCCAAGGTTATTTTTCTCCCATTAACCAACATCTTATGGAGTTTTGTGTTCCATGCCACAGTTGCCTTTGGCTTGCTCACTGGGGTATAAATACAATAATTATTTAATTACTTATTTTAAACATAACCGTACAGACCCGTTACTCTTGGGAACAAGAACGACCGGGCTGGACCAATCACTGTGGGATTCTATTACGCCATATCAAGCATTGCATCCAATTCCTCCCGAACTATTTTCTTTTTGTGTTCGGGTAGGCGATAGGGTCGGCTACGTACCACCACTCCCGGCTCGATCTTGATATGGTGTTGGATTAGGGTCGTACGACCCGGTAGAGGGGAAAACACGTCTGCAATTCAGAATTCTTTTTGCAATTCAGCAACCTCTGCAAGTTGGTACGATGAGAGGTGGTCTCTGCAAATGACCGGGGTGTTATGATCGTAGCTTTTGTTTACCTCCAGTCCGAGCTCCGCCCTCTCTGGGACTACCGTAGCCAACATTACAGGGGCACCTCCCTCCACAATTTCAGGAGATTGAGATGGTAAATCTGTTGTGCGCCCCCTCTATCGGTTCGTTTTACCTCATAATCGAGATCACCCACTCGCCATGTGACCTCAAAGGGTCCTTGCCACTTGGCGAGTAATTTAGAGCTCGATGTTGGGAGTAATACAAGCACTTTATCTCCCGGTGCAAATTCCCTGAGCTGAGTACCCGTCATACAGCCGGCATTGTCGTTCTTGAGCTCGGAGCAAATTCTCCTGTGTTAGTTTCCCCAGAGTGTGGAGTTTTGCTCTGAGATCAAGGATGTATTGAATTTCATTCTTACTGTTTGAAGGTCCCTCCTCCCAGGCTTCATGTATAACGTCCAGTACACTGCACGGGCACCGGCCATATAGCAGCTCAAACGGAGAGAAGCCAGTGGAGGCTTGTGGGACCTCTCGAACTGCAAATAACAGGGGGTCGAGCCACTTATCCCAGTTTCTAGCATCCTCGTGGATGAATTTACGAATCATATTCTTTAGGGTCTTATTAAATCGCTCCACTAGGCCATCTGTCTGTGGATGGTACATGCTAGTGCGAATCGATTTCATGCCCAGCAATTCGTAAAGTTCGCGAAGTGTTCGTGACATAAATGTTGTGCCCTGATCGGTGAGGATTTCTTTTGGAATCCCCACCTGGGAGATTACTTTGAAGAGTGCCCCCGCAACACTACGTGCTGAGATGTTGCTCAGAGGCACTGCTTCCGGATAACGCGTTGCATAATCCACCAGGACTAATACAAAGCGATGTCCGCATGCTGTCCGCTCTAATGGCCCGACGAGGTCCATTCCAATCCTCTCAAATGGAACCTCGATTAGTGGAAGGGGGCGCAATGGCGCTTTTGGGGTGGCCGGTGGGTTCACCAGCTGACATTCGCGGCACGCCGCACACCACCTGCGGACGTCGCCGCCAATGCCCGGCCAATAAAAACGGGCTATTAGACGGAGTAGTGTCTTTCTCTCCCCTAGTTGACCTGCCATGGGATTATAATGAGCCGCCTGGAAAAGCATTTCCCGGCGGTTCCGTGGAATCAAGAGCTGGGTTGCTTCCTCTTTTGTATGAGCGTCCTGCATCACTCTATACAACCGCTCATTTATAATCGCAAAGTAGGGATATGAAAGTGCAACACCCAGGCAGAGTTGTTGACCATCAATTACTCTCACTTGGTCCAAGGCGTGCTTGAGGGTATCGTCTCGCGACTGCTCCAGAGGGAAATCCCCATCGGGAAATGCTCTGAGGAGGGGAGGGGCTGTCAACTCCCCCTCACTCGTGTCATCCCGAGATGGAGCAGACGTAGACGGCCCCGGCTCCGCCTCTCCCGCGATAGAGTCGCACACAACACATCCCTTTGCAGTCATGCAGGACCCATCCGCACATATTCCCCTTAATATTTTCCTGAACCCAGGCCAATTAGTTCCCAAAATCAGCGGATGGGTGAGGCGGGAACTAACCGCAGCCTGCACTCTATATTTTTTACCATGAAATTGAATCGTCAGAGTCACCACAGGGCATTTGTGAATATGCCCATGCACACACTTCACCTTCACCAATTTGTGCGTGTCCAATGCCCCTTGTTGAACCAAGCGTTGGTGGATGGTGGTTTGATTACAACCCGTGTCCACCAATGCTTGGTAAGTACCCCCCTGGATTCTTACCGGAATCCGGTACACTCCGCCCCGATCAGGGGCAACCCGTGGAGCCTTGGGGAACCGGACCACCGTCACCATCTCCAACACCGGGCACTGACCCGGGGAGTGCCCCGGATCCCCGCAGCGCCAGCAGGCCGGCCCAGACACCATGCCCACACCTGTGTCGACGGGTGCTTCCACCTGAGGGGGAGAGCAGCGATAAGCAACAGGGGTGAGGTTCATCCGCTGCCTGGCGCGGGGAACTGGTCGCGTTGGCGGAGCTCCTCGCCTCCGCGGGGCAGGAACGGGCTCTGGGGAGAGAGCAGAGTGAGGGGAAGAGGGGGAACACACAAGGGAGGGGGGAGAGAGAGAGAACAGGGCTCTTCCGCCCTCGGGTACGCCGCCAAGTGGTCCACCGCGAGCTGGACAGCCTCCTCCAGCGATGACGGGCGGTGGCACTGGACCCATTCCGCTGTCCCCTTCGGCAGTGCACGGATTAGCTGCTCCAGTACCACTTGATCGATCACTCGCTCGATGTCGGAACTCCCTGCCAGCAGCCATTTTCGACACGTGTCTCAGAGCCGCTGAGAAAAAGCAAACGGGCGGTCGTTTTTCCCCAGCTTTAACGAGCGAAACAGCTGGCGTCGGAGGGGCTCTCTCCTGGGCAAGAAGCCTCCAGATTGCATGCCGGTCCTCTGATTGAGCCCGCAGGATTTCGAGAAAACGCTGGTCCTGGTCTTGGTGTAGCTCAATCAGGGAATGTTGGTGCATCTGATGCATGCTGGCAAGGAACTGGAGGATCTCGGCCAACTGGGAGGGCTCCTTGGGGCGTACTTCGGCTGGTTCAAACTCGGCTTTCGGGCACCAGAGTGGAAGGAGGCACGTAGACGTAGGCTTGAAGGTATGTGAACTTTTAATGGCCACAGAGTCGTACACAACTTCCTCCTTATAACAATACAAACTTTCTCATAATATCAATGATTCTTCTCTAAAGGCAACACACGACAACACTGGACTGTCGTGTGTGTACTGCTTTCTGTCTCAACTGGAGGTTCTGTGGCCACTTTTATCCCGTTCTCCCCATGCTCACTGAAATCAGAGACAGGTGTTAGACATAATTTGGCTCAGGTGCAAGCGCCCTTACCACTTTCTCCCCCGGATGGACGCTTGACCACGCCCCCGCTGCCACAACATGTTAACAAAATGTCAAAGTGCCTATGGGGCTTAGCATGGCAATAAAAACTACCAGCTTCTGTATACTACAGTACTATATTCCATTGAAGTCAAGAAAACATTTCTGCTTTATAATATACAGTATTATTGTACTCAAAAGGGCCTAAAAACCAAACAATAATTTATTGAATAGGATAAAGTTTACACATATAATAAACATAAACATTTACATTCAAATGGTTAACAATTTCCTCAACTGCATTACTATATTTCATTAATTATAAGTCAAGTAAGCATTTTGGTAACACTTTATTTTAAGGGTACAGAATTATGCATTTGTTAAGAACGAACACACTAGTAATTAATGATTAACTTAACATATTGTAAGGGCATATTAGCCATTATTTACAATTTATTGAACATTTTTAATATCCACATTTATGTGATAATTAAGCAAAATTAATTAATGATTAACTGAATGTACAGTAAACGCCTTTTAGCCATTATTATCTTAACAAACCATATATTATTTTTGTGTAGTGATGTACTTGGTTATATTTGCGATTCACCATCTATTAAGTTAACTGAACTATATGAAGCTGGCACTTACTGAGCGATATTCAAGTTTATAGACTAGAATAAGCCAATAATTATGGCTAAACTGCCACTAATACAGCATTAATAAAGACAATTTGACCCCCTGTTCTAGGTAATCACTAAAGAATAAGTGCTTTTCAATTACTGCTTATGCTGACTTAATTTTAAAATTAACAGACAGAAATACAGATGAAGGTCACTGGATAACAAATACAGCAAGTTAAATGACCCATGTGTAGGTCATAAAATACGCAAATACAGAAATAACTTTTATTTCAGCTGCTGGTTGAACTCAAATTGCGATGTTGTTACAAATTAAAGTGCAAATAAAATCCTGTAAAGGAAAATGCCATATATTGTTTATACAATAGACAAAAAATAAATAAATTATACATATCTATCTTTACATATATTATAAAGGAGATTACTCAAACAAATGTGAAATTAAAATATTTGGAGCATATAAATGTTTGTTTTCTTAATCATATAAGCGGAAGAATTATCCAAGAGATATATGATGATTTCCTTTAAATGTGATGGTTAGACACACTACTCACAAACAGTGAGTAATAAGAATACAACAATAGTGGATTAAGAGGTATGTAATAGTTTTACACAGAGCAAACACAATTGAACAATTCTGCACATTACAGATTTGTTTGCTCAGAACAATGAGTATTCCAAACTGAACACAATCGTGAAATGTGAGACCTTGCCATTTAAACAAGCAAAGGTCAGACATCAAGTATCAGTCAAGCCTTAATTATAACTATGCTGCAAGGGCAGGAGCTCATTTATTTGTTTCATCTCTTCTATTTTTTGCTTTCTAGTAGTAGACATCATTGCATTGCACCTTTTTGCAAAATCTAGAAGAGTTTCCTTGTCAGATTTATCTCATGGTAAAAACCAGGATCTGCAATTGAAGCAGTGGATGCAATAGTTCCTCTGTCTACCCCATGTTGATGGAAGGCTGCAGACATTGTCCTCACTTTCCTGAAAGTCTTCAGTACTTCTTTGAAGCGTTTAATAACTTCTTCTAGCTTTCTGGCTGAACAAAAGAAAACTGTCAATGGACCAAATAAACATTTAATGATAAAAGGCAATAAAACACCAAAATGGAGTTATCTCTGGCGGCTCACTGTGGGATTAAATCACAAGACAAAAATCTTACAGGATATGAGCTATTTTTGTTGGAGGTAATACATTACAAGTAACGCGAGTTATGTAATCAGATTACTTTTTTCATGTAACTAGTAAAGTAAAACATTACTTGTAAATTTACAACAAAATTTCTGAGTTACTTTTTCAAATACGTTACGCAAGTTACTTTGTTTTCCCATGTATTGACTGACCGCTCATGTCGCCATGTTGAGAGAAATCGGGAGTAATTGCAGAGGCGTTGTGTGCGGTGTGTAAACATGATGCTTATTGTAGTTCTAGACTAATGTGAGCATGCATCTCAACTCACTTGCACAAAAACAGATTCAGTATTATTCAAAATTCACAAAAAAGTGAAATGCAACCTCAGAATATTATGCAAACTTAAAATAATTAAATGTGTTAAATAACACAAATATACTTTATGTATTTAAACTCACTTAATTATCTAGTGTCTATGCTGCTGACTTTTGACGATACAATTCAACCTTACTAAGACAAAAATGTTCAAACACTTCAGTTTGACTTTATTAACACTTTAGACTTTAGCTAAACCTCACATTTGTGTTTAGTTTTTTTTTTTTTTTTCTTAAGTAAGAGTTTTACACTTTCTTCTCCTGTGTCCTATTCTTCTGCAATCCAGAATGGCAGCACAGCTGAAAGGTTTGTTTGAGCTGCACCCTCTACTGTACAGGCGTGAATTTGCATTTCCTTCAGCCTGAGGCTTATTCATTTAACTTTTGTATTAAAGGGCATTTACATTTGACAATTTATTATTAATTTTTTTGCTATTAAAAAACAAACAAGCCCAGCCCAAGTGAGAAAAAGTAACACAAACGTATTATAACACATTACATTCCATAAAAAGTAACTAACATATTTAGTTACTTTTTAAGGGAGTAATGCACTATTGTAACGCATTACTTTTAAAAGTAACTTTCCCCAACACTGCTCAGTAATGATACACATAATTTTATAGTAATTATGTTACTAATCGAAATTAAAATTCTGTATTTCTCAACATCACCACAAAAATGACTGTTGACTAAATTTGAGAAATGTTAAACAAACAGCAAGCTATGAGCCAAATGGTTACATACACAAAACTAATCATACTGACATTAAAAATGCTTACACTCGCTTAGAAAAAAATAAATAAAATTAATGTGTTTACTGGAATATTTGTTCATGGAATAAAATGTTAATTGCTGCAGTCTATTTAAAAATATTTTATTATTTTAAATTATTTTTTTTTTATGAGGAATTGTTAATGATTCAATGACTCACTCATAAAGACTTCACCTGTTTCATTACTGGATGAATCAGCATTTTGAACAAATCTCTTGAATGAATGATTCAATGACAAATGTTTTTTTTTTAGTCACTTGTCACCACCTGTAATGATGGAACTGATACAATCTTTATTTGAAGCGTCAAGTTACTTTCAAAAGGAGATTTACTCTATTTTGATTGCTACAGTAGACATCAGTGTTTATATCCAAACTATAAACTGTTATCCCAGTACTTCTGTGATAATTTGAATTATTGGAAGACAGAAATAATGATACTGTGTGGTTGAAGACGAAGTTTACGAAACTGTTTCATACCTGTACATGACAACTGCTCTCTCTGGGTCAGTGCCAATGCAGATTCGAATCGCTGTGATTGCACTTATCAAAAGTTTAGTACACAAAGGTGAATCGTTGTCATTTAGGAATGACTCGCGTGGGTGTTTGAATCGAGACTGCTACCTTTTAATGATTAATCGTGTAGCTAAACTTACATACAGTGATATAAATATAACAAAAAACTAAAATTGCAAAAATATGCAATTTGGTGCAGAAGATGAAATTCCGATGCTTGTAATGTAAATTAATATATAAATAAAAATACAAGTTGTGACTATATCTCACCATAATGTCTTAGTAAGATGATTATGTAAATGCTAGTTTAATGATCAAAGCTCTGCAGTTTTAATTGTGGTGGGGTAAAACATAATGTAAAGCAACACAATGGTGATTGGGAAATGAATAAATAAATGTTCCTTAAAAGCTTGATGGATCCTATTTGATGCTCACATTTTAACATGGGGAATGTTTTTACAATTATACAAAAAATGCACTAGTTAAAAAAGTATAAACTATCAATCAGACGACAGAAGGCATGTAGTAGATTGTGTACAACATCAGGAATGTTTTAATCATGTTGATCATTTAGAGGCCTTAGAAATCAAATATGATACAGTAGGGTTCATCACATAGCATGCGTAATTTCTGTGAACACGTGCTGTGTTATTTGTAGTTAATTTAAAGGATTTTGAAATGTTATTTCAGAAATGTTTGTTGACATCTCATATTTGAATAATTCAGAAAACAGGTGTGGAAAGATGTTGTAAGGTGAAAGGGTAGAAGGTAAAAAGAGAGTTGGGTCTCTGCCATATATAGAGTCACACTACAGATAGAAAGCAAACACTTGCATATATTTTGCTCAAAGGTTAAAATATGTCATATTTGTTTTATTTGTTTAATTGGATTCTTTTGATCTAGTTATTGGACTTCAAGATCCAAACTCAATTATCAGCACAATTTTACAAATGTAACGAGTGTTAAAGGTGTGAATTACAAATTGAATGGCATTTAAATTGAGATATATAATTTTTAATGATAAAGATTATTCTTACCTCGTCCAGTTCTATGTTTCTGTCTACTTTTTTGACTTCTTTTCCTCACTGGTATCATCTTCAGATGAGCTGCAGGAACTACTGCTCAACACTTTAGGTAATGGTTCCTTTATCTCTGTAACTTTTAAATACAGAAAAATAAATATTGTAAATGTGCTGTATATTGTCTATGACAAGCTTTATATAGATCTTTGGAATACTAAAAAGTCCTGAAGAATACTAAAATGAGCCCTTACATAGTTTTCTGGATGTGCTTCCAGAGGTTGTCCCACTCAACTGGCTCCTAAAGAAATCTCTCTCTTTTTCCAAGTCCGCTATCAGTTTTTGTTGCCAGTTATTCTTTTCGATAAGCAGCTGCATGATTGGGGATTCTCCTGTAAAGACAATGCTGTATAAACCTCATCTTAACTCTTGTCATTTTAATATCTCTTAAACTTATTGAAATCAACATCAATGATGATGAAAATATTTCAAATGCAAAGCAATGCTTGGTTTTATTATTTTAATATTGGTTTTGGCTTATGAAAAACAACTGAACATATTGTTTTCACAACAGCTTCTATTTCCTATAATAGTGCATCCCCAAAAGGGCATTATAGTAGAGATCCATACATTTCATTAAGTGATGCTTTAGTTGCCACAACTGCTGAAATCTAGGCAATGCAATGCAGACCAAAACAGGATTGGTTGATAAACATCTTTAGAAAATACCAGTATAAGTGTTCTTTCAAAGGTGGCTTATAATATACATCATTAAGTTGAATTATTGTTCATGTTTTCATCAGTTAGTTTTGATTGCTTGATATCAGACAGAATGTGTAAAAATGATTAAAATTGTGAGCAATACCCATAAATCCCAAGCTTTAATTCAGCAACTGCTGACAGATAATTTGCAAGCTGCTGCACAAGATAGATGTTTCATTACTAATAAAAATACTTTTATTATAAAAAAATAAAACTTTCCACCAGTTTTAGCATTTTCCTCAACTTTTACAATTGGTGAGCTCATTCCTACTGCCATGGATGCTTTTCCTGGTGCTGCTGGATATTTATGTTGTAAAATAATAAATAAATATCTATAAACACACACACACACACACACACATAGACAGACAGACAGACAGACAGACACATACATACATACTTACACAGAAACACAGTTGTCTACAATGACTACCTACATATCAGTGTGGGATACTTTGTATACTTATTTTTCTTTAATAAATTATCTATTTTATGCATATTTATTTTTTACATAAACATTTTGACTATTGATTAAATACAATAATTTTTTTTTTTAAATAATATTAACAATGAAATAAAAGTAAATAAAAAAACAAAGTGTCCTAATACTGAAGTATTACATTAAGTGTAAATATAGTAATTGTATCAAGCAACAGTATTGTTGCCCTTTAGATTATGTAAATTTATGTAAACATATTCTTTTTCTACCTGATTTAAGTATTTCTACCTCCAAACTGTTAGGCATTTTGTTTCAATATGCATTTGTAATGTCCCTGCAGTTACATTGTAATCTGCAGTTATTACTTCTAATGTCACTTGAATTTTAACTATAGAATGAAATTCATTTTAATGATTTTTCAATTTTAAATAAAATATCATGGAAAAAAGGGCATCACTACATCACTGTGGATGTTGGATAGAAGTGTTGGCTGGTGTATTGCTAAAGTACTGCAAAAGTAAATTTACCATCCTCACTATCCAGCTGTTGAGTTGGATCTGCCGCAATCTTCACGTTTTACGTTTGACAGTTCTTTTAGGCTGTAAGAATAATGAGGGAAACAAGCATAGTTACAGTGAATGTATAGAAGATGAACACATAGTAGCTACTCATATTCAAATTCTGAGAGTGAAGAACGTAAACTCTTAGAATGGCAGTTGCACTGTAGAATTCAGAAATTTATATGAAAAGTGGTATGATATTATACGGATGCATTACCTCCCTACTTGACTGCTAGCTCATCTCTAGCGTGAATCCATTCACTACAAGGATTTGAAGCGAGTCCTTCACTTGAAAGATTTGTTAACAAACATCACTAAAAAGTGCACATGAACTGTGTCATTTGAGACAGGGATGTCTTTGCAAAATAATACAATTATTTTAACCCGATATATCATTTTTATTTATTTGGCAAGGTAATCTTCATTAAGTCGTCATTATCTTGTACCATCTCAAGCTGTGTACTTTGGAATAACGACAATAATCTTATACATATATATATATTATATTATACATATATATATTAAAATATTTACCAATTAATGGATTAGACAAGGCCTTAAATTCATAAACACTCAGAGGACAATACTAATGTTAAAATGTTCTCATAGCCCATTTTTATGAGCGACTCGTTATATCTAAGCAAGTAAACCGTCAGCTTGGGCCAATTAGGTAATGCGTCAGTTTGTGAACCACTTGTATTGCAGTATTGACAATCGTACCATCTTAGGATATAAATGGATATATTTTTCAAAAGTACATTACGCAAAAGAAGAACAAACTGGAGGTATCTTACCATAGTGGGCGTGCATTCTCCAGGACTCGTGGCGTGATCATGCTTTTGCGTTGTGGATATATCAGAATGCGCTTCTTCTTCTTCTTCTTCTTCTTCTTCTTCTTCTTCTTCTTCTTCTTCTTCTTCTTCGTCGTCGTCGTCTTCTTCGTCTTCTTCTTCTTCTTCTTCTTCTTCTTCTTCTTCTTCAGTGTTTAATGGCGGTTGGCAAACCAGTTTAATGGTGCATTACCGCCACCAACTGGACTGGAGTGTGGAACGAGAGATTAAGCAGGAAATAAATAAATAAATAAATAAAAAAATAAAAAAAATAATAAAAAAAAAAGAAACTGTGAAATAATTAAGGCTTCTCAACAACTTCTCTGGGTGATGTAGCTTGCTGTGTCATCACAAAGCAAAGCTGCAACTGTTCCCTGTTTGAAGGATGTTCTATAGGAACGTGTTTCTTTTTTTATTTTTACTTTTTTTATTGTATTAAACATAAATATACATTGAATAACAACAGTGGGGACATAATGTTAACAAAGGGACAAACAAAAACAAAACAAAAGATAGCACATCTAAAGATTACATTTTCAATGTGACATCCTTAAGGATGTTATATGTTTTTGAAGCCTTGGCGTTCAGAGGTTTAGACATATTATTAAGAGAGGCAAAAAGGGATTTTACATCAGCAGAAAAAATTCTAAAATTAGGTTTTGATTGTATTACTCTGGCTTTGTGAAGATTAAATTTACCTAGAAGACAAAGTAACAATAAAGAACAATCAAATTTAGCATCATTACAATGAATACCTGAAAGAAAAATCATAGTCTCTGTAATCTGCACCAATTTGTTAAAACATAAAAATAATAACAAGGTTATTTCTGTCCAAAAAGATTTAGAGAAAGTACACTGATAAAACAAATGTAAAACTGATTCTTCTTCCATTTTACAAAAGGAACACAAGGGGGATACATTCTCAAAAAAAAAAACAAAAAAAAAAAACTGTTTAAAAGCTGATTGCAAGGGTAATATTTGTGAGTAATTTTGAAATTAAGTTCTCTAATTTTATTTGGGATAAGAAGTTTGTAAGGAGAAATCCATAAATTGCTTAAACTAGAATTTAGGTAATAAATACTCCATTTTGAACGGGCTTTAGAGAGAATTACTTGATCTGAGACAATAGCATTTCTAATGAAAAAATTATTACATTTCTTGTCTAGAATATGAATACCATTAATTGAAAGTGTAGGAATATGATTAGACAAGCTCGCATAACTTAGGGGTGCTCTATTTAAAGATTTTAAGCTAAGTGGGATACTTTTAACCACCTTAGTGTGCTCCGTTTTCTTTTAGAAAACGTAGCACCCTTCAGAGTAATGAATTCATTAAACGAGACAAGTTCCCCTTGATTATTGAAGAGATCAGAAATAAAAAAGGACATTTTGTGCCACCCACTGCTTCAAAAAAAGTGATTTGTTGCCAGACAGAACATTTTCATTATTCCAAATAATACAAGTGTGGGGGGAGAAATTATGTTTAAATGCAATCTTCCAGGATTCAAGAGCTTGCTTGTTAAAATTAGAAAGTTTGATAGGTAATTTGCAACATTTAAAATTACAAGATAATAAGAATTTAAGGTTACCACATTTTTCAAAAATCAGATTAGGGATCCAAAACCAGGGTAAGTTACTACTAGAAATACATTTCTTTATCCAATTAATCTTAAATGTCTGGTTGATAGTCTGAAAATCCAATGCATAGGTTTTTACAAGAGTTTTTCTTTGAACAAGTTTTGCTTTATTTTTCCAAACAAAACGAAACAGCAGAGAGTTTATAGATTTGATAATTTTTTTATCGACATATAATGATAGAGCAGGGTATATTAAACATGATATGCCCTAAGCTTTAGTCAATAAGACTCTCCCGTAAATTGTTAAAGCTCTCTGCAGCCAGCAGTTAGGAACGTGTTTCTTGTCTCTACTCTCACGTTTCACACGTAGCTCAAACATGTATGTCACCCCCATATAAGGTAATGAACTATTTCATTGGTGGGGGTCCAGTGGAATGTGTTTTTTCTGGACCATATAACAAAGTGCTGAACAATAAACGCTGAAGAAGGATTTGATAGCATTGGGTGTCTGTGTCATTTCTTTCTTCCCTCAGCTGAGCCGTATCGAGACGGGGATTGCAGATCAAGAAAATAAATTAAATACATTGGATGACAAAATTATCTAACAGAAACAAACAAAACAAAATTTAAATTATTTTATCTAAATCAGTTTCTTTTAAGAAACTTAATTATATGACAATATGTCTGGCCTGCTGTTTTCCCGAAGAGACCTGACAATGAGACATCATAATGTTTTGCCTTCTGTAATGACTGAAAGAGGCGTTCCCTCTTGACAATGTATCTCCTACACTGAAGGAGAACATGTTCAACTGTTTCTGGTTGGTTACAATATATACATTTCCCAGTTGGGTACTTGCCTATTTTATATAACAAAAGGTTGAGACCTGTATGTCCTATTCTCAGACGAGTGATTACATTTTCTTCCCTACATTTCCAGCCCACCGTCCTCCCAGCACCAACATGTCTCTGTACATTATATAGATGCCTTCCAGTTTCACTATTGTCCCAATACTCCTGCCATACTGACTGTGCATAATGTCCTGATAAATGTCTTAGCTTCATCTTTAATGTAACAAGGAATTTAGATGGGCAAGGAGGAGGCGAGATCCGGCTTGACGATATAAATAATAGTTTAATAATAAACTTAAAACAAAATACACAAACACTCACATGACGGACATGTCCGTAAATGATCTCTCTTTCCTGCACCATCCTCTGTGATCGACCCTTATCCCTCTCGGAGGCTTGATTAGCGTAATACGGGACCGGGTGTGTAGGACCACGACCCGGCCCCGCCCTCCACCCTGCCACATTCCTCCCTCGTTCTTTCAGGCTGGGGACCCCCGCCCTGACGTACGCCCCCTTTCCCTGGGGAGGGGCGCGCCTTCCGCACCGTCTGCCAGCAGGTCATCCCCGTCTACCTGGACGAGGGAGGGGACAAGGGGAGAGAAACAAATAATTAAAATGTGGGGGGGGGTACCTGTAACAGTGTAGTGCCCCCCAAAAACACTACAATTTAAAAGAGAGGGAAAAGGCCAACGCAGAGCGGCAGTGAGAGAGAGAGGAGAGAGGAGAGAGAGATTTAAAAAAAACAGACACTTACTTGCCGGTTCTCCGATACGCCGTAGCTTGTTCCTCGGCCACTCCTCCACCCTCTAATGGACGACAGCCGTGCCTCTCCAGGCAGCCCCTGGCAGACGGAATGCCCCACCGCGTTCTCGGGGAGCCCCCGCCCCTTGCAGCGGTTCTCCCGCTCCAGGCGGTCGGTCGCGATCCCCTCCCCGCTCGCGGTCGGCAGTCTCCGACCCCACTGCGTTTCAGCGGCTGGTAGGGGCATCCTCCGCCCCAGGCGGTCGGCTAGGAGCCCCTTCTCGCCTCGTGGTTGGCGGCCGTTCCTCTGCTTCCAGGCGGCTGGGCTCCTCGTCCCCAGGCAGATGGCCGCGGCTGCTCCGTTGGGGTGGAAGGTAGTGGCGAGAACTCTACTACGGCGTATCCCTCCTCCTTCCCGTGTTTCGGCACCAGTGTAACAAGGAATTTAGATGGGCAAGAAGGAGGCGAGAACCGGCTTGACAATAAATAATAGTTTAATAATAAACTTAAAACGTGTTTAGCAAATATGCATGGGTATGTTGTATAAAGAACAAGACTGGAATGGTGGTGACCAATGCATTTAATTCAATACTACAAGAAGGTAGAGTCCCTCAGAAAATTCAGACTGATAAGGGGAAGCAATTTTTTAACAAGCATTTCAAACAACTAACTAAACGCTACATCAATGTTTTACAAGACATTATTCACGGATACAAGAGTAGTTATCACAGAAGTATTAAAATGAGGCCTGTAGATGTCAACAAAGAAAATGAACCGGTCGACTATGACAATTTGTATGGTAACGTGTGTAAGAAGACACCTGTATTTAAATACAAAATCGGCGACGTGGTTAGAATATCGAAGATGAGGATTCCTTTTACCAAGGGGTATGAACAAAACTACACAGATGAGTTCTTCACTATAACCGAATGTATACCACATCAACCACCAGTCTACAAACTATCTGATTATGATGGTGAAGTTATCGACGGATCATTTTATGAAGAGGAGCTACAAAAAATTATTGTGGACAAGGACAAAACTTTTAAAGTAGAAAAGATATTAGACAAGAAGAAGCACGGTAAAAGAACCTTGGTGCTCGTACGGTGGGTGGGATGGCCTCCGAAGTTTGACAGCTGGGTTAATGTAAAAGATGTTTTTTGAGATCTTCAGACCTCTTAAAGCATATAAAAATATACATTTGGTACCTGAGTTAATTTCTGTAGTAAACGGTCATGGATGAAGCAGGGTTTTATGTCACATTGCCATGCAATGCTTCATTACCTCTTTCCCCCGAAAACCGAATTTCAAATTACAGAACAAGATTAGCCAGACCTATAAACTTAAAAGGCGAGTGGGAGGTGGGTCTGGCTGAAATTGAATACCCTAGATCATGGTACACTATTACTAGTGATGATGCGAAATTCCACTTGAGAGAGGTTACAAAGACAGAAAAAAACATTTTGAGAACATAAATCTGAAAAGCAGATATTATGACGAATTTTTGTTTGTAATTAGGGAGATAAATGCTTTGCTACCTCAACATGTATGTCTTGGGTTACGTTCATGTGAAAAACAAAGTGTACATGACAGCGCCACCAGGAAGATCTTTAACATTCCACGGTAAACTAGCCATTATTTTGGGTGTAATACCGAAGAAACCATTGGAATCTGCAAATGAGCATACTGGAAATGAACGCACCGAAACCAATTTTACACCATTGTACGCACCACACCAAGCCGACATAAACGGCGGATTTTACACCATGTACCTGTACACAGATGTTATTGAATATCAGTCTGTGGGGAATGCGCATGTTCCGCTTTTGAGGTGTGTACATATAACCGGATCAGATTGTGAAATGGTCAGTGTTGCATATGACAGAGTGCACTATGTGTCAGTGAATAAAAATTCTATTGGAGAGATTTGTATTGAACTCAAAGACGACAGAAACAGGGAAGTGCCGTTTTCTTACGATAAAGTTGTTGTTAAACTACACTTCAGACCTGTGAAACAACCAATCCTTTAAAAATGGCGCATTATAACCCGTACCAAATGGATCCTACTCATTATGTAAACTATTATAAAAATCAAGCAGGCGGTGGAATGCCGGGGTATGCGGGCGGAGGTGTTATGTATGGGGCAGGTCTCGGAGGCCTTTTCAGGGGTTTGTTTCAAATGGCTCTTCCATGGTTCAGCAGAGCAAAAGCACATCTTAAAAATGCTGCTAAAAACATAGTCAGCGACGTTGTCACCAATGCCATGACACATTCCTTTAATAACAATAAATCTAAAGATGGGTCAGGTTTAATGGTTATGTTACTTAAACGGAGGTCTAAACCACCTGGAGTGAGGAGGACGAAAGAGAGCTGTGAAGCGCTTCTTATCTGGATCGGCTAAGAGATCTGTTAAAACTATATTCTAAACCATGGCTCTGCTACATACCATGTCCGAAGAGTGTATTAAATCCGAACTGGATCTGTTTACAGAACCGATGACTCAGACGGCTATTGAAGAAACACATACATTGAAATCCCTCCTCTATCTGCAATATTGGACAGTGCTCCATTGGAGTTTTTCATAGCGGGGAATGGTGAAGATTATATAGATTTGAATAATACACTACTTTACATGCATGTTAAAATCACAAATCCGGATGGTTCAAATATCAGAGATGGGACTCCTGTCGGACTGGTCAATTATCCAGGAAACACAATTTTTTCACAGGTTGATGTATCACTTGTTGATAGGTTAATTTCACAGAGTACAAACACGTACCCCTATCGATACATTATAGAATGTCATTTAAACTATGGTAAAGACACACTGGAAAGCATTTTCTCAGCAGGTTTATTTTACAAAGATTCAGCAGGCCATATGGATGTAGGTGATCCGGCATGGGCTAACAATGGTCTGACAAAGAGGGCCGCCTTTAGAAATGAAAGTGCAGAAGTCGAGCTTTTACCACCCATACACAAAGAAAAACTAATGCTTTATGGGGTGGACATTAAAATCCGTCTGACAAGAGGCAAAGATTAATTTTGTCTAATGAGGAGTGATGCTATTGCATACAAACTAAATATTTTGACAGCATCTCTGTTGCTCACTCTGGTATCACCAGGAGTGAGATTGGGGCAAGCTCAAGCACTACTCTCAACCACCGCCAAATACCCCATTGATAGGGTCTGCCTGAAAAATTTCTCCATACCAGCTGGAGGCCATGTATCAAACCAGGAAAACATTTTCTTAGGAATTTTACCCAAATCTATCATATTGGGTATGGTCGATAATGATGCTTTTACAGGGGCATATGATAGAAACCCTTTTGCATTTAAGCATTACGATCTGGAGTTTCTAGCTGTTTATGTGGATGGGCAGCAACACCCTACCAAACCATTACAACTGGACTTTGGAGCAGGTACCGCAGTGTGAGAATTTTACCAGCTAGCGCTTTCGTCTGGAAGACATCTAACCAAGCGTTGGTAATCGACAGAGAAGATTTTCTGCAGGGTTATACCCTTTATGGTTTTAACCTCACTCCAGACGAAGATTGCGGCCAACACATCTCGCTTGTTAAGTCTGGGAATATCAGACTAGAAGTGCGGTTCAGACAACCACTTCCAAGAACCAGTAATCTGATTGTTTATGCTGTTTCTGACAACATCATTGAAGTTTCTAACCGAAGACAGGTGCTTGTTGACTACTATTAATTAAAAACATGAACACCATACAACTTACCGCGGTTACAGAGAGAATTACACAAAACACGCATTTTCTTGTGATCATTTACCGAAGGATCTGTTAAGAACACTACCCACGTCTGCCATAATCAACACACATCCTTCACACCTCCCCGGGGAACACTGGCTGGCTATTTACATAAATAAGGATGGTTCAGCATTTTTCTTTGACAGTTTCGATAATAGTCCTGATTTTATTCATTTTCCTGTATCAATCATTGACTTTCTAAAAAGGAATTCAACACGCATTCAATATTCAGCTAAACAAGTTCAGCATTTTATGTCTGACACATGTGGTCATCATTGTGTTTTCTTCCAATATCATATGATTCGAGGTCGTGATTATGATGATGTTATGATGCTTTATAGTGATAATTTTATAAAAAATGAAGAGTTTGTATCACATTTTGTGAAAAAACTAAGGATAACTCATTGTAATAGTACTGCATTTAAGTGTATTCAATGTGTGCAAATGGGTGAAACGTTTATGTTAAATACATGATTTGTAAAATGAATGTTTCTAATAAATAAAAAGAGCACAATGTACCAATTTCATGGCTTTATTGAATATCACATGATCAATTTGTACAAAAAATATGAACATCAAAATTATACACCATCAAAATGACAACCACTCTTTTTTATCATGAGATGGTGATTTAAACACTGATGCCTCTGAGTCCTTAGAAGAAGGTGTACTTTAATACATTCTTTGTACCATAGAGGACGATGTAGACGGTTTGGTTTTAAATGAACATATTACATGTCTAACCGTATGGTTTGGTACTGTTGAATAGGGGATGTTTAAAGCAGCAATTGCCTGCAAAAACTCAGTCCATCCATGAGGCCTACAGTCATCCCAAATTTTATTATTTTTAAAATATCACTCATCCCTTTTAGACACTGAAAAAGAGAAAAGCTTTGTATTTTAATTAAAATTTTTGTATTTTAAAACAAAAATCAAATAGCCACTTTTGTTTTTTAATACCCGATTCTAAATGGAAAATCGAATGACCAAAAGATACACGGACCCAGCCCCCTATTCAACCACTAGGGGGTAAAACTTCTCGGGTTACATATGTAACCCTTGTTCCCTGAAAAAAGCGGAAAGAGATGCTGCGCATTGCTAAGCGCTTTGGGAACAATCCTAGTTGTGAACGAGCTGTGAATATGTGTGTAACGTCAATGAACATTGACCGGAATTTATAGCCTCGGCTGATGTAGTCATTAGACGCACCTGTGGCCAAGCTATAAATGGATGCGTCACCAGGTGTCGTCAGATACTTCTTTTTGAAGAGCAGTCCTGGGACGTCCCAGTGCGGCAAAGAAGCGCAGCATCTCGTTCCGCTTTTTTCAGGGAACAAGGGTTACACATGTAAACCGAGACGTTCCCTTTACAAAAAGCTTCACTATGATGCGCAATGGGAACGCAATACCCACGCCGCCGCTCTGGGGCTGTCCGGACCCCTATGGTTGTGATGTGTGCTCACAAGAACGCGAGAGGTCTCAGACATGAGCTTGAGATGTCGACTCAAGGGCATAAGAGTCCAGAGTAGCAAAACATCTAACCCATAAAATTTTATGAATGTGTGCGGAGAGGACCAGCCCGCCGCATCACAAACTTGACCAGACATGAGCTCGAGACGTCGACTCATGGGCATAAGAGCCCGGTGTGGCAGTGGGGGCGTGGTCAAGCGCCCGTCCAGAGAGGGAAAGTGGTAAGGGCACTTACACCTGAGCTAAATTATGTCTAACACCTGTCTCTAATTTCAGTGAGCACGGGGAGAGCGGCATATAAGAACCACAGCACCGCCAGTCAGGCCGCCAGTCCAGTGTTGGCAGCCACAAGTAGTTTAAGTTAATGAAAAGTCTAAGTTTTGTTATGAGAAGAAGTTTATGTTTGAACCCCTGTCACTTTACGTTGAAGAATTAAAAACCCCCTTACCTGTGTGCAGAAGCCTGTCCTCGTGTCCTCCTTTTCCCCGCCCTGTCAAAGAGTCTGTCCTACACTGGTGCCGAAACCTGGGACATTAAAACATGGAAGGTCATCCCAAGAGTCCTCCCAGCTGGCCGAAGTCCTCCAGTCCCTCGCAGCATTACATCAGAGCCACCATCAGTCCCTGCTTGAGCTCCGAGAGGACCAAGATCGGCGGTTCTTTGAGATCATGCGGGCTCAAGCAGAGGACCGGCATGCCATCCGGAGCCTGCTCAGCCAGGAGGTCGCTCCCGCCACAGCCGCGACCCCGGACCATCGCTCCCCGTTGCCCCCGCCCACGTTACAGAAGATGGGGGCAACGGACGACCCCGAAGCATTCTTGGACCTTTTCGAGCGAACCGCTGAAATCTGGGGCTGGCCGCGTGATCAATGGGCATCCCGCCTTGTTCCTCTCTTGTCCGGGGAAGCCCAACTCGCGGCTCAACAACTGCCTGCAAAGAACCTCCTGGCCTATGCTGATCTGAGGAGAGCCATCATGCAACGGGTTGGTCGGAGTCCCCGATCGGGCTGGAGCGTACCGGATTCCGGTAAGAATCCAGGGGGGTACACACCAAGCTTTGCTGGATACCGGTTGTAATCAGAACACCATCCATCAACGCTTGGTTCAACCCGGGGCTTTGAGCACGGCTAAGCGGGTAAGTGTGATAATCCCATGGCGGGTCATCTAGGAGAAAGGAAAACACTTCTCCGACTAATAGCCCATTTTTATTGGCCGGGCATTAGCGGTGAGGTCCGCAGGTGGTGTGCGGCGTGCCGCGAGTGCCAGCTGGTAAACCCACCGGCCACCCCAAAAGCGCCATTGCGCCCTCTTCCGTTGATCGAGGTCCCCTTCAAAAGAATTGGAATGGACCTCGTCGGGCCATTAGAGCGGACAGCACGCGGACATCGCTTTGTGTTAGTCCTAGTGGATTACGCAACCCGATATCCGGAAGCAGTGCCTCTAAGCAACATCTCAGCACGTAGTGTTGCTGCGGCACTCTTCAAAATAATCTCCTGGGTGGGGATTCCAAAAGAAATCCTCACCGATCAAGGCACAACGTTTATGTTACGCACACTTCGCGAACTTTATGATCTATTGGGCATTAAATCGATTCGCACTAGCGTGTATCATCCGCAGACAGATGGCCTAGTGGAACGTTTTAACAGAACCCTCAAAAACATGATTTGTAAGTTCGTACACGAGGACGCTAAAAACTGGGACAGATGGCTCGATCCCCTGTTGTTTGCAGTGCAAGAGGTCCCGCAAGCCTCAACCGGCTTCTCTCCGTTTGAGCTGTTGTATGGGCGACGCCCGCGCAGCGTCTTAGATGTCTTACTGCAATGGCTCCACCGCATGAAGGATACTAACGCCCGGATCACCCGTTGGTATCTGGCTAACCTGTGTGCAGAAGCCTGTCCTCTTGTCCTCCTTTTCCCCGCCCTGTCAAAGAGTCTGTCCTACACCCGGAGTGGCAAGAACATCCAAACTATAAAAGTCTAATGAATGTGTGTGGAGAGGACCAAACTGCCGCATCACAGACTTGCTTATACATGAGCTTCAGATGCCGACTCAGGGGCGTAAGAGCCCGGAGTAGCATGAACATCCAAACCATAGAGCCTGAAGAATGTGTGCGGAGAGGACCAGTCTGCCGCATCACAAACTTGTTCAGGCATGAAAGATTTAAGCCATAAGATCTGAAAATGTGTGCGGAGGGGACCAGCCTGCCGTGTCACAAACTTGTAGAGACATGAGATTGAGATGTCAATTCAAGGACATAAGAGCCCGGAGTGGCAAGAACATCCAAACTTATAAGAATCTAATGAATGTGTGTGGAGAGGACCAACCTGCCACATCACAAGCTTGTTGCAGAGGGAGACCTCTAGCCAAGACCTCTAGCTTTAGAGGAGGAGAGCCCTCTGGTAGAGTGCGCCCTAAAACCTACTGGCGAAGCTTGACCGCGTGCCTCGTAGGCCCGGGCAATAATGTCCCTCACCCAAAGTGACATAGTCTGCCAGGAGGTGAACGCCCCCCAGTCACGGCTTCCAAGTGAAGAATTGCTGCCCTGACTTTACGCCACTAGCAAATGCGGTAGACATAAGTCTGAAGGGTACAGACTGGACAAAGTCTGAGAAGTCTTAGCTGTTCCAGCGTTACAATAGAAAATAACCGGCCAAGGGTTGCAAAAGGCACCTTGGGAAGGTAGTTAGGGTGAGGGTGCAAAGAATGCTTTTGGTAATAGCTGGGGAAAACTCTAAACAGGCCGGCAAAAGAGACAGAGCCTGTAGGTACCCAAGTCTCCTTAGAGACGTAATTGCCATAACAAAAACCATCTTGAGAGTCAGAAGTCTATCAAACGCTGACTCTAGAGGTCTAAAAAGGGGGTCTTACCCTATGAAGAGGTCCTAGCAAGGATGCCTCTTAGGAGGCACCCCGCCCACCAAGGCGTGGCAAACCGCAGTGGAGGCCACATAGAACCTGGCAGTGGCAAGGCAAGTGCCCGCTGACAGTTCTTTCTACAGAAAATCCAGAACTGAAGCAAACTGGCAGTTAGCTGGTTCTGTAAAATGAATTTAGTAGATGGAAACGCAGGCAAGCGCATTTGTGCCATGTATGCATCACCACGATCAGGGGGAACTGGGCGACTCGGGGAGAAGTAGAGGAGACATTGCGCTATCAACAGAGGTGAAGAGGTCCTCTTCTGCCCTGTAAAATCTACCCAGATCAGTTCCAAGTGGAGGGAGCCCTAGCACTTGAAATGGTCTCGATAACCTCAAGAGAAAACCCTGTGAACCTCAGTTGGTACCCTTAGGGGCCAAGCATGAAAGGTTTCACAATTCGGGCCAGGGATGAGAAGGTCCTCCCTGTTCGGAATCGCGAATACATTAATACATGTATATAAAAATTGTAAAACATTTTGTAGAAAATAACTAATAGCTAATAACTGTTTAACCACTTACAGAAATAAAAGAACATATGATTTGAAAGTGAAAAACAACATTCCGTTCAGTGTGCATTTTACAATGAAAAAGAGCGTTTGTAGCTGTTTTTTAAATTATAATATTATTATTGATGGTATTAATTTATTTTTACCCGACAAATGCGCGTGAAGAAGCGCATACATGGATATTTATTAAAACACCGATATGAGGAACAAAAATGCATACAGCGATTCGTAAAGTAGCTATTTCTTGGGTGTATATTTTGCTAAAAATTCTTTTAGAACTGAATAAAGCGACAATGGTATATTTGATAGTGTGAAGTTTCTTTTGTTTAATATTCATTGTATTTTTACATATTTTTGTTAAGGACTTTTATTTTGGTGTTGAGTCCTCAGAGAGGATGATGTAATGAGAAGCGAGAGGAGAGAGAGGGAAAAAAAAAAGAGTTACGGTGTGTGCGAGCGTGGAGTGTGGTGTCTCTGCTCTCCAATTCTAACGCTGCTCAATAAAAGTTGTTAGCCGTCAATAGTTCAAGTCCATCGTCTTCATTGATACTGATCAATCCACAGGCAGCTAAACCCCACGCCTTACAATAGTTTAATCTATGCCTGAATCATTTAAAAGGTCTGTCAATATACCTCCCCGTTTTTTGTTGTGAAATATTCAGAGATCAAATATTTAAACTGACACTTCGAAATCTCGTTAACAAAACCCCATGAACCCTACGGTTCATCACATTATAAAGTTTAGATAAAAAAAATTGCCTTGAAGTCTAGATCAAAATACAAATCCAATTAATCCCTGTCGCTCAGCCACTAACAGTCTGATCAATAAAACAACTTAACAGTGGACCCCCACCACAAACCCCTCCGTCACTCTCAGCGCCTGGCAGTCTGATCATAAAACTATTTATCGTTTTGGATGATCTCGTGAAAGGACTTTGAACTGAAAAATGCAATACAACACGTGCTAAAGATACATTTTATAATGCATGCTATTTCGTTTAAAATTTAAGTCATTTTGTTAGAGCCACAATTATATGCCTTAATGTGCTTGAGTAAAATAAACCTATTTATTAACTAATAACATTCAATATCCACTGTTTTAGAAACACATTTTTCACCACTTTGTTATAAATTAAAAATCTTAACACCCCAGTTTGTCACCAAGCGTTTTAACCATTAAAAGACATCATTTAAACACATTTTTTAAACATAATAATCAATTTGAATGACCTATAATAATAATAATAAATAAAATGACCCACACCTATTACTTTATCATTGTTTTGAAAAACATCTCAATGATTACATCAATGAATTATTTAATCAATCGCTATTTTTTTGTCTGAGTTGAGAGAAAACAAGTCTTATAACATACATTATTTTGCCGTCTCAGTTTTCCATTAAACATTGCACATCATTAAAGACACATCATTTAAAAACCTTTTCAATTAAAATGTTGTTTGTCGAAATAACACAGTTTAACTTAATTATGAGGGGAGGGGGTGAAAGGTAAAAGGTACACCAATTAAGTAATAAATCATAGGCCATAAATAATTTTTTGTCACAACGTATATAATATTTACTACTCATGGTCTAGCATTAAATACATAAGCTAAGGGAGTGCAAAAGTGCACACCGACTTTTTCAGACATTCCATATTTTTTTTCCCATTCCTTTTTTGCTATAGGCATTTCATTAAATCCTTCATAAAATAATTTTAAGCAATGAACAAAACCAACTGTCTGTTAAGTGAATCACAATGTTACAATTATGGATTTTTGGATTGGAAGCAAAAAAAAAAATTAAAAATCAGACAATGTAACGTCACGCCAACAGAGGGAGCCCTCTCCCGAGTACTGACTGTGTGCTGCTCCCTCTGCTTCATTGTTCATTTCCTGTTTGGTGGATATTTAAGCATGGCCTGCTCAACAGGCCGATGCGAAGTATTGCCAGTTAACCTGCCTTACCGAGCGTTTTTCCATTGCCATTGTCTTGCTATTTTGTGAATGACCTTTTGCCTGCCTTTACCACTCTTGACTCTTTTGGATTTACCCCTTTGCTTTGTTGCCACGGATTTGACCGCTCCTTTGTATTGAACCACTGCCTGCTTTAACGATTACGATATCTGCCTAACGATTCCAACCTGTTTGCTGTAGATTTTTAATAAACATCTGCACATGGAGTCTGCCTCAGCGCCTGCATCATTACAGAATACTTCGCCACCGATGACTCCAGCAGAAGTTTCCAATCTGCAGAAAGCGTTCGCTTACCAAAATGACCTCATCAAGGAATATCAAGAACAGCTGAGTAAACTACAGGCTTCTAATGCCTACCTCACTCAATATCTCCATTCATTGCCGCCACCCATGCCTAAGAAGGTAAGCTTTGCTTTCCCTGATAAATTTGACGGCTCTGCAGAGCATTGTAAAGGATTTCTACGACAAGTGGAAATCTTTTTCAAACATCAAAAGGATGATTTCGAGTCTGATGAGAAAAGATGCGCTTTTCTACTGACTCTTCTGACTGGTAAAGCTATTGATTGGGCTGCAGCCGTCTGGGAGACTGACCATTCAATTCAAACTTCGTCTGCATATTTCATCCAACAGATTAGAGAAGTCTTTGAATACCCAGCAGGGGGTATGGATATCTCTTCCCAACTTGTGCAACTGAATCAAGGTCGACGATCCGCCGCTGAATACGCTATAGAATTCAGGACGATCGCAGCACAAAGTGGTTGGAATGACGTTGCACTTAAAGCCATGTTCCAAAGAAGTTTGAATGTAGAATTACAGGCAGAACTTGCGTGCAAAGGTGAAAATTGCTCCTTCTCTGAGTTCGTGACTCTAGCTATTAAAATTGATAACCTTATGCGTAACTGCCCCGCTAAGTCCAGGACACCGTCAATGAGGAATGCTTCAGTTATTCCACCAGCTTTGACATCCCATTCATTCCTGCCCACTACTCAAGCCTGAGCCCATCCTGCCACCCTCAATAATTGTTGCACCAGTCACTTGGGATCTGATGGAGGAAATCCAACGAGGTCAACAGAGAGAACCCGCGCCACCCAACTGTCCAGTCAACAAACAATATGTTCCGGTGAACCTTCGTGCTAGAGTCATCCAATGGGTTCATACTTCACTCAGCTCAGGTCATCCATGGTTATTAACTCACGATCCAGTCATCTCTTGGCGGCTCGGTGAAATCACACAATGGTCTTCGTTTTGCAACACACACTGCATCAATGCCCCTGTAATCAAGTCATGTTTAACCATGAGCATTGAAAGTCCTGACACCAAGCCAGTCACCATTCCCTCTTGTTACCATGATTATCAAGAAATCTTCAGTAAGACAGTAAGACTAAGGCTGCACTTCTCCCGCCACATCGTCCCTGGGACTGCGCTATAGATCTCCTGCCTAATGCTATGCCCCCCAAAAGCAAAATATATCCTCTATCACATCCAGAAACGCAGGCCATGGAGGAATATATTGAAGAGGCGCTCAGTTCAGGCTTCATCCGTCCTTCCACTTCTCCAGCAGCCGCTGGTTTTTTCTTTGTTGAAAAGAAAGATGGAGGACTCCGGCCATGTATTGACTACAGAGGTTTGAACAACGTCACTGTCAAATTTAGTTACCCCTTACCCTTGGTACCCTCAGCTCTAGAACAACTTCGTGAAGCAACTATTTACACCAAGCTAGACCTCAGGAGTGCATATAACCTAATCAGAATTAGAGAGGGAGACGAATGGAAAACAGCTTTTCTGACCTCTAGGGGGCATTATGAGTACCAGGTCATGCCATACGGACTTGCTAACGCACCAGCAGTCTTCCAGTCGTTTATCAACGAGATCTTCCGGGACATTCTAAACAAGTATGTTATCGCTTATATTGATGATATCCTTATCTACTCTAAGTCTGAATCAGAATACCAAGTTCATGTCAAGTCTGTGCTCTCAAGACTTCTTGCTAACAAACTCTACGTAAAGGCAGAAAAATGCGAGTTCCATGTAAACCAAACCTCGCTCTTGGGTTACAACATCAGCCATCAGGGTGTTGAAATGGACAACTCGAAAGCCTTTTGCAAGCAGCTTGACATCAACGTCAGCCTGACCTCAGGTTATCACCCTCAGTCAAACGGTCAGGTGGAGAGGTTAAATCAAGAAATCGGCCGGTATCTTCGTTCCTATTGCAGTTGTGAACAGCATCGATGGGCAGAGTTTCTACCATGGGCGGAATATGCCCAAAATTCCCTGAAACACTCCTCCACTGGTGTTACCCCATTCCAATGCGTGCTTGGTTACCAACCCCCTATGTTCCCGTGGTCTGGCGAGCCCTCTACAGTACCAGCAATTGATGATTGGATTCGTCGTAGTGAGAGGGTGTGGGATTCCGCTCATGTGCACCTGCAAAGAGCTATCAGGAGTCAGGAAATCCAAGCCAATAGATGACGTCGCCCACACCCTCCCTACCAAGTTGGACAAAGGGTCTGGCTCTCCACACGGGATCTCAGGTTGCGGCTACCAAGCAGGAAGTTAAGCCCAAGGTACGTAGGCCCATTTAAAATTCTAAGACAGATAAATGAAGTCACGTATCAGTTGGAGCTGCCCGTTAATTATCGTGTCTCTCCTTCTTTCCATGTTTCCCTCCTCAAACCGGTCCACCCGGGGGCTGACCCCAACACTGAGAGTCAGGAACCACCTCCTCCGCTGGACATTGATGGGTCCCCTGCTTACGCGGTTAGGGAGTTATTGGACTCGAGAAGGAGAGGTGGTCAGCTCCAGTATTTGGTGGACTGGGAGGGGTACGGCCCAGAGGAGAGGTCTTGGGTAGCCGCCCATGATATCTTGGACCCGACCCTTATCAGGGACTTCCATCGAGCCAGACCCGATCGTCCAGCACCACGGCCACGGGGACGTCCTCGTCGAGCGCCAGGAGTCGCTCCTAGGGGGGGGGATTCTGTAACGTCACGCCAGCAGAGGGAGCCCTCTCCCGAGTACTGACTGTGTGCTGCTCCCTCTGCTTCATTGTTCATTTCCTGTTTGGTGGATATTTAAGCATGGCCTGCTCAACAGGCCGATGCGAAGTATTGCCAGTTAACCTGCCTTACCGAGCGTTTTTCCATTGCCATTGTCTTGCTATTTTGTGAATGACCTTTTGCCTGCCTTTACCACTCTTGACTCTTTTGGATTTACCCCTTTGCTTTGTTGCCACGGATTTGACCGCTCCTTTGTATTGAACCACTGCCTGCTTTAACGATTACGATATCTGCCTAACGATTCCAACCTGTTTGCTGTAGATTTTTAATAAACATCTGCACATGGAGTCTGCCTCAGCGCCTGCATCATTACAGACAAAAAGAATAAGGAACAAAACTGTGCTTAATGTCTTTAATGAGTGAATGAACTACAATCCCAAGAAGAACTGTGAATGAAGTAATCAAATTTAAAACAATCTAAAAATATAAAACTACTGATTTAAAGTTGTTGATTATAAGTATAAAAACAACATATTTTCATGTTTTGCAAAACATTCAGATATATGAAAATATATTAGTTTGTAAGAGTATGCAGTGCATCATGGAAGTAGGCAGTAGCCGCAGAGCTCTTCTGATGCGCTTTGTTTGCTGCAATTGAAGTTGAAATTACACGTATTTATGGCTTCAACAGAAGCATGTACCATCGATGAAAAACCTCAAAGCTCATGGTAGGCCTGTCTTTGAAGTTTTATAAGTCATCATTAAAAATAATTTCAATTATGGAGAGAATTAATGGGATTTTTACTTCTGGAACTAGATTGTTGCACTATATTTCATTGGTTTGTTGTGATACTAGTGGGTGTGGAGTTATTAACAGATGCTCTAATCTCACAGCCACCAACCAAACACCTTCACTTTGTCTCTGTCTCCCTACAGCTGTGAAACACCAGATCCTCCACTACTATTTACTTCATGAAAAGACAGTGGATGGCCCTGGAGAAAACAAATGCACTCATTAGCATTGCCAAGTTAGCCTGCGAGTTCATGTGCATTAATATAGTAAAGAGCACTGCCAAACAATCATGGCCAAGCTGCCATTGGAATTCACAGAGAGTGTGTTACAAGGTTCCCTGATGACCCACAGATCTTCACTGCTGCTGAATTCAACATTGCTGCTTCAAAATGGCCCCACAGTCTTGTGCCGAACACTGTATTTTTCCAACACACTTAAACTGCTCCCTTTGGGAATGTAGTTTTTTCCCCTGTAGTTTTTCATGATCCAGTGAGGCACATTCACTGTTCTTGTTGAGTTTTCACTAACAAGATTTTTTTGTCTTTCATAATTTTTCAAGTCAATGTGGAGAGAAAGAGTGCACAGATTCTACCCAAGAATATCTGAAGCCTGGGGTTTGATATGCTTACTATTCCGAAGAGTGGGTTACTTGATGTAATTGACTATTGACATTTTCTGCCGGGCTGACCATACGTTGTACATGACTTTCACGTAGGGCAGGCAAAGGGCAAGGTTATCAAATTCCTCACGACTTTGTCTGGCCATCTCAATGGTGGAATGGTGTCTGGCTTTTGGGTGCTGGACGTATAGCAGGATGACATTTTAGCATGGCTTGCCCCTCAGATGTGAGGGTGAATTCAGTCCGACAAGTGGGTCAAATTTTCAAGCTTCATGTGTGTCCCCCAGGATTGGATCAACACCAACCAAGCACTCCATCATGAGCACAACAGCAGGCTCTTTTTTATATGTGCATATCAGTATTGGGTAGCTAAAAGTAGCAATGCTTAACTATATTTTCAGCAGCTTTTTATAGTGTTTCTTAACTGGTGGGTTGCAGCTCAGAATTGGGTAGCAGATCTGTTATGATAGTACTGCAGAAAGCAGGATAAAAACAAAATTAACTGCAACTATTAAAATCCAACTACCATATAAAACATAGTTAGGAGAGCAAAATCCATTTTTAAAAGGGAGGAAAAAATGCATTCTATATCTTTTGTTGTTGATGTCAAAGTCATGTGTACAATCCAGTGTAATGATATTTTGGTGCTAATTTGTCAGCCACTTGGTAATATTGCTAATACTGTACTACAACAATATTTGGCCCAGTGTTTGTTTCAATTGATAAAAAAATGTACAATTTTCAGCCTATGCCATTTTAATAATTTTGCATATAATTGGGCCAATGCAGTTCATGCTCATTTTAATACATTTAAATGTTGGAACTTTTAATGTAATTACCTTTATTGCTTTAGACAGAAGTTTCGTAGGTGTGCACTTTTCTTGCTGAGATTTATTAGAATATTGAAATGGACATTTGAAAAAGTGAAATCAGCACTTACTCAGGTATGTGTAGCTACTATGTAATTTATTGACTGCATTGTCAAATGAGGCTAACTATTTGTCACTTAACAGCCCTTTAACTGTTAAGTGATGACTATAGATTTCATCATTATATTATTAAACTTTTTGTGTCATTTAAAAAATAAATGACTAGCCCCTGCACTTTAATTTTAATTGGCTTCAACAAGTGTGTGTGTGTGTTGTATCTATGTGCATGTGCTAAGTGGAGGCGCAAGTAGGTTTGGCAAAATCGTACTCGTAACGTGCAAATGGGCTGGATTACACACAATTTAATTCTGAGGATTTCTCTGGTTATGATTCCACCGTCTGTGTCCTATTATATAGTTCAATCCCTCAAGCACCAGCAATATAAACCAAGACAGCACATTCATAAGAAGTTGGTAGAGTAAATGGACTGTATGCAATTAATTTGAATAAGTAAAAAATGTTCTTTTGTGCATAAATTGCATCCTTGATGATTGTAGGGCATATTTCTATGACATTAACCTAGTTTCCATCCACTTTTTGTGCTAAAAAATGTAAGCAAAATTTGCTGTCTCTTGTTCGTTTCCATTCAACTGGTCTTTTGCCGATAAAATGTTGTGTGTAATGATGTCATCCTTGACAAAAACACATTATTGCTTAAGTTTTGGTTTAGCGCTAAAGAAATATGCTCTTGAGGCATTTCCATACAGATGTTTGTGTTTATCACAAATTGTGCACCTTTCGCATCCCAGATGTCTTTTAAAAATGGAGACAGTATTGAGACAATAAGCTGAAATTGGCCAGCTTACAGCCATTTTAATTTTTCAACATTTTAAGATGTCACGGCCGATGTTTGAAATGCTGTGTCAAATGATTGGTCCTTATGTTACACCCATCGCAGGTAGCTACCGGCCACCGGTTCCAACCCAAAAGTGGATTGCCATTGTCCGGTAAAAGCTGGAAACCTGTGGCGAGTCCAGAGTAGTAGGAGAAACGTTCGGGGTTAGTAGAACATCCGTGCATCAATGCATAAATGCTGTGTGCACAGCTATTAAAGAAAAAGTGATGCAGCGATATATCAGTCTGACAAATGTAGTGGAGGCCAATTAAATTGTGTACCGGAATTCCTTGGCACACCTTGTGCCACAGGATTAAGGTGCACTGGATGGCACGCACATTCCTTTTCTTCCCCAGATGGATAACTACTGCAATTACATTAACTGCAAAGGGTGGCCATCCATTGTTCTCCAGGCACTTGTGGATGACAGGTGCATCATAAGATACATTTGTGTTGGCACTCCTGGAAGCGCCAATGACACAGCTGTTTTTGCAGCTTCAGATCTGTACAGGTAAGCTTCAACTTGAAAAGTCCATCCAACATCCTTTAACAGAGCAAATAATGTTTCACACACAATAAATTGACTTTCAAGTATGTATGAAGTACCTAGATGCCATGAGCTAACAATTGTAGGAACATAAAGTGAAAGTAACTTTTTGGGTATTAAAATGTTTAAAGTTAATAACATTGGGAAGGAATTTGACACACAGGTGGAAATATTTGCCATTAAAAAATATAAATGTTTATATAATGAATAAAAGGTAATGAGTAATAGGCGATAGATAATCAAGTTTGCTGTATTTTTACTCAGACACACTTAGAGACACCCTTATGCTACAATTAATATGGATGGAGTCCAGATTCCTTTGCTGGTGTCAGGAGATCCAGCCTATCCACTACTCCCTTGGCTCATCAAAGGCTATTCTGGACCCAATCTCTCAGAAGAACAGGAAGCATTAAATCATCACTTGAATGGTATGGGAGTTAAGGTGGAGCACACTCTTAGAAGACTGAAAGGAAGATGGCGCATCCTTGCAAAATGCTTGGATATTCAACACTCATTCATGTGACAGTTGTGGCAGTTTGTTGTGTACTCCATAACATCTGTGAGATGGAGAAGCAATGATATGTACCACCTACTGAAGACCCATTTAATGAAGGCCTGCCACAACCACATAGTTTGCGATGCTATGACCAACCTGCTGGAGAGGCTGTGGTTATCAAGGAGACACTCATGCAATACATATCTAATTTGGGTAGGTAGTAGGCCTATTTTCAGTCTAATTTAACAAGGATAAATAAAGAAAAAAGGTGTGCACATCCAGACCGGGTTGGGCACAAGTGCATGACAATAAACAATGAAAAAATGCTAAACGACACACACTGATTTATAGCTTGAAAACAACAGTTGCTTGCAATGTTTTGTCCATAATAGTCCAAATGTAGCATCAAGTGCAAGCCAAAAGTGTTTTTGGATAAATAAATCAGTGTGTGTACACGTTCCTTTTTCTTTTATACTTTAACTAGGCTGTCATGTAAAAAGTTCACAAAGTATAATTCCCAAATTTGTTACTATTATTTTAAATCACAAAAACAAATCTTGTCACTGTTTTTTTTTTTTTTTTTTTTAACAGAGTTTTTGTGTATGTCTTGGTTTAAGAAGTCAATTAACATTTTTGGGTAAAAATAATTATATAATAAATAATTATAATAATTTTGAATGCCTACATCTTTTTTTGTGATTAAAATTTTTATTTGAAATAATGATAATGAATTGCAATGTTGGAACAACAGCAAAAGTAATAGGCAAAAAAAACAAAAAAGTACAATAAGTACAGCAAGTAATGCTACAAGGAAAATCAAAAGTAATAGACGAATAAACCATGGCAGCAGAGTATCACATAGGTTGACATATCTTCAGTTTAAAATAATTATTTCAAAGCTTGGGCTATTTTACTCCAGTAGGTGACAGTATGTATTCTAGCCCCATTGATCCTTGCAGTGCTGCATTCCAAACAAACTATGTTATAAAATGAGAGCAAACAAGATCTTATAATTTCAATGTCAGGTGTAAACCATTGCTGTTATACCAGACATTAACAGCCTTCTCTGAACTAATATGAACAAATAAGAGGAATCATCATTGAGCAACATGAGACAAGGACCTAGGTCAAACTGCAGCTCTGTGATGTTGTTTAACACTTGGACTTCATGTTTTCAGAAATGGGATATGACCAGACAATCCCAAAACATATGCAAAAAATGTACATTTAGAATTAGTATTACGCAGGCCGCAATTGGAATGTAATGAGAGCTTCATCAAGTATTGCTTATATGGGGCACAATACATTTTGGTGTACGGTTTTGAAAAAAATAAGTATGTGTGAGGGGTTTTTGGAGGTAAGGCAGAGATTTAACCATCTGTATTCCAGTCAGGACTATAACCCAAACAGGAGAGTTCTCTCTCCCATACAGCTAATATCTTCAAGGATTTATATGAACCATACACTTTCATTGCAGACCATAACTTCAGATACATGAAGAGGGAGGTACCTGGCAGGGAATCTTGAATATCCTGAAATGTATGCAGTCCTCTACCATTAAAATATATATCTAAAAGTGAGTACACCTTTTAAGGACCAGGGAGGGTAACTGAAAGGTTGGCTGCCAGAGAACAGGAGGGTAATGCTCCAGAGAGGAGACTGATGTGAAAGTAAATTAGAGCGACCTGTTATTTTCTCTGCATTAAACCAAGCCTTTAAAGTAGTTGAAATAATGCTTTTTAATTTCGGATGGAGACTTCTTGAGCTTATACCAGTAAAGGGCAGATTTGAAGCCTATGATGGAGAATGCATTCAGACTCAATACTCATCCAAGGTAATTTGGAATGGGTCTCCACCCAGACACACATGGCCCTAATCTGGAAAGCGAGGTTGTTACGCATCAAATTAGGGAGAGCAAGTGATTTTGCATGTTGCAATACTGAGAAACTGACTCTAGGACATTTACCGCCCCAGATAAATTTATAGATTAACAAATACAATTTGAAAAATTTAGGGGGAGGGAGACAAGGGAGCATAAAAAATAACAACTATTTTGAAGCCAAGATAAATACATGAATTACTGAAGATAAGGCCATTAGGGAGAGAAGTTGCTCTAGTTATACTGTTAAGTGCCATTAAAGATGACTTATCCCAATTTATTTTATATCCAGACGCTCAAGGTATTAAATAGTTGCAAAACCTCTGGCATAGTGTTTAAATCTGAAAGATAAAGCATAATATCATCAGCATATAATTATATATGATAATAGGAGTTATTAATTGTTATAGGAGAAATTGTTTGGCTTTATCTAAGGGTTTGTTCAAGAGGCTCCAGTGAAAGTGCAAATAAAAGTGGTGATAAGGGACAACCTTGCCGGCAACCCCTTTGGAGTGGAAAAGGTTGTGATTGACAGGAACCTGTCGTTACGGAGGCAATAGGACATTTATAAAAGAGTTGTATAATATTTTGGAATTTAGGTCGAAATCCAAAGCACTCTATAACAGCCCATAGATATCCCCATTCGAGTCTGTCAAATGCTTTGAGAGCATCCAAATTAAAAATGGCTGAAGTAACCGTACTAGTGCAAGCATGGTCAATTATGTGTAACAGCCGACATATATTGTCTGATGCTAATTGGACCTTCAAAAAGCCAGTCTGATCATAATGAATCAGACTGTCAATGTATGGTTCCAGTTGTAGAACCAATTCCTTAGCTAGGATCTTGACGTCAAAATATATCAAAAATATTGGGTGGTAATTAGAGCAACTTAATGGATCTTTATCCCTTTTAAGCACCAAAGTAATGAGGGCTACATTTTGATCTCTGTGAAGTGTACCATGATCAATGGCATAGTTCATGGAGTTCAAAATTAAGGGACCCACAATGTCCCAGACAGCTAGGTAGAGCTCTGGAGGAATACCATCAGGACCGGGTGATTTACCTTTGATTTACCGAATTGTTGAGTTCTTCCAGCATTAGAGGAGCATCTAGGGATTCTGACGTTGGTCGTGAACACTGGCACAGACTTGGAAATAACCTCTGTGGTCATGAACACTGGCAGAGTCTTGGAAATGACCTCTGTGGTCATGAACACTGGCAGAGACTTGGACATGACCTCTGTGGTCATGAAAACTGGCAGAGACTTGGAAATGATCTCTGTGGTCGTGAACACTGGCAGAGTCTTGGAAACGACCTCGGTGGTCATGAACACTGGCAGAGACTTGGAAACGACCTCTGTGGTCGTGAACACTGGCACAGACTTGGAAACGATCTCTGTTCTCATTAACACTGGCAGAGTCTTGGAAATTATCTCTGTGGTTGTGAACACTGGCAGAGTCTTGGAAATTATCTCTGTGGTCGTTAACACTGACAGAGACATGGAAACAGAAGCCTTTCTCCTCCTCCTGGCAATGCAGGCTCTGGGATGGACAAGGCTTACAACGCAGGCTCTGGGAAGGATGATGCTGGTAACGCTGGCTCCGGGACAAACAAAGCTTCCAGCTCGTTGGCCGTGGCATGCATGGGCATTGGCTCATTGTCTGTAGCAGGCGTGGGCATTGGCTCATTTGCCGTGGCAGGCAGGAGTACTGACAAGTTGTGATCAAGGTTTTTTTTTACCCTACGCACCGACATCAGTAGTGGATAATTCAACTTGGAGACACGCTCCGAGAAGGGCTTCAAGCAGGGAGTAGTGGAAGGCAAGGTTATGACATGCCGTGGAACCAACTCAGACTTGATTGGGACATGATATGGAGCAGACTCAGACTTGACTGGAACATAGCATGGAGCAGACTCAGACTTGACTGGAACATTGCGTGGAGCAGACTCAGACTTGACTGGAACATTGCGTGAGAGCAGACTCAGACTTGACTGGAACATAGCATGGAGCAAACTCAGATTTGTCTGGAACATAGCGTGGAGCAGACTCAGACTTGACTCGAACATAGCGTGGAACAGACTCAAAATTGACTGTGACAAAGCATGGATCAGACTCAAATTTGACTGGGACATGGAGTGGAGCAGGCTGAGATGTTGCTGTGACTTGACATGGAGCAGGCTGAGGTGTTGCTGTGACATGGCATGGAGCAGGCTAAGGCGTTGCTGTGACATGGCATGGAGCAGGCTGAGGCATTGCTGTGACATGGCATGGAGCAGAATCAGGCATGACTGTGACATGACGTGGAGCAGACTCAGGTGTGACTGTGACATGATGTAGAGTAGACTCAAAAAAATAATTCAATTTGGTTAAATATGAAATGTCCAGGATTGGAGTTTAAAAAATTCAAACTTAAACCTGTAGCATCTGATAGGATGCCACTGAACCTGGGTGGCCGTCTGGAAAACTGGATCATGTAGCCGAGACAGATCGTCGTGATGAGCTATTGCGACAGGCTGGGAAGCGCTAACCAGGCTTCCAGCCTCTGCGCTCAAGGCACCAGGGGGATGATTGATTTTATCAGGCACGGGGTGCTGCTCTGCTCGCCTGCAATGGTGGCTGGCCTGGGGTTCTTGGCGGCCAGCTGATGGGCATGTGGTGCCACCTTAATATGGAAGGATCTCAGAAACTGGCATACAAGCTCTGGTGGTGGGGGAGCTGGGGCAGACGAGACGTGGGACTTCAGAGGCCTGTCCTTCTCCTTCTTCACCATCGAGAACTGATAGGTGAAGTCCTCGCCAGTGTCGCCAAAGGGAGACACAGGTGCCACTCTTGGACCACCAAGGTGGACATCGTCCGGCTCAGGGCACGCACTGTGACTTTCGTCACCCGTTGAGCGAGATCGGTCACGATGCGCAGTTCCTACATAAGCCCTGGGTCAGTCCTACCCTCATGCAGATCTTTAAGCACCTTGGCCTGGTGGACCTGCAGGATAGCCATGGCATTGTAAGCCTTTGCCACTAATGACGAAGAAAACTTACACACCTTGGAAGGGAGCCTTGGTCAGTTCCTCCAGGTGGCTGTGCCCTGCGGGCATAGATGCACGCCACACTGTTCTACCTGGGAAAGCTCGACATATCCCTTAGCCGCACCACAGTTGAGGGTAGTTAGGCTGGGCGAGCCGGCGAAGCTTGTTTGGGTAGAGAAAGTTGCCTTCCACGACTTCGGAGCTCCTGGTGCATTTCTGGGAAGAAGGTCCCAGAAACCAATCATCCAGTTGCCAAAGCTCAGAGCATTGCGGAGGGTTGCACTCAAGCCCAATGTTCGCTGCCGACCTGGGCAAGCACGGCTGCCAACTTAGCGTCTGCCTCATCCTGAGCTCGAAGGCGGGAGCTCAGATGATTCGGTCATTTCCGAAAGCAGAAGCCCACCCTCTGATGCTGTGACTGACAACTCATCCTTGTTGCGAGCCCTGAATAAGACATTAAATCCACCCTGAAGCGGACTGCCTGCATCGCTCGTAAACTCTACTGGACAGAACGAGAGTGCTGGAGAGTGGGAGGGCTGTGGGAATTGAACCGGTAGAAACACTGCTATATCCACATCCAGATTGCCCGTGGTGCTTGCCGACCCCACCGTCTGAGTATCAACCCAAGATGGATCGAGGTGGGAAGCAGCCATGGTGGCTCTCTGCTTCAAAAAGAAGGAAGAGAGCTGCGACCACAATGTTATCATGGGCATTAAAACATTAACATCTCACTGTGAGAACATGACCCCTCCATAAAAGCTTCCTCAGCATGCTGGTGACCCAAGTACTCGAGACAGATTTTGTGGCCATCTGGTGGGGAGAGATAACAGCTACACCCAGTAGCACAAAGGACATCTTTAAAAAGACAGCAATCGTTTGTGCAAGCTCTTTTAGAGGAAATATACTATTTTAGAATACACTCTTTTATTCTAAAAAGAGGCCACGTACATATCCACAGACCCCAGCTATAACATCCAATTCCCAAATAATATAATACATCATACCCAATAAGCACATTAACAGACAATTTCCCCTTCCTTCTCTATTACTCTCTTTATATTTCTCTTAGCATACATACATACATACATATGTAATATTTTGTTTATTTGTTTGTTTGTTATTTTATTTTTCATCTTTTCCCTAAAGATTGACTGTTTTGAAACACGTTATTGTCCTGTATGTTCTAACATATACCTGTTTTTCCACTACATGTACCTCAAATCTGTTTGATTTAAAATAAAAATAAAGTTGTCCTCCGAAGAGGGTTGAAAATGGAACTTCATATTGAAAATTAACATTCTTTTTGTAATAGCTTTTTTGTTGAAGGAGACAGTTGAATGAAACCGGAGTCATATGATAGAGAACAGTACGGAACTTTCACAACAATTTGTTTTACCCCTAGTGGTTGAGTAGGAGCTGCATGTCCAAAATTAACTTTCTTTTTGTAATAGCTTTTTTGTTCAAGGTGATATAGACACGAAACCAACATCATTCAATAAACGAGGACAGTGCAAAACTTTCACAACCATTCGAATTCAAATTTAACCTTCTTTTACTAACATTTTTTATTTTTGTTAAACATAGAGGCACAAAAGAGTCATTCAGTAGACAAAGACAGTAAGTAACTTTCACAACTGTTTGTTTTAGGCCTAGTAGATGAATAAGGAACTGCATGTCCAAAATGTACCTTCTTTTTGTAATATATTTTTTGCTGAAGGAGATAGAGGCATGCAATTAGCATAATTCAATAGAGTAGGACAGTGCGCAACTTTCACAACAATTAATTTTACCCCATTGGTTGAATAGGGAAATGTATATCCAAAATTAACCTACTTATTGTAATAGCTTTTTTTTGTTGAAAAACATAGAGGCATGAAACCAGTGTCATAAAATAGACGAGGAGAGTATACAACTTTCACAAACATTTGTTCCCTTTACAAAAAGCTTCACTATGATGCTGCACTTTGCTAAGCGCTTTGGGAACAATCCTAGTTGTGAACGAGCTGTGAATGTGTGTGTAACACGTCAATGAACATTGACCGGAATTTATAGCCTCGGCTGATGTAGTCATTAGACGCACCTGTGGCCAGGCTATAAATGGATGCGTCACCAGGTGTCGTCAGATCCTCTTTTTTCAGAGCGATTCTCTGTGTGTGTGTGTGTGTGTGTGTGTTTTACAAACCCTGTCAAAACTTTCTTTCCTCTGCTAGGAATTAGAATTTGTGAGGCAGTGTAAAGTGAACCTTTTCTCCTTTCTGTTCTGTCTAGAAAATATATATATATTTTTAAAAGAAAGAGAGAAAGACTGACAGCCATAAACGATGCGTGTTCCTCACGATGCGTGTTCCTCTGTTCTCGCTCTAAAGCTGAAGAGGACACGCATCAGTTTTGCTCTGTTTGGGTGGGGCTCTTGCATGGATCTGGCTGAGGAGCGAGAGACGGTTTGATCCCTTTCCCTCGCTCTCTCCCCAGACCCAGCTGGTCCTTCCCGTGATCTCGAAGCGCACTTCGGTGCCTCTTCGGTTCACGAGGGGGGCGGGGCGCTGAACCTCTTTACATTTCACGCACAATAATAAAGCGGCTGAGAAATTACTTGAGTGATTACGCGAGATGTGACCAGACTACAGCTAGACTGGCCACGCGAACAAGAGACCCTCCCCCAAACGCTCCAAACTAGAAGACAAATTTCTGTCTGGTGGTCAAAATAATTAAATATATAAAAGAGGGAATGGAACTCTATATCAGTCCCTTCCTTTCTTCTATGACCTCCATAACAAGTATTTTCTTTATGGAGGAAATGTATACTTCCCATGTCTTCGTGCCCTCGACATTGGTGTATTCAACTATCATGGGTGCTGAAGCTCGGGGGTATTCGGTGATGCCGCCGGTAGAAGAGACATCTGCAGGTTTTCTCTCGCCTGGCTCGGCATCATCGCTAAAGAGACCTACTCTCCCCACAAAGCTGTGCAGGACCACCTTCACGCTTGTGGGGAAAGCTTATCAGGCAGCAGGTCAGGCTGGTGTTGCCCTGCACACTATGGCAGTGTTACAAGTGCACTAGGCTAAATCTGTTGAAGTGTGGGCACCTCACTCAGGGGGAGGGGCCATCGCCCACCCAGGTCCTTCTAGACGGGAGGCTCTAAAACAAAACGTGGTGAGTCGTGCTCCCCCTCGTAAAGACTGGGGTCCAGTTTGTCACCCTCAGCAGCCCCCAATGCAAGACCTCAGGGGCGTGATTTCTAAGAGAAAGAAACCCTGACGGTCTTGTACCCAGCCTTGTGGGGGTAGTTCCCCTCAGGACGGGGCACGTGTATCATCCACTTCGGCTCTCCCGATACCCTCACGAAACCTCTTCACTCCAGCCGCCTTTGGTGTTTCGGGTGATAGAGGCTTCCAAAAAAGAGTTGGGTGTACCGTTGCTTCCTGCCTTGATCCAGGACGCGGAACACTCGACATCCCCTCAACAGGAAGTGTCAGAAATAATACCCATCTCAGAGAACCTGGCAGCATGGAAGCTTCTGCCAGGTATTTCTATGTGGGTTCTAGAACCTGTAGAAAAATTCAATTTGCTCGCCGTCCTCCCTGTTTCAACGGCGTGGTTCCCACTACCGTGAAACCGGGACAGGCATGTCTACTGTGGAAAGAACTGCAAAATCTCTTGGTCAAAGGGGCCATAGAACATGTTCCCCTTCTAGAGAAAGAGTCAGGCTATTACAGCAGATACTTCCTGGTTCTCAAGAAGGGTGGGGGGTTGTGTCCGATTCTAGATCTTCGAGGCTTGAACCGCTCGGTCAGGGTGTTCAAGTCCTAGATGCTGACTATCAAGACGATCGTATCACAAGCCCAACATCACGTTTGGCTGGTCACCATCAATCTCATGAACGCATATCTTCATATAGAGCCACAGCACAGGAAGTTCCTGAGGTTTGCTTTCAGGGGCGAAGCCTTCCAGAATCGGATTCTTCCATTTGGCATAGCCCTATTAACCAGCACATTCAGGAAATGCATGGATGCAGCACTGGCTCCTCTGCGACTCCAGGGCATCCGCATTCTGAATTATATAGACGACTGGCTGATCCTAGCGCAGTTCCAAGAACTGCAGTTCAGCACAGGGATATCGTCTTGAATCATCTGGGGATTATATGAAATTCGGTCATGATGCAGGCACAATCGTCTCCCGCACAAATCGTTTCCATTCAGAACACCCTGAGCAAGGTCAGGCTAGGTTGAGGTTGCACTGCTCGTCAGTATCATTGAATACTAGGTCTCATAGCGTTGGTGTCCGCGGTGATCCCATCGGACCTTCTGCACATGAGACCGCTTCAGTTGTGGCTAGAAGCCAGGGGGTTTTATCCGAGGGCCGGTCCCCGAAGGCAAATAAGGGTTACCCGCCACGTGCTTCGTTCCCTTTCTATGTGGTTCAGACCCTGGTTCTTAGCTTGGGTCCCACTCTAGGTGTGTCTTGTCGTCGCAGGCAGCTAACGACAGACGCCTCCCTGACGGGCTGGGTAGCGGCTGGGTGGTCGTCCGGCTTAAAGGGATAGGAGGGTCGTCAGTTCGGTTGTCACAGTAACTGTCTTGAGCTGATGGCTGTATTTCTGGCCCTGAAATACTTCCTCCTGAGGCTGCCATGTCTTGGTGTGGGTGGGCAATACAGCGGTAGCATCTTACGTAAACCATCGGGGGCATCCACGTTCACGTCAGCTGAATTTCTGGCAGGTTGGATCCTCCTTGGGGCCCAGGGCAGCTCCTGACACTCAGGACAGTTTCGTCCCTGGATGCCCGTGTGTGTGGGAGAAGATTTACTCTGAGGTAGTGAACAAATCTGGGGGAGATTTCACAGGGCAGAAGAGGACCTCTTCGCCTCTATGATAGCACAATGTCTCCTCTACTTCTCCCTAAGTCACCCAGCCCCCTTGGGTCTGGATTTAAAGGCACATACATGACCCTGAATGCGTCTGTATGCGTTTTTGTCCCCCGGTTTTTCTGCTCCCGGGAGTCTTGACAAGGTTTGCCAGCAAGGTTCTTGCCTCCTTCTAATGGCGCTGGCCGAACAGGATATGTTTCTCGAATACCTCTCCTCGACAGCTCACCTTGGGCGATTCCGAACAGGGAGGACCTTCTCATCACTGGCCCAAATTGTGAAACCTTTCATGCTTGGCCCCTGAGGGTACCAACTGAGGTTCACAGGGCTTTCTCTTGAGGTTATCGAGACCATTTCAAGTGCTAGGGCTCCCTCCACTTGGAACTAATCTGGGTAGATTTTACAGGGCAGAAGAGGACCTCTTCACCTCTGTTGATAGCGCAATGTCTCCTCTACTTCTCCCCGAGTCGCCCAGTTTCCCCACCTAAGTTCATATTACAGAACCAGCTAACTGCCAGTTTGCTTCAGTTCTGGATTTTCTGTAGAAAGAACTGTCAGCGGGCACTTGCCTCGCCACTGCCAGGTTCTATGTGGCCTCCACTGCGGTTTGCCATGCCTTGGTGGGCAGGGTGCCCCCTAAGAGGCATCCTTGCTAGGACCTCTTCATAGGGGAAGACCCCCCTTTTTAGACCTCTAGAGTCTGCGTCTGGTAGACTTCAGACTCTCAAGATGGTTTTTCTTATGGCAATTATGTCTCTAAAGAGACTTGGGTACCTACAGGCTCTGTCTCTTTTGCCGGCCTGTTTAGAGTTTGCCCCAGCTATGACCAAAAGCATTCTTTGCACCCTCACCCTAACTACCTGCCCAAGGTACCTTCCGTGACCCTTGGCTGGTTATTTTCTAAGCCTTCTGCTCCATGCCGTTTGTAACGCCAGAGCAGCTAAGACTTCTCAGACTTTGTCCAGTCTGTACCCTTCAGACTTATGTCCACCACTTTTGCTAGTGGCATAAAGTCAGGGCAGAAATTCTTCACTTGGAAGCCATGACTGGGGGGTGGTCACCTCCTGGAAGACTATGTCACTTTGGGTGAGAGACATTATTGCCCGGGCCTACAAGGTGCACGGTCAAGCTTCGCCAGTAGGTTTTAGGGCGCATAGGGCTCTCCTCCTTTAAAGCCTTGGCTAGAGGTCTTCCTCTGCAGCAAGTTTGTGATGTGGCAGGCTGGTCCTCTCCGCACACATTCATCTGGTTTTATGGTCATGTTACTAGATGTTCATGTTACCCCAGGCTCTTGTGCCCTTGGGTCGACATCTACGCTCATGTCTAAGCAAGTTTGTGATGCGGCAGGCGGATCCTTTCCGCATACATTCTCAGATCTTATGGCTTAAATCTTTCATGCCTGAACAAGTTTGTGACGCGGCAGGGTGGTCCTCTCCGCACACATTCTTCAGGCTCTATGGTTTGGATGTTCATGCTACTCCGGGCTCTTACGCCCCTGAGTCGACATCTACACTCATGTCTAAGCAAGTCTGTGATGCGGCAGGCTGGTCCTCTCCGCACACATTCATCTGGTTTTATGGTCATGTTACTGGATGTTCATGCTACTCCGGGCTCTTACGCCCCTGAGTTGACATCTACACTTATGTCTAGGCAAGTTTGTGATGCGGCAGGCTGGTCCTCTCTGCACACATTCTCAGATCTTATGGCTTAAATCTTTCATGCCTGAACAAGTTGGTGATGCGGCAGGCTGGTCCTCTCCGCACACATTCATTATACTTTTATAGTTTGGATGTTCTTGCCACTCCGGGCCCTTATGCCCATGAGTCGACATCTCGAGCTCATGTCTGGTCAAGTTTGTGATGCGGCGGGCCGGTCCTCTCCGCACGCATTCATCAAATTTTATGGGTTAGATGTTTTGCTACTCCGGACTCTTGAGTCGACATCTCAAGCTCATGTCTGAGGCCTCTCGAGTTCTTGTGAGCACACTTCACAACCATAGGGGTCCGGACAGCCCCAGTGCGGCGGCGTGGGTATTGCGTTCCCAAAGCGCTTAGCAAAGCGCAGCATCATAGAGAAGCTTTTTGTAAAGGGAATGTCTCGGGTTACATGTGTAACCCTTGTTCCCTGAAAAAAGCGGAACGAGATGCTGCGCTTCTTTGCCGCACTGGGACGTCCCAGGACTGCTCTTCAAAAAAAGTATCTGACAACACCTGGTGACGCATCCATTTATAGCTTGGCCACAGGTGCGTCTAATGACTACATCAGCCGAGGCTATAAATTCCGGTCAATGTTCATTGACGTGTTACACACATATTCACAGCTCGTTCACAAATAGGATTGTTCCCAAAGTGCTTAGCAATGCGCAGCATCTCTTTCCGCTTTTTTCAGGGAACAAGGGTTACATATGTAACCCGAGACGTTTTACCCCCTAGTGGTTGAATAGGGGGCTGGGTCCGTGTATCTTTTGGTCATTCGATTTTCCATTTAGAATCGGGTATTAAAAAACAAAAAGTGGCTATTTGATTTTTGTTTTAAAATACAAAAAATTTAATTAAAATACAAAGCTTTTCTCTTTTTCAGTGTCTAAAAGGGATGAGTGATATTTTAAAAATAATAAAATTAGGGATGACTGTAGGCCTCATGGATGGACTGAGTTTTTGCAGGCAATTGCTGCTTTAAACATCCCCTATTCAACAGTACCAAACCATACGGTTAGACATGTAATAAGTTCATTTAAAACCAAACTGTCTACATCGTCCTCTATGGTACAAAGAATGTATTAAAGTACACCTTCTTCTAAGGACTCAGAGGCATCAGCGTTTAAATCACCATCTCATGATAAAAAAGAGTGGTTGTCATTTTGATGGTGTATAATTTTGATGTTCATATTTTTTGTACAAATTAATCATGTGATATTCAATAAAGCCATGAAATTATGTTAAATATATACATAAACGTTTCACCCATTTGCACATATTGAATACACTTAAATGCAGTACTATTACAATAAGTTATCCTTAGTTTTTTCACAAAATGTGATACAAACTCATCATTTTTAATAAAATTATCACTATAAAGCATCATAACATCATCATAATTACGACCTCGAATCATATGATATTGGAAGAAAACACAATGATGACCACATGTGTCAGACATAAAATGCTGAACTTGTTTAGCTGAATATTGAATGCGTGTTGAATTCCTTTTTAGAAAGTCAATGATTAATACAGGAAAATGAATAAAATCAGGACTATTACCGAAACTGTCAAAGAAAAATGCTGAACCATCCTTATTTATGTAAATAGCCAGCCAGTGTTCCCCGGGGAGGTGTGAAGGATGTGTGTTGATTATTGCAGACGTGGGTAGTGTTCTTAACGGATCCTTCGGTAAATGATCACAAGGTAGTACACCAAGAAAATGCATGTTTTGTGTGATTCTCTCCATAACCGTAGTAAGTTGTATGGTGTTCATGTTTTTAATTAATAGTAATCAACAAGCACCTGTCTTCGGTTAGAAACTTCAATGATGTTGTCAATAACAGCATAAACAATCAGATTAATGGTTCTTGGAAGCGGTTGTCTGAACCGCACTTCTAGTCTGATATTCCCAGACTTAACAAGCGAGATGTGTTACAACAATCTTCGTCTGGAGTGAGGTTAAAACCATAAAGGGTATAACCCTGCAGAAAATCTTCTCTGTCGATTACCAATGCTTGGTTTTTTAGATGTCTTCCAGACGAAAGTGCAAGCTGGTAAAACTCTCGTACGGCTGTGCCTGCCCCAAAGTCGGGTTGTAATGGTTTAGCGGGGTGTTGCTGCCCATCACATAAACAGCTACAAACTCCAGATCATAATGCTTAAATGCAAAAGGGTTTTTATCGTATGCCCCTGTAAAAGCATCATTATCGACCATACCCAATATGATAGATTTGGGGAGCGTTCCTAAGAATAGGTTTCCCTGCTTTGATATACGGCCTCCAGCTTTTGTAAAAAAAATTATAATTTTAATGCATACAATATACAATGACTAATTAAGATCTTTCACTTTTTTATTGCCTCATAATGATCATTTTGGTTTGTATGTTTCTTCAATTCTAAGTTTATTTGGATAAAAGCATCTACTAAATTAATAAAATCATTTTTATATTATTTTACTGTGCTGTATTTTGAAGATTTATATATGCTAAGTAATTATTTTAAATTGTAAGAGTATTTAAATTTGTAAACAATTTATAAGCACACAAGTCTTGTCCAAATGCATAGGTTTGTGCTAATCAATGTAGTAGCTCACATGTGTAGGATGCCAAATAATTAAAATGTAGTTTTGTTTGTATTTCTTATCAGCGTTGTCAACAGAGGATGAGATGCAAGGAGCTTCCGCCAAAACCCCAAGTTTGACTGTTAACCCTGACTCTTCCGATGAAGTAGACGGCCTGCATGAAGAAAACAAGAAGGCGAAAAGAAGGGCAAGAAAGGAAAAGAAAAAAAGTTGACTCTTCATCCTTTTCCGATGAATCTGTATCTTATTCCACCTCTGATTCATCTGTTTCCTCTTCACCGCACAAAATGAGGAAACATAAGAAAAAATCAGAAGAAAGCAAAACAAAATGCAAAAAAGCAGAAGAGGTATGTTGTCATTGTCATAAATCATTGTTATAATGGTGTCCTAAAGTACTGGGGAAAAGTCTTAGAAAATGTTTTTGTCTAGAGAGTACGTTATCAAAACCAATGCCATAAATAGTTTTCGCTTCTCAATTAACATCATAGAAAGCTAAATTAATATTCGGTGTAACCAACATTGTTCATGTAATCCCAGAATCAATAATGATGAGATCAGGACCTAATGGGGTACCATATGTGGCAGTGAACTCAATGTGATTGATATTGTCACAACAGGTGATAGTCTTATTTGAGTAACTAACTAATCATGCACCTTTTTCCTCTCCCAGTGTTTCTACCAGAGCATGCAATACAAAGATACAAAAAGGTCCTGCAGTACTTGCAACAGGGAATCACCAAAACACTGGCGTACCACAAGTGTGGGGTGGACCGCAAAACAATTGTAGATACTGCAGCAATAGCTGAGCTAGAGGCTTGTGACGTTGAAGCCTACAAGACCTTGTGCGAAACATTCCATAGAGGCCAGAAACTGTCACAGTTTGCAGAACAATGCAAAGAAATGTGCATACGAAGGAGCCACTTTGAAGTGTCATTGTCCAAAAAAAGACAAATGGCTTGCTCATTGACCTTTGTCAAAAAAAAAAGTAACTTGATTTAATACTTGTGTGTGTCAGAGAAACATTGTTCAGTGTTCATGTTCAGGCATTGTGAGTGCAAAGACATTTATTTTATTTCTTGAAGTTTTATCTGTTGTTATGTTTGATCAGTTTTTGGTCATTTGATGTAAAAGTTTTTTGCTATTAAAACAATGCTTCCTTTATGACAGTGTTCACCTTCTGTTTGTTTTCTAGTGTGGACATAAAATTAAAACAAATATTGAAAGCATGTTATCAACACTTATTGCAATAAATTCCAATGTTCTTATAATTTGTCATTTTGTAATGTGGAATTACAGTTCTGTATCAGATAATCATTTATTAATGGGGTCCCTGTATTTTCACTTTAGAATACTGTCTGGAACTTAGTTGTAAGTAATTCCCTCATAATTATGTGGTAATTCTGTATTAATTGCTCATGGGTTCCCTGTATTTTCACTTTAGAATACTGTTCCAGGTTGTAAGTAATTCCCTCATAATTATGTGGTAATTCTTTATTAATTACTCATGGGTTCCCTATATTTTCACTTTAGAATACTGTTCCAGGTTGTAAGTAATTCCCTCATAATTATGTGGTAATTCTTTATTAATTACTCATGGGTTCTCTGTATTTTCCCTTCCCCTCAGTCATTGCCTTACATACAGGAATAATTTACCCAAAGTTAATGAGATATATGCTGAGGAAACAAGAGACACACACTATACTGTATATAAATCATAATCCTACCTGAGGTAAGTTGGCTAGTCACTTATAGTGGGGATGGGGTTCCATTCCGTAGTTGATTTCTGGTTACAGACCACACTCACAAAGCAATTGACCATACAGGCCAAAATGATTAAATTAGCTGTAATGACTAATTTTGGTAGTGTAGTAATTCCACAAAATGCATATTGCATTTCCATAGTAATAGTAACATTAGTAGTAAGGAAGAAGAAAGGGCCACAAACTGATTATTGTATTGGCTAATTGTGTTCATTAGTAGTTACTTAATAGTTATTTCTTCTGAAGCTGAATTAGTAGATAATTAAAAGTAGTTCATAAGGAGGCATGACTGAATTCAATAGTTATTGATTAGCTAATTGTTACTTGACACAATTATAAAATGATATTACATACTTATTAGTTAACACATCTTCCTTAGTAGTTAATAGTTTTTTTTTTTTTTATTGCATAACAAGAACAGGAACAATATATAACATACACATACAGAGGATCACAGAGTAGTATTATCTATTACATTCATAATAGCATCAAAGAAACAATAGACAGAAAGAAAAAGAAAAAGAAATAAAAAAAAGAAACTATACAGGGGAAACATTACAAAAAATTCCAAAAAGAAAGAGATTCAAAAATTCTATACATCCGTTTCGCTTTTTTATTTCTTGCATCTTTTAGGGCTTCAATATAATGTTTAAGCTAAATTTTTAATAGTATAATGTTAGGTTTATTATTTGTCCATTTCTGTTTGTGAATATGGTATTTTCCATACGTAATTATTAAGTTAATTACCAAATTTTGCTCCAAACTTTTATTTTTGTATAATAAAAAAATATCTTTACCAGATAGACGAATCTTTAATTTTGTGAATTTAAATATCAGATATTCAACATCAATCCAAAACAATTGGGTTTATTTTTATTGTTGTTTATTTTTAAACACATTCAAAGAATAAATGTTGTATTGATTCTAATTCTGTGTTACAAAAAATGCATGTTGTCTCCATGTCTCTAAAAAATCTTGAGACCACTTGTCTCACTGGATAAATCAAGTGAATAATCTTATATGTAATTTCTTTAACTTTATTAGTAAGACAGTATTTACTAGGTAAATTCCAGACCTCTTTCCATTCAATCTGATTATACATTGAGTTCCAAAAGGGTTTGCATTTAGGCAATAATGAAGTTCTACATAATTCTCTAATATAAAAGTTATTAAATTTTGTATCTATAATTTTCACACCACCAATACTTAGCTGATTGGTAGTATATATGGAGATAGGCTCAGAAGATACATTGCCTGATAAAAGTTGAATAAGGCCACTAGGAATGGCATCAAATACTACTGCAAACTCTTTAGCAGTTACAGGGATCTTATAATAGTTCAGGAATTCACAGTAATTAAAAAGATGTCCATTATCCTTAAATAACTGTCTGACCAAAATAATATCATTATTGTACCAGTTTCTATAAAATAAAGATTTATTTTTAAACGTAATATATTTATTGTTCCAAATCGAAGATTTGTGTGGAGAAAAGTTATGCTTATAAATGAGCATCCATAATAAAAAAAACCTGTTTATGAAAAGAAGAAAGCTTTATCGGAACCTTATTTATGTCAAAGTTACACCTTAAAAAAAATTCTAAACCCCCCAGCTTATCAAAAATGTACTCAGGGATGATATTCCAAATTTTGCCTTTAGAGTTCAAGTAGTTCTTTATCCACTTATTCTTAAATACGCAATTCGCAGTATTAAAGTCAAGTACATTTAGACCACCATCCTCAATTGGATTGCATAAAACTGTTTTTTTTAAATAATGTGGTCTGTTCTTCCAAATGAAATTGAACAAAATAATATCCACCTCTTTTATAACTGACTGTGGAACATCTAATGCAAGAGCTGTATACACCAATCGTGACAATCCTTCAGCTTTGGATAATAATATTCTTCCTTTTAAGGAAAGATCTCTCATTAACCATGAGTTTAATTTTTGTTTAATTTTCCTAATAATTGGTGTAAAATTCAAATTATTTCTCTCTTTTTGACCTTTACAGATCTTAATACCTAAATAATCTACTATCACCTTTACTGGAATACCAAATATGTTATCATGATTACATGTTTTCAAAGGGAATAACACGCATTTTTTAATGTTTAAACATAAACCAGATACAGAAGAGAAAGTATTAAGGCACTCAATAGCTTTTTTAATTTCAGTTTCATTTCTTAAAAAAATGGCAGTATCGTCCGCTAATTGAGAGCATTTTAACTCTTTCTCCAAAATTCTAATACCATGAAATGTATCTCTTTTAATATGTATGGCCATGGTTTGTGTTACAAGTAAGAAAAGAAATGGTGAAATGGGACAGCCTTGTCGTATACCTCTATTGATTTTAAACCTTGATGATGTTCCATATGATAACTTAACTGAGCTGTTACAGTCATTGTACAGTGTTTGAATAGCTTTTTTAAAGTATACTCCAAAACCGAAATAATCTAAGGTCTCCAACATAAAGTTATGATCGATAGTATCAAACGCTTTAAAAAAATCAACAAATAAAACAAAACTATTATCTGTAATAAATTCGTTATAGTCAATTAAATCCAAAATGAGCCTAATATTATTACAAATGTGTCGACCTTTCATAAATCCTGATTGACATTCATCAATTATGGGATCAAGACAGTTCTTCAATCTTTCTGAAAATATTTGTGCAAAAATTTTGGCATCATTATTAATTAGCGTAATCGGACGCCAATTTTCTAAAAATAATATATCCTTATTGGGCTTTGGTAGTAAAGTTATCAAACCTTGTCTCATTGAATTGGGTAAATAACCTTGTTGTATAGCTTCTCTAAATATAGCTAACAAAAAAGGGGATAATTCTTTTTGAAAATATTTATAAAATTCACTAATTAAACCATCATTCCCGGGTGACTTATTGTCTTTGAGTTTATTAATACAGTGAGATACTTCATTTAAAGAAATCTCTTGGTCGCACAATTTAATAGAAGACTCACTTATCTTTTGAATGCCATTTTGAATAGAATCTAAGAATGACTGTGCATTGCTCAATTTGTCATCATAAGAGTACAATTTCTCATAAAATTCAGCCACATATCTTGATATTTCTTTAGAATTTTCTGTTAACTGTCCATTAATATTTAGTTTGACCATAGATGTAAGTTCTACATTCCTTTTTTCCATGTTAAAAAAGTATTTTGTATGTTTTTCTCCTTCCTCTAACCATTTCTTTCTTGATCTTACAAAGGCACCCTTTGCTTTATATTCATATATTTTATCTAAATCTAATTGTAATTGTAGTAATTTGTTTTTCTTTTCTTGATCTATATTACAATTTCCAGAAAGACCTATAATTTCTTGTATAATTTTTTCTTCGTTTTCTCTTCTATATTTGGCTATTTCTTTTCCTCTCCTTATTGCTAAAATTCTAATTTTATACTTCATTAATTCCCAATTTACCCCAAAAGAGTTAGTTACATTTGCCTCCTTCCAGCAATCTATGATAACCTCTTTTGCTTTATCTCTAAACTGCACATCTGTCAATATATTCTGGTTCATTTTCCAGTATGTAAAAGTTTTTATATTTGTGGAATTAGTTGTATTTAAAGAGAGAGAAATAGCTTTGTGATCTGTAAGAACAGATGGCTCTATAGAGACCTCATTAACACAATTAATTAGATTCCTTGAAATCAACCAATAGTCTATACGTGATTGTTGAGAAAGGTTTCCTTTACACCATGTAAACTGAATTTTTTCAGGATATTTATTTCTCCATATATCAATCAGGTCCAGAGTAGAACATAAATTATTCAATTCTAGAAGAACAGACCTGTTATTTGGACGAGGTGGAAAACAATCCTTTTCAGAATCCCATATTGTATTGTAATCCCCTCCAAGTATTAATTTTGCATTGCTATATTGTTCCACCATTTTTTCAATCTGGTCTTCAAAATTCAAAAATAAAGTTTTGTTTTGTGTGGTAACATTACTTGCGTAAATATTCCCCAAAATAAAAAATTCTGTATTCTTTTCTATAACCAGTATCACCCATCGACCTGAATCATGCATTTTAGTTTGAATTATTTTCCCCTTAAATGTACCTTTTAATATCGCAACACCAGCTGATCGATTACTCCCATATGACATCCATAAATCATCCCCCCATTGGCTCTTCCAAAAATTATGATCTGACAAAGATGCATGTGTTTCTTGAATATAATAAAAATCACATTTGAATTTCCTGCAAAACAAAAAAACTGCTTTCCTTTTCAGCAAATCTCGAATTCCCCTGACATTTAAAGATAACACTGACAAAGATACCAATGTGCTATATTCGCAACTTTAAATTTAACAAATGTGAAACAAAACATGTTCCCAACACCTCAACAATAGAATTGACAACCCAAATTGACCTTAATAAAATTTTAAACTAAATCAAAACCTTTATAAAACTAGGCTACTGTGCAATTGCAACATATTATATTTAGCCTATGTTTCGATTAACAACGGTCCATTCTGTCCGTAAACTGAAAAAAATATTCGGCTATGTTGTAAATGCCACAAAAGTGACAAACATCAGATTATGACTGCACTTGTCACCTTTCATAATACTTGCACAATCGTTGTATGATCATATTCAAACTTTAGGGAGGTATTTCTTTTCCATCAACGAAGGCTCGTACGCCGACGAAGTAAGCCTTCTTCCCTATCTGACGAGCAGCCTCCACCTTTGGCCACAGTTGCCTACGTATTGCTTTGTCCATAGTCGTTAAATCCTCTCCAAACCTTAGCTCCTTGGATCTCAGGTATGTGCTGGTTTTTGCCGCTTTCCAAAGTATGTCTCGTAAGGATCTGGACACAAACTGGATGATGATCGTTCTCCCTTTCGTGGCGTTTCCTTCAAGTTTTCTTCCGAGCCGGTGTACTGTATCTACGTCTTGTTGTATTTTGGTGTTGAACTCTGGAAGAATTGCGCAACAGATATCCACGACTTGTGCCTTCACATCTTCACCTGTCTGCTCAGCCAGACCGTACAATCTCAGATTCCATCTTCTTTTATACCGTTCTATCTCGTTAAGCCTGGAATCGAACTCCGACATTTTCTTACTATGTGCATCACTGACCTCATGCATCGCCTTCGTGTCCTTTTTCAAGATTTTCACATCATCTTTGACATCCTTTACTTCATTGAAGAGGAATTCCGTCATTTTTTTTAAAGCTTCAATGCTCACTGTATTTGCCCTTAAGAGCTCCTCTAATCCGTTGACTCTTTCATTTATGCAACGCATGATGTTTTCTTGAATTTCAGACAAGGACGGTTCAGTTTTACTTTTCTTCGGCTCAGGGGTGCTGGGCGTTGAATCCGAAGGAACTGTAGTGCCTTGCACTACATATGCGTGCATTGTTTGAATGTCAGTGCCGCAAATGTGTATTTCATCCTCTTTGTTCTTCATCTTTGTCAGCGGCTTTGTTAGGCTTTTTCCTTTAACTTTACTCTCCCTCTCTTTGCGTTTTTCCGCCATTCATTGCAGTCTCTATTGGTTAGTCACAGCGTTCAAAAGCAATTTACAATGATTCTCCGTGTTAATAATCTGGTAAATAATAAGATCTTACATTTATATGTCCGATTGGTCAATTTTTTAACAAAAAAGAACGAAATGAGGTGAAGGAACAAACTTTTATCCTCAGCTTCTCAAAACTACCTCCTCACCGGTTGCCATCTTGCGCGCCCCTCCTCTAGTAGTTAATAGTAGTGACTTAAGTGTTCATGAAGAATGACCTATTAGTTCTTCAGTAATTCCTTATTAGTTATGCATTAAGTAAGATACAGTATTCTAAAGTGTTACCCATTCTTTTTGCAATAGCTTATTTGTTGAAGGAGATAGAGGCAAGAAACCAGCGTCATTCAGTAGAGTAGTACATTGCACAAATTTCACAAAAAATCGATTAACCCCTATTGGTTGAATACGGAACTGAATGTCCAAAATTAAACTTCTTTTTATAATAGTTTTTTGTTGAAAAAAAAATATGCACAAAAGTAGATGAAGATAGTGGGAATCGGGAACGGCATGTCCAAAAATAACATTCTTTTTGTAATAGCTTTTTTGTTGAAGGAGATAGAAGAACGAAACCAGCGAAATTCAATAAGAGGAGGACAGTACGGAACTTCACAATAATTTGTTTTACCCCCTAGTGGTTGAATAGGGAGCTACATGTCCAAAATTAACTTTCGTTTTGTAATAGCTTTTTTGTTCAAGGTGATATAGACACAAAACTAATGTCATTCAATAGACGAGGACAGTGCACAACTGTCACAACAATTAGTTTTACCTCTTGTGGTTAAATATGGAATTAGTTTTACCCCTATTGGTGGAATACGGATTTGCATGTCCAAATTTAACATTCTTTTTATAATAGTTTTTTTGTTGAAAAAAAAAATAAAAAATATAAAAAAAATCACAAAACCAGCATCATTCAGTAGATGAAGATAGTGTTCAACTTTCACAACCATTTGTTTTACACCTAGTGGTTGAATATGGAACTGCATTTTCAAAATGTAACATTCTTTTTGTAATAGCTAGTAGTAAATATTATATACCTATATTATATGCCTACGATTTATGACCTAACATGTGTACCTTTGACCTTTCTCCCCTCCCCACCCCAACCCTCCGGCAGTCATACCTCATACAGGATGTGGTATGACGTGTTTGGTCAGCTGTTCTGATAGCCCTGCGCTGTAGCCGAGCCCATCTGTGTATTTAAAAAAGAGGTTAGGTCTGTTCATTGCAACTATTCAGCAAGTATTTTTTGTGATTTCCACTTGAGCAATGGCATCCCCCAGAAGTCCTAAACCTTGTTGGTGAATGATGTAGAAACGAATGTTAAGTTATGTTGGGCTCAGAGGAAAAGATATGGACCATGCATAACCAAGTCACTCCATGAACCTTTAGGAGATCTGAAATACGAATTTAATCTAGACAATGCTCGTTTGTGTGTGTACGACTTTGACAGAACATTATGTTCTGTTAAGTTATTCAACAGGGGCGATGTAATGGATGAAGACCATTTCACGGAAAAGGACTGGGATGTATTTTACAATCGCGTTTGGAGGGATCTGAATGATTCTGGAGATGCCCCATTATTCGTTGCAGAGGGGGTTGGGTGACCACACTATCAAGAGGCTGGATGACCATGGCTACATACTTACTAGTGAGAACAAACTGGGTATCAGTGACAGAGTGTGTCCTTCCCCAGAGACAGATCACAATGAAAGTTTCCACATGAAGATTTTGTTTCAGTGGAAAGATGTCCCTATCCTGAATGATGTTTTCAAGGATAGACAAACTGTTTAAATGGAGTGGTGCATATGACCGATACAATGTAATTAAATTCAGGTTGTTTGACCCCAAAAAGTGTGGGAGAGTTCATATGAGTGAGCGTGTAACACCACCCACCTCATTTCAAACCAACGCTCAAACCAACATGTCTCAAGACTTTACTACAGAACTTCCTGGCCCCGTCGCATCACCCGATAACACGGCTAATACAGCATCATCCGATGACACGGCTACTTCAGCAAGAAGTGATGGTCCTGTAAGGTATCCTGGCATCGGCCATTGGCTCGACAAGTTTTGCATGGAGCTTGGCTACAACAATCTAACGTTCATTTTATCTCACGGACCAGGATGCCCGCTTCCAGATGCAGCGACTCTTAAGGGGGATGACGACACTGATGGAGTTGTTGGTGTAAAGGGGTTCAATTTTATAAAAGCAGTCATAGTGGTCATTCTGGATTATCTCCTCGACGTGAAGTTAAAAGAGTTGTGCTACAGTTGTGAAGTGGATCACCCCAGTCAGGTCCAGCACACGTGTTTGTGTGATCCAAACAAGTATTTCCTTTTCACACATTTTGAAGAAATTTCCTGTAAACTGTTTAAACCGATGTTAAATCAAGTCATCGGCCAGGCTTTGAAACCATTTGGATTGACACCACATCCTCAGAGAATCCAAGGAATTGTCGAAGGCGTGTCGTGTGAACTAAGAGAGGAGCCATACATTCTACAGAGACTGCGTGAAATCCGTGAGAAGCTGGTGAATGATAGTGGTGAACAGGCTGTCATGATGCAGTGGACGGGTGGAAAGACAGTCCGGCAGGTTCCTTATTTTGACGCTAACATGGGTAACTGCTGTGGTGTTACCAGACAGCTTAAATTTATTCTGAGACGTCGTCTTCAATGTAAAATAGTCAATATGTTGTATAAGATCATTAATGATGATTGTTCTGGACAAAACAAGCTTGTAAATGAACCCTATATTAACAAACGGGTGATTTGTCTAAAGAAGCACATGGATATAGTCAGAGGTCAATCAAACGACTGGACTGAAATGATACAACTCTATGCCTGCCAGAATGATTCGCCCTGTGTGTTTCTTAAAAACATTTTAAATTCATTGTTTGAACGCGATAATGGCTGTAAAATTGCCGATATAATATGCTTATGTACATATGTAACTGATACGTGTGTGATGTTATTGTCAAGAAACGATCAGATTGCTAGATATGTCTTTGAAAATGTTAATATTCTGGTTAATTACCTGATTGACAAAAATGTTGATACATGTGTTAATTTCCTACAATATCTCGACATTGCTTGATGTTGGTGTTTCTATTTTAACTGTATAAGCATGCATTGTACTGTGTGATTACCCCTGATTTAAAATAAAAGTGCATTTTTTATAGAATCACTGTTTCATTATTTACGTGGTGTCTGATCTGGTAACATGACCGAGCAATTGGATAAGGTGTACTACACGCCATCAAACCCCGGCTCTTTAGGGGGTGTAAATAGATTAAAACGTGGTGTATTAGAGGAAAGTGGTGATTTGCTAAGTGATAAAGAAGTTTCAGACTGGTTAGCCAGTCAAGATGCTTATACACTCCACAAACCACTATGCCATAATTTTAAAAGGAATAGGGTCGTTGTTTATGGTATTGACACACAGTTTCAAATGGACCTGGTAGATATGTCAATATATTCTATGGAAAATGACAATACTATTTCTGCTTACATGTATAGACGTGTTCAGCAAACATGCATGGGCGCGTTGTATAAAGAACAAGACTGGAATGGCTGTGACCAATGCATTTAATTCAATACTACAAGAGGGTAGAGTCCCTCAGAGAATTCAGACAGACAAGGTGAAGGAATTTTTTAACAAGCATTTCCAACAACTAACTAAAAAGCACAACATTTACCATTTCAGCACAGGGAGAGAATTGAAGGCAACCGTTATTGAACGCTTTAATAGAACATTAAAAGGACTGATGTGGCGGTATTTAACAGCTATAAACTCTAAACGTTACATCAACATTTTATAAGACATTATTCAAGGATACAACAGTAGTTATCACAGAAGTATTAAAATGAGGCCTGTAGATGTCAACAAAGAAAATGAACCGGTCGTCTATGACAATTTGTATGGTAATATGTGTAAGAAGACACCTGTATTTAAATACAAAATCGGTGACGTGGTTAGAATATCAAAGATATGGGGTCCTTTTACCAAGGGGTATGAACAAAACTACACAGTTGAGTTCTTCACTATAACCGAATGTATACCACGTCAACCACCAGTCTACAAACTATTTGATTATGATGGTGAAGTTATCGACGGATCATTTTATGAAGAGGAGATACAAAAAATTTTTGTGGACAAGGACAATGCTTTTAAAGTAGAAAAGATATTAGACAAGAAGAAGCACGGTAAAAGAACCATGGTGCTCATACGGTGGGTGGGATGGCCTCCGAAGTTTGACAGCTGGGTTAATGAAAAAGATGTTGTAGATCTACAGACCTCTTAAAGCATATAAAAATATACATTTGACACCTGAGTTCATTTCTGCAGTAAACGGTCATGGATGAAGCCATGCAATGCTTCATAAGCTCTTTACCCCGAAAACCGAATTTCGAATTACAGAAAAAGATTAGCCAGACATATAAACTTAAAAGGCAAGTGGGAGGTGGGTCTGGCTGAAATTGAATACCCTAGATCTTGGTACACTATTACTGATGATGATGCGGAATTCCACTTGATAGAGGTTATCGACAAAAAAAAATATTTTGAGAACATAAATCTGAAAAGCGGATATTATGATAACATCGGTTACGATCATGTGAAAAACAAAGTGTACATGACAGCGACACCAGGAACAGCCTTAACATTCCACAGTAAACTAGCCATTATTTTGGGTATAATACCAGAGAAACCATTGGAATCTGTAAATGAGCATATTGAAAACAATTTTACATCAGTGTACGCACCACACCAAGCCGACATAAACGGAGGATTTTACACCATGTACCTGTACACAGATGTTATCGAATATCAAACTGTGGGGGATGCATACGTTCCGCTTTTGAGGTGTGTACATATAACCGGATCGGATCGTGAAATGGTCAGTGTGGCATATGACAGAGTGCACTACGTGTCAGTGAATAAAATTCTATTGGAGAGATTTGTATTGAACTCAAAGACGACAGAAACAGGGGAGTGCCATTTTCTTACGATAAAGTTGTCGTTAAACTACACTTCAGACCTGTGAAACAACCGATCCTTATAACCCGTACCAAATGGATCCTACTCATTATGTAAACTATTATAAAAATCAAGCAGGCGGTGGAATGCCGGGGTATGCGGGGGGAGGAGTTATGTATGGGGCAGGGCTCAGAGGCCTTTTCAGGTGTTTGTTTAGAATGGCTCTTCCGTTGTTAAAAAGAAGTTTCAGCATAGCCAAACCACACCTTAAAAATGCTGCTAAAAACATAGTCAGCGACATTGTCACCAATGTCATGACACATTCCTTTAAAAACAATAAATCTCAAGATGGGTCGGGTTTAATGGTTATGTTACGTAAACGGAGGTCTAAACCACCTGGAGTGAGGAGGGGGAGGAGTGGTCAAGCGGTAAAGAAAACCAGGAAACACCCTAAGAAAACTGCAGTTAGACAACAAAGATGAAAGAGAGCTGTGAAGCGCGTCTCATCTAGATCGGCTAAGAGATCTGTTAAAACTATATTCTAAACCATGGCTCTGCTACATACCATGTCCGAAGAATGTATTAAATCCAAACCGGATCTGTTTACAGTACTGATGACTCAGACTGCTATTGAAAAAACACATACATTGAAATACCTCCTCTATCTGCAATATTGGACAGCGCCCCCTTGGAATTTTTCAGTGGTGAAGATTATATAGATTTGAATAATATACTACTTTACATGCATGTTAAAATCACAAATCCGGACGGTTCAAATATCAGAGATGGGACTCCTGTTGGACTGGTCAGTTATCCAGGAAACACTATTTTTTCACAGGTTGATGTATCACTTAGTGATAGGTTAATTTCACAGAGTACAAACACGTACCCTTATCGATGTATTATAGAATGCCTTTTAAACTATGGTAAAGATATTCTCAGCAGGGTTATTTTACAAAGATTCTGCAGGACATATGGATGTAGGCGATCCGGCAGGGGCTAACAATGGTCTGACAAAGAGGGCTGCCTCTAGCAACGGAAGTGCAGTAGTCAAACATTTATCACCCATATACAGCGATATTTTCTTTCAAGAAAAACTAATGCTTAATGGGGTGGACATTAAAATCCATCTGACAAGAGGCAAAGATTAATTTTGTCTAATGAGGAGTGATGCTATAGCATACAAACTAAATATTTTATCAGCTTGTCTGTTTGTCAAAAAAGTATCAGTATCACCAGGAGTGAGACTACTAACTCAAGCACTACTCTCAACCACTGCCAAATACCCCATTGATAGGGTCTGTCTGAAAAATGTCTCCATACCAGCTGGAGGCCGTATATCAAACCAGGAAAACCTATTCTTAGGAATGCTCCCCAAATCTATCATATTGGGTATGGTCGATAATGATGCTTTTACAGGGGCATACGATAAAAACCCTTTTGCATTTAAGCATTACAATCTGGAGTTTCTAGCTGTTTATGTGGATGGGCAGCAACACCCTGCTAAACCATTATAACCCGACTTTGGGGCAGCCACAGCCGTACGAGAGTTTTACCAGCTTGCACTTTCGTCTGGAAAACATCTAAAAAACCAAGCATTGGTAATCGACAGAGAAGATTTTCTGCAGGGTTATACCCTTTATGGTTTTAACCTCACTCCAGATGAAGATTGTTGTAACACATCTCGCTTGTTAAGTCTGGGAATATCAGACTAGAAGTGCGGTTCAGACAACCGCTTCCAAGAACCATTAATCTGATTGTTTAAGCTGTTTTTGACAACATCATTGAAGTTTCTAACCAAAGACAGGTGCTTGTTGACTACTATTAATTAAAAACATGAACATCATACAACTTACCGCGGTTATGGAGAGAATCACACAAAACACGCATTTTCTTGGTGTACTACCTTGTGATCATTTACCGAAGGATCCGTTAAGAACACTACCCACGTCTGCCATAATCAACACACATCCTTCACACCCCCCCGGGGAACACTGGCTGGCTATTTACATAAATAAGGATGGTTCAGCATTTTTCTTTGACAGTTTCGGTAATAGTCCTGATTTTATTCGTTTTCCTGTATCAATCATTGACTTTCTAAAAAGGAATTCAACACGCATTCAATATTCAGCTAAACAAGTTCAGCATTTTATGTCTGACACATGTGGTCATCATTGTATTTTCTTCCAATATCATATGATTCGAGGTCGGGATTATGATGATGTTATGATGCTTTATAGTGATAATTTTATTAAAAATGATGAGTTTGTATCACATTTTGTGAAAAAACTAAGGATAACTCATTGTAATAGTACTGCATTTAAGTGTATTCAATGTGTGCAAATGGGTGAAACGTTTATGTTAAATACATGATTTGTAAAATGAATGTTTCTAATAAATAAAAAGAGCACAATGCCAAAATGTACCAATTTCATGGCTTTATTGAATATCACATGATTAATTTGTACAAAAAATATGAACATCAAAATTACACAACATCAAAATGACAACCATTCGTTTTGATCATGAGATGGTGATTTAAACGCTGATGCCTCTGAGTCCTTAGAAGAAGGTGTACTTAAATACATTCTTTGTACCATAGAGGACGATGTAGACGGTTTAGTTTTAAATGAACTTATTACATGTCTAACCGTATGGTTTGGTACTGTTGAATAGGGGATGTTTAAAGCAGCAATTGCCTGCAAAAACTCAGTCCATCCATGAGGCCTACGGTCATCCCTAATTTTGTGTGGGTCTGTTATACTCTTCACAAGATCCAACACGTGTGATCCCTGTATAGTATCACCTTTAAATACAAATTCTCCCGAATCATTCCAAGATGAAACTTCTTTGGCTTTAGACATTTTATCCATGATGTATCTTGCATTTTTCACACTTTTCAATGGTACATTTTTCAACACATCAGCAACAACATCATTGTACCCCCCCCATGTTCAACAGATGACTCTTTGTGAGACACATCGGGGGGTGGTAATGCAAGCGTTAAGGTGTTACTGGCCCGATCCCCCTGTTTAACTACTGTTAAAAATCTTTGTAAAACGGAGGTGTAAAGCTTGGCCTTCTCATGAGTATCCAAATTGTCTTTATACAAAATATTTCTTAGAGCAACATCCAGATCGTCTTCCACGGTTTGTTGAATAGATTCTCGGGTATTGGACATCTTTAGTTTATCTATTTGATTTTGAGGAACTAAAAACAGCTTCTCAGCATACTCCATCTTCAACCTTGTTTAGCCGTTATCAGACTGGATATAAAGGGGACTGCTATGCTCAAGAGCGGAAGAAGAAATCCTCCGTTCTGGTTGATCATGCGTTTTTTTCTGGACACACCAATCTTTTTATTGGCTATGTATTTAATTTCAGTCCTTCTCCTCATCAACCGGCGGTGTTGCTGGGTCGTTAGCGGAATTGTACCATAGAGAACATTAAGCGCTACCTCACACAATGTTAAAATGAGCTCGTCAGATGCTGATTGCATAATAAGACGCCTTTGCATCGGGGTCGCTTTAAATAACTTTTTTAATAGGGGGAGGTTTCTAAGACAAAAATGTTCAGGGGTTTTTGCTTTATAGTCCATCATGAGGTATCCAAAAGGTTAGTTGGTAGCATCTTGATAGCATTTGCTTCAATAGGTTTGGTTCAACCAATATCCACTATTTTAGAAACACATTTTCACTGCTTTGTTAAAAGTAAAGCCTTATACCAAGTTTTTTCACCATGCATTGCAACCCATTACAGACACATAATTTAAACACAATTTAAACCTAATAACCACTTTTTATGGCCTAAAATAATAATAATAAATAAAATGAACCCCCACACATTACTTTATCATGTTTTGAAAATTAATCAATTAATTATTTAATTTAATAGTTGAGGAAAACAATTCTTATACCATTATTTTTGTCATCTCAGTTTTCCATTAACATTGTCATCATTAAAGAATAATAATTTGTCTACTCTTTTAAATACGTAGATGGGGTCGGCTACAGCGCGGGGCTATCAGAACAGCTGACCAAACACGCCATACCACATCCTGTACAACTGCCGGAGGGGTGGGGTGGGGAGGGGAGGGGGGGGAAAGGTCAAAGGTACACATGTTAGGTCGTAAATTATAGGCCATCAATTATTTTTGTCACAAGGTATATAATATTTACTACTATAGCTTTCTTTTTTGAAGGAGATAAAGACAAGAAATCAGTGTCATTCAGTAGAGGAGAACATTGCACAACTTTAACAACCAATCGATATACCCCTATTGGTTGAATAAGGAACTGAATGTCCAAATTTATCCTTCTTTTTATCTTTTTTTTTGTTGAAAATATAAGCACAAAACCAGTGTCATTCAGTAGATGAAGATAGTGCGCAACTTTCACAACCATTCGTTTTAACCCTAGTGGTTGAATACGGAATTGCATGTCCAAATTTATCCTTCTTTTTATCTTTTTTTTTGTTGAAAAACATAGAGGCAAGAAATTAGCATAATTCAATAGAGTAGGACTGTGTGAAACTTTCCCAACCATTCGTTTTATCCCTAGTGGATGAATAGGGAATCGTATCTCCAAAATGTAATATTCTTTTTGTAATAGATTTTTGTTGAAGGAGATAGAGGCATGAAACCAGCATCATTCAATAGAAGAGGAAATTGCACAACTTTTACAACCATTTGTTTTACCCATAGTAGTTGAATACAGAACTGCATGTACAAAATGTAACATTCTTTTTATAAGTTTTTGTGAGAAATAAATTGTACATGCTGTCCTTGTTTGACATCTAATCACAGAAGCACACCACAAAGAGTCCATGACCTTCCTTATATGCTGTTAGTCTCTCTTGTCTTATCCTCTTTTGGAATGTTCGGTGCTCCAACGAGCACATACTCTTTTCGTGAGCTAAATATCTCAGTTATAGACGTAACATATATCTATGAATGCGTTATCTGATTTTGTTCCTGTACTATTCCGGTATCAACAATTTCTTGTCCTTGGCCTTGCTGTCACTCTTCTATTGGTTGTTCTTTGTTCTATGAAAGATATCAATATTATGATTGCTGTAATAAACTTTGATAAGATTAAACAGAATTACTCTGTGTGTTTTCGTTCTTTCTCCTCACTTCATGAAGTCTTCAGAGGCATGGACTCCCGACTGCATTTAAGTGGGCATGTACTGAAAGGGACCAAGGAATTTTTGATGGCAGAAGTGTTGTATTCTAGACTACAACGAGATCCAAGTTTATTCCTAAAAGTTTGGGGGCTCGTCTGGGATATCCCACAAACAGGTAAGGTAACTTTTTTGACAAACTTATGTTGGCCTGTTTGTTGCAGTATCTCTGAGCAGTATAGTGTGTGCATTTGGTGGACTCCCTAAAAAAAGGGAACGTTATTGCTCTGCTAGGCTGCAGAAAGCGAGCTGATCTCTCCATTCTTGACCAAGTGTACATCGAAAAAAAATAAATACAAAAAATACAAATAAAGCAGCTGCGTGCCCAGTTCTGCAGGCGTTGGAGCTGTGTGTTTAGAGAATTATATGTTGTTTGTTATTTGTTGGAACTGTGTGTTGGAACTGTTATTTGTTATTTGTTGGAACTGTGTGTTTGAAGAGTTATCTGTATTGTTGAGCAATAGCTGACCCATAGTTTCAGAAATTATTGGAAAAAGGGATGGGGGAACCTTAAGCCTTCCCCTGCCAGGGGAAATTCCAAAAGATTTTATCTACAGAAATAACCAGGGGTTTAATACTGAACCATATATCAGCAATTTGGCTGGGTGGTCAGAGAATGGAGAAAGGAAAAATGAAGAAAAAAAAGGAAAAAACTTAATTAGATCAATTCATGAGTAAATCCAAATCTATGGTTAAAAAGGGTGAAAAGACCCTCAGTGGGATTATAAATCCATAAAAGAGGTGTGGAACAAAATAAAACTATTCTGGGACAAAGGTCCTGAACAAAAATAATCTAATCAAATGCACGCAGCAGTCTCGGTTTCAAAAGAAGCGTCCTAAATATGATATTGTCGTGAACAAAGCTTTAACCCCTAACCTCCCAAAGACACCATGCACACTGTTGTATCCTGATTTAACACAATTTAAAGGCAACTCATTCGCTGCAGCCGCGGACGTATTTGATTCAGATTCAAAGAAAGATACGAGCGAAGGTACAACATCTGCATTTCCTTTTATCAAGTGCCCAGACGGATATCATATCGTTTCACTAACATTGTCAGAGACGCTAGCTATATGCAAAGAATTACCATATTTAAATCGCATACCTTTATCATCGATACAGGCACATCTAAAAGTTCATTAACAGTGCATTGCTATGAGGGCTCTATTACGGGACGCATTCTAAACTCTGTGGGATTTAATGGCATTTCTGTTAAGTGTCATATGACACCAAAATTACCTGTAACATCTCCAGGTAACACAAACTTGTTTAAAATGCATGATTTTGTAATTTTGCCTGACTCTCCGTTCTGCCTACTGGTCTGTGATCCGATGCATATAGAAAAAAAAGCTCTTTTGATTCTAACTCATTACAATTGCTGTTTCCCTCAGTATATTGTCAGTCTGTGTATACAGGACATTGCAGAGAAGTTTGCAGCTTAACGTCTGTCAACACTTCTGCTGCAAAACAGGAAATGCTCAACGTCGACCCAGTGCTATGGGCCGCCCACAAAGATCTGGTCATATAATTAGAATATCATCAAAAAGTTGATTTATTTCAGTAATTCCATTCAAAAAGTGAAACTTGTATAATGTATACATTCATTCCACACAGACTGATATATTTCAAGTGTTCATTCCTTTTAATTTTGATGATTATAACTGTTGTCATTAATGAAAACCCCAAAATCAGTATCTCAGAAAAATTAGAATATTGTGAAAAGGTTCAATATTGAAGACACCTGGTGCCACACTCTAATCAGCTAATTAACTCAAAACACCTGCAAAGGCCTTTAAATGGTCTCTCTGTCTAGTTCTGTAGGCTACACAATTGGGGAAGACTGCTGACTTGACAGCTGTCCAAAAGACAACCACTGACATCTTGCACAAGGAGGGCAAGACACAAAAAGTCATTGCTAAAGAGGCTGGCTGTTCACAGAGCTCTGTGTCCAAGCACATTAATAGAGAGGCGAAGGGAAGAAAAAGATGTGGTAGAAAAAAGTGTACAAGCAATAGGGATAACCGCACCCTGGAGAGGATTGTGAAACAAAACCCATTCAAAAATGTGGGGGAGATTCACAAAGAGTGGATTGCAGCTGGAGTCAGTGCTTCAAGAACCACCACACACAGACGTATGCAAGACATGGGTTTCAGCTGTCGCATTCCTTGTGTCAAGCCACTCTTGAACAAGACACAGCGTCAGAAGCGTCTCGCCTGGGCTAAAGACAAAAAGGAATGGACTGCTGCTGAGTGTTCCAAGGTTATGTTCTCTGATGAAAGTAAATTTTGCATTTCCTTTGGAAATCAAGGTCCCAGAGACTGGAGGAAGAGAGGAGAGGCACAGAATCCATGTTGCTTGAAGTCCAGTGTAAAGTTTCCACAGTCAGTGATGGTTTGGGGTGCCATGTCATCTGCTTGTGTTGGTCCACTGTGTTTTCTGAGGTTCAAGGTCAACACAGCTGTCTACCAGGAAGTTTTAGAGCACTTCATGCTTCCTGCTGCTGACCAATTTTATGGAGATGCAGATTTCATTTTTCCAACAGGACTTGGCACCTGCACACAGTGCCAAAGTTACCAGTACCTGGTTTAAGGACCATGGTATCCCTGTTCTTAATTGGCCAGCAAACTCGCTTGACCTTAACCCTATAGAAAATGCGATACACCAGACCCAACAATGCAGAAGAGCTGAAGGCCACTATCAGAGCAACCTGGGCTCTCATAACACCTGAGCAGTGCCACAGACTGATCGACTCCATGCCACACCTCATTGCTGCAGTAATTCAGGCAAAAGGAGCCCCAACTAAGTATTGAGTGCTGTACATGCTCATACTTTTCATGTTCATACTTTTCAGTTGGCCAACATTTCTAAAAATCCTTTTTTTGTATTGGTCTTAAGTAATATTCAAATTTTCGGAGATACTGAATTTGGGATTTTCATTAGTTGTCAGTTTTAATCATCACAATTAAATGAAAAATACATTTGAAATATATCAGTCTGTGTGTAATGAATGAATATAATATCCAAGTTTCACTTTTTGAATGGAATTACTGAAATAAATCAACTTTTTGATGATATTCTAATTATATGACCAGCACCTGTAAATCACCAATTAATCCTATGAAGAAAGCTAATAATACATGGCGATTAACGCAAGAGTTGGAAAAATGAATGCCATTGTCACCAGTGGTGCCAGATGTGTGCACTACTATTAACTAAATTCCAGTAGAACACACTCATTTTACTATTATTAATTTGTGTCCTGCATTCTTCAGTGTCAGTCATGCCAGTTACGCAGCTGTTCGCATTCACATATGGAGGCCAACAGTAACAGAATGCCCCAGGAATTTAGAGACTCGCCTGCTGTGTTCTCTGCTGTAGTGCACGCTACTTGGAAGTACACCAAGCTGCCACCTGTCTATTGCAATATGTTGACGACATCCTGCTTTCCGGCCCGAACATCAAGTCATGCACAGCCACTTCAACTATTGTGTGCAATGCATTAGCGAAGGCTGGCTTCAAGGCATCAGAAAAGCTGCAATGGGTGAAACTGAACTATCAATCTGGGTCATGAACTACAGAAAGGAACAGTATGTCTCTCCACAGACAGAGTGAAGACGATTACTACCCTAAAACAAAGATTCAAATGCAAAGCTTCTTAGGTTTAGTGAATTATTGTCGAGCATGGGTGCCAAACTGCTCGTTATATGAAAAAATCCTGAGAGAAGCAACACTCTCAAGGGCTGAGGAACATATCAAGTGGACTGCTGAAATGGACATTGCTACCAAATCATGATGAACCCTTTTAATCTGTACGTGCATGTGTCGGCAGGCACAGCAGCAGCGATCCTCGCTCAGTCCCATTGCAGAACATATGAAAATTTAAGAGGCAGTCGCCAAAAGCCTCCCTGCAGGTTTGCGAGAAGTGGCTGCCACAGCATTAATGTACAGGATGCGGAACGCATAGTATTATCTCACCCACTTACCATTCACACCGCTCACCAGGTAAGAGTTATTTTACAAAACATTACCACACAGCATATGACTGCACAAAGAAGAATTGGTTACGAAGCAACCCTTCTCGCAACAGTAAATTTAACCATTGTGTCCTCATCTAGTTCACATAGCCCCACTTTGTGCTTACATAAAATGTTAACTAAGGGGGCATTTCAAGATGACCCTCATGACTGCATAGCTCAAATTCCTGAACACACCTCGTGCAGACCGGATGTTTTTACATCCGCTCTGGAGGAGGGGGACCATTGGTACATAGATGGGTCATGCTCAAAGCCAAATTATTCTGTATACTGGTGTGGCTTCGCCGTAACTAAACTTCCTAATTGAATCATTGAGGCCTACTCCCTCCCATTAAAATCGGCACAGGCCGCTCAACTATTTGCATTAATTAGAGCATGCCAATTGGCGAAAGGAAAACCAATTAACATATACATAGACTCAAAATATGCATATGGGGTGGTGCATGATTTCGCAAAAATGTGGGAAGAGAGGGATTTCAAGACAGCAGAAGGAAAACCCATATCAAACCAAAAACCTGCAGCACAACTCACAACGAAATTAGCTGTCATAAAGGTCGCAGGCCACATGACAGGGGAGGCGAGAAGAAACAGATTGGCTGATTAAGTAGCAAAGTTGGCTTCATAGGAAGTCGTGATAAGCCCAGATCTAAATCAAGCTGAAGAAACTGTTTCTATGATTTAGTAAACTCTAGTAAAAATATTGATGTAAAACTTTTACAGGCAAACCCATCCGATATTCAACACTGTGCCTTGAATGAAGTGAAAATGTTCAGAGTAATTTGTTATTTGTAATTTGTAAATTGTAATTTGTAATTTGAGACAAGCAGGGTCATCTGGCCCTGCCCAAAACTGAATGACACCATCAAGTGTAACTAAACTCTCTCCCTTTGAGATACTAATGGGTAGGCCTTTCCCGACCCTGTGGGTCAGAGGCCATGCTGGCTTTCTCTCCACAGATGACCTTGAGGTGGTGATCGAGGAATACGTGGATTCCCTAGTAAAAACATTGAACAGTATTAATGATGATGTCTCTCTTTCTCTTCCTTTACCAGACCAAACGTCTACTCATCCATTTGTCCCAAATCAGCAGGTCCTAATCCGCAGATTGAAACCAACAAAGACTGGGGAACCACGATACCAAGGTCCGGCAACGGTCATAGCGGTAACCATCAGTCCTGACCGATCTACAGCCACAGTGGATACACACATCTCGAGTTAAGCCGGCACCAGTGGAGGGACTGAAAGGGGACCACCGAGTGCGACCCCACTGAAGGAGCTGAACACGCAGCATCAGTGGCAAGCACAACGCAGAAGCCAAAGGTCCTGAAGAACCATGATATATGTGGGACATATTGATAACCCAAGCAAGTAGAAGGCATAGGAATAGGCCCAAAACGCTCTTGTGCCGATTAGTGGGATATCTGCCTAACTGTGGTTGAATTGGGAACTGCATGTATAAAATAAAAAATAAAATGTTATAGCTTTTTCGTTGAAAATGATAGAGGCACGAAACCAGCCTCGTTCTGTAGAGTTGGACAGTGCGCAACTTTAACAACCATTTATGTTGGTTGAATTGGGAATTGCATGTCCAACATGTAATTTTTTTTCATAATAGCTTTTTTGTTGAAGGAAATATAGACACGAAACCTATGTCATTCAACAGAGGACATTGCTCAACTTTCACAACCATTCATTTAAGCCCTAGTAGTTGAATATGGAACTGCAGGTACAAAATTAACATTCTTTTTGTAATCACTTTTTTGTTGAAAATCATAGAGGCACAAAACCAGACTCATTCAGTAGAGTTGGACAGTGCGTAAGTTTAACAACCATTCATTTTACCCCTGATGGTAGAATAGGGAAATGCATGTCGAATGTTAATATTCTTTTTGTAACAGCTTTCTTTTTATTTTTTAAATGAAATTTAGATGTGAAACAGTCATCATTCAATAGAGGTACTTTATATTTTTAAAAGCTTTTTTTTTGAAGGAGATATAGAAACGAAATCAGCGACATTCAATAGAGGACAGTACAGTACAGTATGCAACTTTCACATCCATTTGTTTTACCGCTAGTGGTTGAATTGGGTACTGCATATTCAAAATTGACATTCTACTTGCAATAGCTTTTTTCTTGAAAAACATAGAGGCATGAAACCAGTGCCATTCAATAAACAAGGAGTATGCGCAACTTTCACAACCATTAATTTTACCACTTGTGGTTGAATTGGGAACTGCATTTCCAAAAATAACCTTTTTGCAATAGCTATTTTGGTGGATACATTTGCACAAAACCATCGTCATTCAGTAGAGGAGGAGAGTATGCAACCTGCTCATCCATTTGTTTTACCCCTAGTGTTTAAATAGGGAACTGCATGTCCAAATTTAACATTCTTTTTTTAATAGGTTTTTTTGATGAATGGTGTAGAGCAGGGGTCAGGAACCTTTTTTCACAAAAGGAGAAAATATTTCTATTTTTGTTTGATGCATATTTTAAAGAGCCATTATTTTCAAAAACAAAATTTTTCAATAAAATACAATTTTTATATTGCACATAGACTACTCAAAAACAAACAAATATGCAAATATTAATAGGTAACATGTTGCAATATGGAATTGAGAACACATGTTTGTGCAGGTCTCCATAAAATTACTTCATTTTACTTAATGAAAATTTTAACTTCTCTTTTGGGCTGGTCGATATGTAAAATTTTAAATATCAATATCCGATTATATGGTGAATCCCCAAGGTCGGTGAATATTTTTGCTTTATTGATTTTGCTTTAAAATTTAGGCAAATATGTTTGTTCCATAAATCCCTCAATATTTAGCAAATTCTCTGAAGCCATTTCATTATGACAGTGGGCAGGGATTCGGGGGACTGCTCTGAAATGGTTCTCCTCTTATCTTAAAGATAGGACATTTTCAGTTGAACTAGAGGACTTCTCATCCTCCCCAACTCCCATTACCTGTGGGGTTCCCCAAGGCTCTATCTTGGGCCCAGTCTTATTTTCTCTATACATGCAGCCTTTGGCCCAAATCTGTCAAAAGTATAATATCTCCTATCACTGTTATGCTGACGATACCCCGCTTTATCTTTTTTTAAAGACTGGGGACAATTCTGCTTTAGATTCTCTTATCTGCTGAATAAATGATATCAAAAAGTGGATGGCAATGAATTTTCTTCACCTAAATTAATCAAAAACTGAAGTGAACTAAAGCTTGATAGACACATCAATTCTGTGGTCAGAGGTGGCATCTAGATTGGTTTGCAGTGGCAGACCTTAAGGACGCGTACTTCCACGTCTCAATACTGCCTCGACATCGACTCTTTCTTCGGTTCGCGTTCAAAGGCCAGGCATATCAGTACAAGGTCCTCCCCTTTGGCATGTCCCTGTCGCCTCGCATCTTTACGAAGGTCGCAGAGGCAGCCCTTGGCCCGCTCGGAGAAGCCAGCATTCATATACTCAACTACCTCAATGACTGGCTCATCCTGGCCCACTCCCGAGAGTTAATATGCACCCACAGGGATCAGGTGCTCAGGCACCTCAGCCGTTTAGGGCTTCAGGTCAACTGGGAAAAGAGCAAGCTCGACCTGCTTCAGAGCATCTCTTTTCTCGGCATGGAGTTAGACTCAGTCTCAATGTCAAGTGCTGAAATGCCTTGCCACCTTCAGGCCAGGCACAGCGGTCCCTTTAAAACTTTTACAGAAGCTCCTGGGGCATATGGCATCCTCCGCGGCTGTCACGTCACTGGGGTTGATGCATATGAGACCACTTCAGCACTGGCTACAGACTCGAGTCCCGAGATGAGCATGGCGCCGCGGCACACACCGTGTGCCGCCAAACATTCAAACCCTGGACAGACCTCTGCTTTCTGTGAGCAGGAGTCCCCTTGCAGCAGGTGTCTTGGTCACGACTGATGCATCCAGATCGGGTTGGGACACAGTGTGCAACTGGCATGCAGTTGCGGGCCGTTGGAAAGGGGCCCCGCTGCGCTGGCACATCAACTGCCTGGAGTTGCTGACTGTTTTCGACTCAAGTCGCTGTGTGCCACTCACATCCCTGCGACAACGCTTGCCTAGTGGGGAGTGGAGGCTTCACCCCCAGTTGGTCCAGCTGATTTGGGAATGGTTCGGCAAGGCTCAGGTAGACCTGTTCGATTCCCGAGAAACTGCCCACTGCCCACTCTGGTATGCCCAAACAGAGGCTCCCTTCCCACAGGTGCTACACAAGGTCAGGGAGGACGAGGAACAAGTCACTCTAGTGGCTCCCTACTGGCCCACTTGGGCTTGGTTCTCAGACCTCATGCTCCTTGCGACAGCCCCTCCCTGGCAAATTCCCTTGAGGAAAGTCCTTCTTTCTGAGGGACGGGGCATGCTCTGGCATCCGCATTAGACCTCTGGAACGTCTGGTCCCTGGAAGGGACACGGAAGATCTAGCTGATCTACCACCTGCTGTCATAGACATGATCAACCAAGCCAGAGCCCCTTCTACCAGGCAACTTTACGCCCTGAAGTGGCATTTGTTCGCAAATTGGTGTTCTTCCCAGGTTGGAGACCCACAGAGGTGCGCAGTCAGGTCGGTGCTCTCCTTCCTGCAGGAGAGGTCGGAGGGGAGGGTGTCCCCGTCCACTTTGAAGGTGTATGTAGCTGCTATCGCGGCCCACCACGATGCAGTAGACAAGTCTTTGGGTAAGCACGACTTGATTATCAGGTTCCTAAGAGGCGCCCGGAGGTTAAATCCCTCCCGGCCATGCCTGTTCCCCTCCTGGGATCTCTCAGTGGTCCTCTCGGGCCTTCAGAGATCCCCCTTCGAGCCACTAGAATCAGTTGGACTCAGGATCCTCTCTCTAAAGATGGCCCTGCATCAAGAGGGTCGGAGACCTGCAGACATTCTCTATCAGCGACACCTGCCTGGAGTTCGGTCTGGCAGACACACATGTGATCCTAAGACCGCGACCGGGCTACGTGCCCAAGGTTCCTACCACGCCCTTCAGAGATCAGGTAGTGAACCTGCAAGCACTGGCCCGGGAGGAGGCAGACCCAGTCCCTTTGTTGCTGTGTCCGGTACGTGCTTTGCGTATCTACTTGGACCGCACGCAGAGCTTTAGACACTCTGAGGACCTCTTTGTCTGCTTCAGTGGACAGTGGAAAGGGAATGCTAACTCCAAACACAGGCTCTCACATTGGGTGGTTGACGCCATTTCATTGGCCTATTGCACCCAGGCCGTGCCTCCCTTGTGGGTCCAAGCACACTCAAAAAGGAGTGTTGCGTCCTCATGGGCACATATGCAGAGAAGCGGGTTGGGCAACACCTAATACCTTTGCGAGATTCTACAATCTCAGCGTAGAGACAGTCTCGTCCCTTGTTTTCTCAGGTCCGAGCTGGTAGAACTCAGTAACACGCTGACGGATTGACCGGGTATATCGCTTGCACCTAGTGCCTTTTCCCTCGGCTGAGGCAATACCGTGCGCCTTTTCTCCCAGGAGAGGAGAATATATATTTCTCCGAGAGGTCTTGCAGGTTGCCTTCCACAGTGGCTGGTACATCAGCAAAATACACAGCATGAAAAATCTGCATTTGGCGGGTGTTCATATCAAACCTTGTTCACCAGAAGTAGGCTGTCAAAACAGTGTCATTGACTTCAAGCATTACAATCGCACACACACTTTTTGTTGGTAAAGTATCTCTAGAAAGTTTTAAACATTTATGTGTTGGTGAATGGTGAAAGACCCTTCGAGCCACTGATTTTTAACAAAAAGCCATAGGTTCCCAACCCCTGATGTAGAGGCACGTAACCAGCATCATTCAATAGAGGAGGATAATGCGCAACTTTCATAACAATTAGTTTTACCCCTAGTGGTTGAATAGGGAACTGCATGTCAAAAATTTACTTTTTTTATTGAATAAATGCTACATTTATATAACGCTCCTCAACCACCACCAGTGTGCAGGACCCCACCTGGATTATGCAACAGCAGCCATAGTGCACCAGTACGCTCACCACACACCAGTTATTGGTGAGTGGAGTGATAGAGCCAATTAATGGATGGGGATTATTAAGAAGCCATGATTGATAAGGGCCAATGGGGGAATTTGTCCAGGACACCAGGTATACACCCCTACTTTTTTCCAGAAGTGTCCTGGAATTTTTAATAACCACAGAGAATCAGGACCTCGATTTAATGTCTCATCTGAAGGACGGTGGATTTTTAAAGTATAGTGTCCCCATCACTGTCCTGCAACATCTGGACAGACCGGGGACATACGCAAGGACCCTTTTTGTGGACTTCAGCTCGGCTTTCAGCACCATCATCCCAGCTTTTCTCCGGACTAAGTTAAACCAACTCCCTTTTCCCATGTCTACACCAAGACTGCACCACCAAGGATCCCTCTGTCAAGCTCCTGAAGTTTGCAGACAACACCACTGTCATCGGCCTCATCCGAGATGATGATGAGTCTGCATACAGAAAGGAGGTTGAACGGCTGGCCCATAACAACCTGGAGATGAACACGCTCAAAACGGTGGAGATGATTGTGGACTTTAGGAGGAACACCCCAACATTGTCCCCCCTCACCATTCTAAACAGCACTGTGGCAGCAGTGGAGTCATTCAGGTTCCTGGACACTACCATTTTGTGGTCCGTTCTGCGTAACACGGTGGCTCATTGTTGCTTATTGCGACCTTATCTGCTCAGTTCTCCCGATGGACATTCCGCCCCGATCGGCCCAAAAGTGCATCAGCCTGGATTACCAGTCCACCCCATGTATGTCCAAAATTTACTTTCTTTTCGAAATAAATTTTTTGTTGGAGGAAATATAGACACAAAACCAATGTCATTCAATAGAGGAGGATTAAAAAAACATTTGTAAAAGCTTTTTTGCTGAAGGAGATAGAGGCACACAACCTGCATCATTCAAGAGACAAGGACAGTGCAAAACATTAGTTTTACCCCTAGTGGTTGAATAGGGAACTAAATTTTTAGTTTTTTAGTAATAGTTTTTTGTTGGAGGAGGTAGAGGCACGAAACCAGTGTCACTCATTTAGGATCCACCTTGGGTGTTAGTGAGACGAAGAGTAGGTGAAGGGATGATCTCTGAATGTGTTGTTCACACCTTAAAGCATGGAGTACATGGAGTGTGATGATGTGAGGGTGCTTTTCTGGTGATACAGTCAGTGAAAATATTTAAATTTCAAGGCACACTAGATCAGTGAGGCTACCACAGAATTATGCAGCAATACGCCATAATATCTTGTTCATGCTTAGTGAGTCTATCATTTTTTTTTCAACAGGACAACGATACAAAATACATCTCTGGGCTGTGTAAGACTTACTAAGCATGAGGAGAGTGGTGAAGTAGGGCTGCATTAGATGACCTCTCCTCTACAATCACCTGACCTCCACCTAATTTGAGATGGTTTGGGATGAGATGTACCACAAAGTTAACAGAATAACGAGTCCTGATGATAATCAAGTCGAGTCAAGCCACAGTACTAAAATAAATAGAGGTTAATTTTTGAAATAAATATTCATTTTTGCTCTGAAAAGTAGAACTGATATACATATTGTAAAGGGATTAAAGCGAAAGGAGGAGGCGAGTACCAGCTTGACACTATAATTCATATTTTAATATAAAACTAAAACAAAAAGACAAACACACACAGGTGTCGGACAGCTGTCCAGAAATCTCACTCTCTCTCGCGAACTGCAGCTTCCAGTAAGCCTTTATCCCTCTCTGAGGCTTGATTAGCCTGATTAGGGGACAGGTGTGCGGAATCACGACCCGGCCCGCACTCCACCCTGTGACATTACTCCCTTGTTCTCTCCGGCCAGGGAGCCCCCGTCATGATGTACATGTAAAGTCAAGTTATTTTTATTTGTATAGCGCCTCTCACAACACACATTATTTCAAAGCTGCTTTACAGAAGATCATGCATTAACAGAAGATACAAATTTAATATCTATAATGTCTTAGAGTCATCATTGTGTAGTTTGATAAAATGCGATTGCGAATTGTGTTTAAAAATAAGTATCTATATAATAATTGTATAACCCCTGTGAACAAGCCGAAGGCGACTGTAGAAAGGAACACAGAACTCCATAAGATGTTGGTTAATGGAGAAAAATAACATTGGGAGAAACCAGACTCACTGTGGGTGCCAGTTCCCCTCTGACTAACATCATGAATACAACGCCAATATTACTTATGTATAGTGCAATTCAAAGTTTAAAATGATTAAACTAAGTAAGTGTTAAGGGTCAGTGTTTAAACAAAGGTTTTTTATGAACTGTAAGATTAATGACTAATGTCACTGAAGTCCATCCTACCATCCAGAAGTTCACATAGATGCAATTGTCCTTGTTGGTTGGCTGATGAAGAGTTATTTTGGCAATTAATTGAGTCTATTCCATTTCAAGAGAGTAATCCATCAATAGACCGAGGTGATGGAGGCAGAGATCAGTGAGGTCCATCGTTGTTCAACCTGGACGGTATTTGTGGTTGGGTCTGTCCTTAGTCCATGGTTCCGGCAGTGGCATATGAAGTGTCCCATGTCTTATGGTTGGAGTTGGCATTAGTTCATCCTCTGAAATCCATCGTAATAGACTGAAGGGATGTTTGGCCAGCACCAGCTGCTATTAGTTATCATCACACAGCGACAAGTAGCAGTGGAGTCCAACACGAAGCAGGAATGGAGCTGGATCCAGCCGGTTCTGGTGAACTCGGGATAGGAGTCCCAAAGTTGAGACAGGGAAATAAATAAAATAAATATTAGTATAGATGCCATTCAATTTATTGCAGAGCTATAGATCATGATCACTGTTTCTGGCTCTGGCAGACCTAAATAAAGCAGCCTAATTGTGAGTTGATGGATAAATTAGTTGTATGCCTGGCTAAATAGAGAGTCTTTTGTCTAGACTTAAACTGAGTGAGTATGTCTGCATCTCGAACAGTGTTGGGGAGATTATTCCATAGTTTAGGAGCCAAACATGAAAAGGATCTACCTCCTTTTGTGGATTTTGATATTTTAGGAATAATTAACAGGCCAGAAATTTGTGATCGTTACAAACGTGGCGGAATATAGAAGGTCACTTAAGTTCTGCGGAGCTAGACCGTTCAAAGCTTTGTACATAGTTAACAGAATTTTAAAATTAATATGAAATTTAACAGGTAGCCAATGTAACAATGATAAAATGGGGCTAATATGATCATATTTCTTGGTTCTCGTCAGCACTCTGGCTGCTGCATTTTGAACCAATTGAAGTTTATTTATTGATCTTGCTGGACATCCTCCCAGTAATGCATTATAATAATCTAGTCTTGAGGTCATGAACTCATGAATTAGTTTTCAGCATCTACCAATAGTTCAAGGTGTTGACTTGGCCTCCAAATTCCCCAAATCTCAATCCGATTGAACCTCTATGGGATCTGCTGGACCAACAAGTCCAATCCATGGAGGCCCCACCTAGCAATTTACAGGACATAAATGATCTTCTGCTAACGTCTTGGTGCCAGATACCACAGGACACCTTCAGAGCTCTTGAAAGTCCATGCCTCAATGGATCAGAGCTGTTTTGGTGGCATGAGGGGGACCTACACGATATTAGGCAAGTGGTTTTAAGGTTGTGGCTGAATGGTGTTGTAACAAGGGTTCAATGAAGAAGGGAAAAGAAGGACACGGTGACAGCTCTCTCTCTACACTCAGGTAAGGGCCTTTAATGTGCTAGCAAGGTATTTTAACAGAACAAAGAACAAGATACAAGATGTGGACAGCTTGCTGGGTTGCCAACACTAGACTGGCGTGTGTCTCAAGCTTCCTCACTGGCGATGTTGTGGCCCTTTTATGCCGCTCTCCCCATACTCACTGCAATTAGAGACAGGTGTTAGACATAATTTAGCTCAGGTGCAAGCGCCCTTACCGCTTTCTCCCTTTGGACGGGCGCTTGACCATGCCCCCGCTGCCACAGGTGTATACAGTTGAAGTCAGAAGTTTACATACACCTTAACCATATACATTTAATTTGAATTTTTCCCAATTCATGACATAAAATTGTAGAAAACATTCCTTGTCTTCGGTCAGTTAGGATACCTACTTTATTTTAAGAATGTGATATGTCAGAATAATAGTAGAGAGAATTATTTATTTAAGCTTTTATTCCTTTCATCACATTTCCAGTGGGTCAGAAGTTTACATACACTTGTTAGTATTTGGTAGCATTGCTTTTAAATTGTTTAATTTGGGTCAAAAATTTTGGATAGCCTTCCACAAGCTTCTCACAATAAGTTGCTGGAATTTTGGCCCATTCCTCCACGTAGAACTGATGTAACAGAGTCAGGTTTGTTGACCTCCTTGCTCGCACACGCTTTTTCAGTTCTGCCCACAAATCTTCTATCGGACTGAGGTAAGAGCTTTGTGATGACCACTTCAATACCTTGACTTTGTTGTCCTTCAGCCATTTTGTCACTAAGGGTATGCTTGGGGTCATTGTCCATTTGCAAGACCCATTTTCGACCGAGCTTTAACTTCCTGGCTTACGTCTTGAGATGTTGCTTCAGTATATCCACATTATTTTCCTTCCTCATGATATCATCTATTTTTTGAAATGCACTAGTCCTTCCTGCAGCAAAGCACCCCCACAACATGATGCTGCCACCCCATGCTTCACAGTTGGGATGATGTACTTCACCTTGCAATACTCACCCTTTTCTTCCAAACACAACAATGCTCACTGTGGCCAAACAGTTCACTATTTGTTTCATGAGACCAGAGGACGTTTCTCCATAAAGTAAGATCTTTATCCCCTTGTGCACTTGCAAACTGTAGTCTGGCTTTTTTATGGTGGTTTTGGTGAACAGCCTTTCAGGTTATGTCGATTTAGGACTTGTTTTACTGTGGACATAGATCCATAGCACGCAGAGGTATTGTAAGGGGGACGCGGAAGACTGGCCCATTCTCAAATCTCTTTCGGTTTCAACCTGTCAACAAAAATACTGGCAATAATTTCAAGAAACAATGTGCACAAATTATTTTCCTTTGGCTTTTCTTTTGCCTTGTTTAAACTTTTACCTGCACCACAGTGCGTCCTGTGCACTCAGCTCTCAACAGCCCAAAGTAAGAGAATATCTAAGAGAAATTCAATATCATCTAAAATGGGTAATTTAAAATATAATTTTTAATCATAATTCAACTCTATTATTAATAATAAAACTATTATTATTATTATTATTATTATATATTTTTCTTACATTTGTTAGCTTATAAGATTATTAGACTTCTTTTGTGTTTACCCTTACAAAAATTAACCATGGTTTCACTACAGTAACTATAGTTTAACCATGGTATTTAGTTCAACCTTAGATTAATGGTTGAACTAAAAAGTAAAAACAAAATAAAAATTAAAAACAAACAAACAAACATGGTTACTACAATATTACTTAAGTAAAACCATGGTTAACTATTTTTTAATACTTATTAACATCAATTACACACAAACTCATTATACAATATGTCACGTTTAGTTATGTTGTTATTTTATTGTGAATATACACAAAAAGCAGTTTCTCTGATTTTCTATCATTACATCTACAAGGCACACAGCACAAGCACTTGATTGCATGTGTCATTCAGCATGCATATTAAGATAGGTGGAGGAAGAAATTGATCCCATCCTGCACAAGTAATTGCTAATATAGCCTAATCCTTTTTATTACAATTTGAAGCTTATGATTATTGTTCATGTTCCTTGAAACCAAATAATAATATGCCTATTTTTATTTATTTTTTTACATTAAAATCGATATTATTGTGTGAGGATTTATATTTTTGATACAACATCATTATCGGAAGTATGGATACTTTTGGGATTGATCCGACCATCCCTACCCAAAATTCATGGTGTCAGGTGCACTTGCAATGCTTATGTAAACTAGCCGTTCTGGCGTGTGTGCCAGTTTCAAATGGGTGTAGAGGTGAATTAATTTAAATTTTGGTCTGTTCGTATCACAACACAATCATATGGCTTCAGATGACTTTAGATATAAAGCAAAAGTGTTATGGACTACTTTAAGGTGATTTGATGTGTGCTTTTGAAGCTTGGACAGCCACAATCATGATCCATTCATCCCTCAATCTTGTGTTTCACGGATGAAAAAAGTCATACTAGTTTTGAACGACGAGGGTGAGTAAATGATGGCAGAAAGGTCAGTTTTTATTTAAATAGTAATTAAAGTTTGTCAGTATAATTAATCAAGCTTAAATTATTGTACAGATGTGCTGACCTCTGCCAAAACAGCACATAGATGGCTCTGTCACGTGATACTTGTTACCTTTTTTTTTGGCGCTGACCAGGATGGGCCAATTACAGTCGTTTAATATAACTGGATGAGGATTTTAAAAAATACTTTTATAGAGACTGCTGAGGCTTATTTCCATTCACATGTTTGAATCCTTGCAATTATCAGTTCCCTTTACAAAAAGCTTCACTATGATGCTGTGCTTTGCTAAGCGCTATGGGGAACAATCTTATTGTGAGCAGCTTTGAATATGTGTGTAACACGTCAATGAAAATTGACTGGAATTTATAGCCTCGGCTGGTGAGATCATTGAATGCACCTGTGACTAGGCTATAAATAGAGGCGTCACCAGAGTGTCGTCAGATGATTTTTCTTCAGAGCATACTATTACTGTGTGTCTCACAAACCTGCTAAAAACCTCTTTCTTCCCTTTTGTTAGGAGTTAGACATTGTTAGGCAGTGCGCAGAACTTTCCTTTCTTTCTAAAAAAAAAGAAAGAAAAGAAGAGTCTTCTCTCTCTCTCTCTCTCCATATATATATAGGCCTATATATATATATATATATAAAATAAAAAAAAGAGAGAAAATGACGGAGAAACAAGGCAAACGATGCGTGTTTCCTTGCCAGCGGTCTATGACCGACAAGGACACGCATGAGTTCTGCTTTGTTTGTTTGGGGGAAGAGCACGCTGCTCTCGCATTGGGGCAGGGCGGGTGCGCTCAATGTGACCTACTTTCGGTCGGAATGCTTCGCGCTCGCCTCGCTTACTTTCGCGAGCCAGCACCCACACTTCACTCGTGGGGGTCTCGCATGGATCTGGCTGAGGAGCGAGAGACGGGTTCGTCCCTTTCGCTCGCTCTCTCCCCAGACCCAGCTGGTCCATCACACGATCTCGAAGCACGCACCGGCGTTTCTTCGGTTCACGGGGAGGACCTTATATCTCTTGGTTCGGAGTGTGAGTTACCCGCGTCAGAGCATTCCAAACGCGATTTTAAATCTTCTGAGGAGTTGCTCGACGTGATCACTTGTGCAGTGGCCAGGCTTCAATTAGACTGGCCACGCGACCAAGAAACCCCCAAACACTCCAAATTAGAGGACAGATTTCTGTCTAGTGGCCGAGAGAAGGGAACGCCTCATCAGTCCCTTCCCTTCTTTGATGATCTCCACGAGGAGCTCGCTCATTCATGGAGAAAACCTTATACCTCGGCGTTCACGTGCCCTCGACGTCGTTATACTCGACAATCGTGGGTGCTGACGCAAAAGGTTATTCAATGTTGCCGCCAGTTGAAGAGACGCTTGTGGGCTATCTCTCGCCGGGTTCGGCGTCATCACTAAAAAGCCCCGCCCTCCACTCTAAGCCATGCAGAACTACCTCCATGCTAGTGGGAAGGGCTTATCAAGCAGCAGGTCAGGCTGGTGCAGCGCTGCACACCATGGCTGTGTTACAGGCTTACCAGGCTGATCTGCTAAAAGACCTGAGTGCGGGTGAAACGCTCGATGAGGAAGCATTTTTAGAGCTTCGTCGAGCCACAGATCTGTCTCTCTGTGCGACCAAGCAGTCAGCCCGTGCCATTGGCCGGTCTATATCTGCTTTAATCAGCACGGAGAGACATTTATGGCTTAACCTTTCGGGCATCAGAGACAAGGACCGCGTGTTCCTGCTCGATGCCCCGGTCTCGCCTTCTGGTCTCTTTGGAGACGCCATGAACTCAGTTATCTCCAGATTTCAGGAGGCAAAAAGCCACGAGGAAGCCTTTGGGCAGTTTTTTCCTCGCCGCACTCAGGGGGCGGGGCCGTCGGCCACCCGGTCTCGCCCCGAGGCTGTTAGGAGGGAAGCTCAAAAACTTCTCGTGCTCCCCCTCGCAGAGACAGGGGACAGGCTCGTCGTCCTCAGCAGCCCCCTAAGCAAGACCTCAGGGCTATAATTTCCAAAAGGAAAAAACCCTGATGGTCTTGTACCCAACCTTTTGGGGGTAGTTCCCTTCGGGAAGGGGCGTGTGTTTTATTCACTTCGGCCCTCCCGATACCCTCAAGAAAACCCTTCACTCCCGCCACCCTTGGTGTTTCGGGTGACAGAGTTTTCCGACAGAAAGTTGGGTGTACCGTTGCTTCCTGCCTTAGTCCAGGACACGGAACACTCAACACCCCCTCAACAGGAAGTGCTGAAATTAGTTCCCATTTCAGAGAACCTGGCAGCGTGGAAACCTGCCAGATATCTTTCTTTGCTGTGGGTCTTAAAAGAGTGTCAGGATTTAATTCACTCGCCGCCTTTCCGTGTTTCAACGGTGTGGTCTCACTACCGTAATCCGGATTTCTTTTTATGTCTGCTATGAATAGCAAAAAAAAAAAAAAAAAAAAAAAAATCAAATCTCCTGGTTAAAGGGGCCATGGTATGTGTTCCCCTTCCAGAGAGAGAGTTGGGTTATTACACAAAATACTTCCTGTTTCCCATGGAGGGTGAGGGGTGGCGTCTGGCTTAGATCTTAAAGCTTGAACTGCCCATGGGTGTTCAAGTCCTAGATGATGCCTATCAAGACGGTCGTGTCTCAAGCCCTACAACTCATTTGGCTGGTCACCATCAATCTTGTGACGCACTTCTATACTTCATTTAGAAGTTCTGGCACAACATGGAAAGTTCCTGAGGTTCGCTTCCGGGGGCGAAGTCTTCCAGTGTCAGGTTCTTTCATTCGGCCTAGCCCTTTTTACCCGCACATTCACAATGCATGATGTAGCGCTGGCTCCTTGTGACTCCGAGGCATCTGCATTCTGAATTATCTAGACGACTGGCTGATCCTAGCGCAGTTCCAGGAACTGGCAGTTCAGCACAGGGACATCGTCTTAGCTCATCGGTTTCGCTGGGGTTGAGGCTCAACGCCAAGAAAAGCGTCCTCTCTCCCACCCAGAACACTGTCTATCGGGGCATCATATGGAGTTCAATCACAATGCGGGCACAACTGTCTCCCGCTAGGATTGACTCCATTCAGATCACCCTGAGCAAAGTCAGACTAGGCCAAGGTTGCACTGTTATCAGTATCAACGATTTCCAGGTCTCAGGGTGACCACGTCCTCGGTGATCCCTCTGGACTTTCTGCTCATGAGACCGTTGTTGTTGTGGCTGAAAGCCAGGGGTTTTTCTTCCAAGGGCGAAAACCCCTAGGCTAATAAGGGTTACGCGCCTCAGGCTTCGTTCCCTTTCTACGTGGTTCAGACCCCGGTTTTCTGCCTTGGGTCCCACACTAGGTGCGTCTTGTTATCGCAGGTTGCTAATGACAGACGCCTCCCTGACGGGCGGGGCAGTGGCCTTAAGTGGTCATCCAGCTTAAGAGGATAGGATGGTCGTCAGCTCGGTTGTCACAGTCACTGTCTCGGGTTGATGGCTGTATTTCTGGCCCTGAAATACCTCCTCCTGAGGCTGCCATGTCTTGGTGCGGGTGGACAATGCAGCAGTAGCCTCTTACATAAATCATCAGGGAGATCCACGTTCTTGTCAGCTGTACTTCTGATGCGTTGGGTTCTCCTTTGGGCCCAGGGCAAGCTCCTGTTACTCAGGGCTATCTATATCCCTGGACGCCTAAAGTGGGAGCAGATTTTCTGTCCAGATACAACCTGCCGACGAGCGAGTGGAAACTCCACCCCGAGGTAGTGGAATAAATTTGGGAGAAATTTTACAGTGCAGAAGTGGACCTCTTCGCCTCTCAAGAGACTGCACAATGTCCCCTCTACTTCTCTCTGTGTCACCCAGCCCCCCTGGGTCTGGACGCAATGGCATATACATGGCCCAGAATGCGCCTGTATGCATTTCCGCCGGTTTCTCTGCTCCCGGGGGTCTTAGCCAGAGTTCGCCAACAAGGGTCTTGCCTCTTGCTGATAGCGCCTTATTGGCCGAACAGGACTTGGTTCTCAGAACTGATGCTCCACCTCGACGGCTCGCCTTGGGCGATTCCGATCAGGAAGGACCTTCTGTCTCAGGCACAGGGGATGATACTTCATCCCCATCCCGAACTGTAGAATCTTCATGTTTGGCCCCTGAAGTGTACCAACTGAGGAACACAGGGCTGTCGCCTGAGGTTATCGAGACCATTCTTAGTGCCCTTCCACTAGAAGAATTTACGCCAATAAGTGGGGTGTCTTTGAAAAGTGGTGCAGTTCACATGATGCAGATCCAGTTAACTGCCAAATTGTTTCAGTTCTGGGTTTTCTGCAAGGAAAACTGTCAGCAGGCATATGCCCCGCCACTCTCAGGGTCTATGTGGCCGCCATTTCGGCTTGCCACGCCTTGATCGATGGGGCGCCTGTAGGGAGACATCCTCTGCTCGCTCGCTTCATTCATGAAGCCATGCGGTTGAGGCCCCCTGTCAGGACTAGAACTCCTTCCTGGGACTTGGCAATAGTCCTGGAAGGTCTAGTTGAGACCCCCCTTTGAACCTCTAGAGTCAGCATCTGACAGACTTCTGACTCTAAAGATGGTCTTTCTTATGGCGATTACCTCTCTCAAGAGGGTTGGGAATCTACAGGCTCTGTCTGTTTTGCCGGCCTGTTTAGAATTTGCCCCAGGCACAGCTAAAAGCTATTCTATATCCACATCCAGTCTATCTCCCCAAGGTGCCTTTTTCGACAGTACATCCTGTCACTCTGGAAGCCGTCTGCTCCCCGCCGTTTTTTAACGCCGGAGCAAGAAAGACTTCACCGACTCTGTCCTGTCTGTGCCCTTCAGACTTATGTCCACCGCACTAGCCAGTGGCGTAAGTCAGGGCAGTTGTTTGTCTGTTTTGGAGGCCGCAAAAAAGGGGCGGCCGCTACCAAACCGACTATGTCACATTGGGTGAGGGATGCTATTGCCCTTTCCTACGAGGCGCGCAGTCAAGCTTCACCAGTAGGTATCAGGGCTCACTCCACCAGAGGTGTCGCTTCCTCTAAAGCCTTGGCTAGAGGTGTCCCTCTGCAGCAAGTTTGTGATGCGGCAGGCTGGTCCTTTCCGCACACATTCATCAAGTTCTATAGTTTAGATGTTCACGCTACTCCAGGCTCTTACGTCCTCGAGTCGACATCTCAACCCCATGCCTCTACAAGTTTGTGATGCAGCAGGCTGGCCCTCTCCGCACACATTCCTGTGTTCTCATGGTCTAGGTGTTCAAGCTACCCTGGGCCCTTAGGTCCAGGGGTAGGAGTTTTAGTTGGGTTTGTGTTGCGGCAGGCTAGTTCCTTTCCACGCACAGTCTCAGACTTTATTGGCTAAACTCTTTTTATGCCTGAACAAGTTTGTGATGCGGTAGGCTGGTCCTTTCCGCACACATTCTTCAGGCCCTATGTCTGGGCTCCCATGCCCCTGAGTGCATTTCTGATCTCAAGTTTAAGATGGTCTGTGTACGGCAGGCTGGTCTTTTCCGTACACATTCCTAAAATCTTACGATTCATGCCTGAACAAGTTTGTGATGTGGCAGGCTGGTCCTTCCCGCACACATTCTTCAGGCCCCTTATCTGGATTCCCTTGTGTTCATTTATGATCTCAAGTCTAAGAAGGTTTGTGTACGACAGGCGGGTCCTTTTCGTACACATTCCTAAATCTTACGATTTAGATCCTTATGCCTGAACAAGTTTGTGATGTGGCAGGCTGGTCCTTTCCGCACACATTCATCAAATTTTATGGTTTAGATGTTTTAGCTACTCTGGGCTCTTACGCCCTTGAGTCAACATCTCAAGCTCATGTCTTAGACCTTTTGTGTTTTTTGTGAACACACTTCACAACCGTAGGGGTCTGGACAGCCCCAGTGCGGCGGCGTGGGTATTCCGTTCCCCATAGCGCTTAACAAAGCGCAGCATCATAGTGAAGCTTTTTGTAAAGGGAACGTCTCGGGTTACATGTGTAACCCTTGTTCCCTGAAAAAAGCGGAACGAGATGCATCTCGTTCCGCTTTTTTCAGGGAACAAGGGTTACACATGTAACCTGAGACGTTTTTATTGAAAATAACTATCTAATGTAAAAATGCCTCCAATGAGATATAAAACTTTCTGATAGTTAAATGCGGATGAATGGAGGATTTGGTTTTCTGAGCGGCCAAGCACCCCCTGGAGGAAGAAAACTTTTGTGTCTCATGAAATTCAACAATAGTCTTTGGCTGACAACATGCGCAATTGGCAATCATGCCCAGGAGTTGCTCCTGCAGCAGTATCACTTTTATTATTTATTTATTTAAATGTTTTGAAAGTATACTGGCATAATTATTTGTTTTTATGCATTTATATAACAGAAAGTATTCACAAAATAACAGAACAACCTAGTGACAAAAGTTCATATTTTAGTGAAGAGAGTAACTTTTCTTTCAGTTTTCATGGATTTTTAAACAGCAAACATTTTGTGACATGAAGTTGAAAGAAAATGTAGTTAAATCTTTTAAAGCTTTTAAATCTTATGGACACACAGAGCTCAGATATACTTCTTAAAATCTTAATTTGTGTTCTGCTATAGAAAGAAAGTCACACTCATTTGATATGGCATGAGGGTGAGTAAATGATCAGAGAATTTAAATTTTTTGGGTGAACGATCCCTTTAAACATTTGAAAAAATGTGAAGGATTTGTCTAAATAAACATTCCAAAACACTGCTAATGGCTACCAGGGCAGAAGACTAAGATATTAAAACAATATAGCACATCATAAGCATGTCCTTTACTTCTGCAGGTATATGTTTATCGGATGGAATTGTAAGATATGCAGTTTTGTTGCATTCATCAAAAATGTCCTTTGAAGCACTAGAGGTTGAAGCATGGACTTCAATCACTGCACTGTGTGCATTCTAATTGTCCTTTGTCCTTGAAAATGGAGTGCTTTAAAGTCACATTTATCAAGACAGCATCCATCAAATAAATTTTAAATCCATCTTCTATAAATGTTAAATTCAAATTTGCAACTCTAGCAGTTTGTCAACAGAAATGGATTATTTGTATCAGGACATACATCTGAAAAAACACAAAAAGGTTGTGTGTGTGCTGTATCATTGTAATTTCAGTACAAATGTGTATGGGACCTTTGCATCTCATAGGAGTCGAAAGCACACTTCAAACCTGGCCTATTGAAAAAATATGCTAATCAAGCAAGTACACAAGATGTCACAGAAGATGATGACAATTTTTTAATTTTCTTCGAGAATGAATTGGAAGATACAATTACACTGAAAATAGCCCATCTTCTATTAAAATTAGAAAGCATTTACAATGTGCCCATCAAGTATATTAAAGAATTAGTAGAGAAACATCCTGGTTACTTTTGTAACTTCTGTTCCCTGATGGAGTGAACAAGACATTGTGTCGATGTAGTGACACTAGGGGTCACTCTTGGGAGCCCGAGACACCTCTGATCTTTGATAAAAGGCCAATGGTAATTAGCGAGTGGAATTTGCATGCCACTCCCCTGAACATACGGGTATAAAGGAGCTGGCGTGCAAACTGCTCATTCAGGTTTTGTGCTGAGGAGCCGAGAGAAGGTCCTGGCCATTTCAGCAGGTAGCCCAGCATTGTGGCAGGAGGGACACAACTTCTCGTTCCCTCCATCAAAGTAACCAGGACATTCCCTATCTGTCACTCACTCAAAGTTGTGTCGATGTAGTGACACTAGGGGTCCCTATACGAAACGCCACAACTAGCTGAACTGTGTTATGTGAACTGGCGGTGCGAGACGGGCAGACTACTGTGTGCCTCATAGACAGCGCACCAGGCTGACATGTAACCTCCCCCAGTGCTGTTATGAGCGTTGGATGTCCCTTCGGGGACAAGTCGATTGCCCCAAAAATATGGACAGTTTAGCCCAGTCATGCCTCTTTTCCTCTTTTTTTATCTCCCCAAAAATTTGTGAAATTTGTCAGCCGACTGGGACCACCAGTTTCTACTCCCAAGAGGAAGACACCGCGGAGACCACACCCCACCCAGAGTATTTTGAGTGGAAATCGTTTGATTGCCCGAAGCTGGCATGGCATCTGGTGCTCTTTGTGTCTGTATTTGTTTGGATGTGTCTCTAACTGCTTGTCACTTCTGACATATGATCGCCAGACAATCCTGGACATTCAAACCAAATTACTGGATAATTATCAGGAGAATTTGGATTACTTTATTAATAATCCAAGTGCGAACAACTTTGAAGTGGACATTTCAGATGATTTATGCCGGTGGCCACTTAATGTTTCCCGCAGAAAGCGCAGGAGAAGACGTGGGAGAAGATGCGGGAAATGAGGGGGGATCACCATCAGACTGAAAGCACATTTGCAGGCTAGTTACTTATCTAGCCCTGCTTCCTATGCATGGAAGAGTGTCCTTAGCGGCATTTTTGAATGGCGCCCGCTTGATTTACCCTTCCGTTGGCTTCGACCTATTCTCCCCGTAATCCTGAACATGTCCTCCCAAGACCCCTCTCCCCGGATCGGTCTTTGCTTCCATCGTGGGGGAGTAACTCCTGCAAACGTCCGCTCCTTGGATAAAGGCACAGACTCCTCCAGCGTCAATTCTCCTCCGAAGATTTAATCAATGCACGTTCCTTGGTCAACAAGACATTTTTACTCAACGACTTCTTCTCTACACACAAGTTGGACCATGTTCATTACTGAAACCTGGATAAAGGTGAGAGATCTAAGTCCTATTGCTGATCTGGTTCCTGTAGACTGTACATTTTTTAATGTCCCCGACTTATTGGACAAGGGGGTGGATTAGCGATAATTTAAAAAGTCTCTCTGCCAGACTGTATAAATAAAGGACCCTACACATATTCATGGTCATACTCTAGACTTGGTTCTTTCATACGGTTTTTCCATTGCTGATATAGAAGTCTCGGATACGTTGTTATCCAATCACATGCCAATATTACTTTATATGTCTATCCCTGTCCTCACTCAAAGAGCAACTCTAGCTGCAGAACTGGCCTGTTATTACTCTCCTCATTTCTGTGAAGATTTTAATCAGAGTTTTAATATGACCAGTACATTACTGTCCCTCGAATCTCCGTTAACGGATCTGGATCCTGACCACCACCCCAGGCTGCTAAACTCTGTATGGTTGGACGTTTTAAATGATACTGCACCACTAAAACAGTGTAAATCGAAAAGTAGATCTTAACCATGGCTCAACTCCATTACTTGCTCTTCTAGACATGCGTGCAGAAAAGGTGAGCGAAAATGGAAAAAGGACAAACTTTCCAAGTTTCTTTCGAAATACTGAAAGACTGCTTATTGGCATATCAGAGAACTGTAAAATCAGCAAAAGCTGCTTACTTTTCAAATTTAACTACAAATAATCACCATCATCCAAAGGTTTTGTTTTCTGTTATATCCTCTGTTTTGACCCCCCTCTGTTGTACTATGTGAAGGTATCTTGAGACTTTTTTAGTGACAAAATTATGAACTTAAGATCGCAGTTAATGCCTTGTGTTGAGGATCAATTAAATTCTATGCAGTTACTAGTCTCATGGGATGCCTTTGACACTATCACATTACATACAGTTATAGAAATAACTGCCAGTCTTAAACCTTCCTTTTGCCCCCTTGATACTATTCATCCTCGGTACTTCAAACAAATAACAGACTCAGTAGGTCCTGGTCTGGTGTCCTTCTTGAATAAATGTCTGTTTACAGGGTACATCCCCAAATCCCCAGTTCATCCCCACATCCCCAGTTCATCCTTTCATCACTTCTCATCTAGACTACTGTAATTCTCTCTATTGTGGAATTTCCAAATTTCTTATTGCTAGAATTCAGTTAGTTAAAAATGCAGCAGTAAAATTTCTAAAAGGAGGTCGGAAGTATGATCATGTTATCCCATTTTAAACTTCACTAGCTGCTGGTTCAAGCTAGAATTGATTTTAAAATGTTATTGTTTGTTTACAAGTCATTACACTACCAAGCTCCCAGTTACTTATCAGACTTACTACATCCTTACAGTCCACCTAGAATTCTGAGATCCAATGATCAATATCTCCTCGATGTCCCACGCTCGATGCTAAAGCGTAGAGGAGGGAGAGCCTTTTCGGTTGTGGGTCCTATTTTATGGAATAGTCTGCCTATCAGTATCAGATTGTCACCTTCATTATCTGTTTTTAAATCTTCCCTTAAAATTCATCTCTTTTCACTGGCTTTTAATAGCATGTAATGTCCTGGTCTTAAATTGTTGTGTGCTTTTATAACTTTGTATTTATAATTTTGCATTGTACAGAACTTTGGTCAGCCTTGATGCTGTTTTTAAATGTGCTATATAAATAAAAAGAACTTGAACTTGAAATATGTCACATGGCCTTGCCGAGCCTTATCGGAAGTATGTCATGTGGAGAAGTCCCATGTTCGGTCCTACCCAATGGGGGAGGAGTTTCTACAAACATGGTGACTCGGGCAGTAGGGCCACTGCCCAAGGAAGATGCAGTTTACCAACAGGGAAACGATTTAGTGGAATATATACATCGCATGAGGTTGCCTAAGGGGAACCATCACATGCGGAGCACCTACCCCAGTACTGGGCTTAGTTAGCTCATGTAATGTTTCACTACAAACTCGTCTGCCACAGGGCTAGGAGGCTCATCCAGGGAACACCTTTTGTGAACACTACTAGGAGTCAACAGAGCATGTCTTCAGCTCAGGTGAGGCATGAGGTGAAGTGATACACCCGGCCAACTGTCCTGGACGTACTTGTTCGTTCCTGCCAAGACACGGAACGAAACTGGCTCAACCCGGAGAATGTAGAACCTTGCAAAGGTGTTGGGTGTTGCCCAGCCTGCTGCTCTGCAAATATCTGTTAGAGGCGTCACTGGTCAAGGCCCAGGAGGCTGCCACACTCCTGGTAGAATGGGCTCGTAGCCCTGCGGTGAGGCGACACGTGCTGAGCGTGATATACCATCACTATGGCGTCAATGACCCAGTGGGCGATTGTCTGCTTTTAGACAGCGCTTTCTTTCCGCTGTCCTCCAAAGCAGACAAAGAGCTGTTCAGAGACACTAAAGCTCTGCGTGCAATACAAATAGATGCGCAAATCACGCACCGGACACAGCAATGTCAAGGGTGGGTTTCCTCCTGGGGCAGTGCTTGCAGGTTCACCACCTGATCCCTAAATGGGGTCGTGGGAACCTTGGGGAAATAGCCCGGTCGGGGTCTCAAGATCATGTGAGAGTAGCCCAGACCGAACTCCAGGCACTTTTAAAGAGGGTCTCCTACCCTCTTGATGGAAGTGAGTGCAGTCAGTAGGGCAGTCTTTAAAGAGAAAGCTTTAAGCTCAGCTGACTCCAAGGGCTCAAAAGGGGCTCCCAATAGACCCTGATGAACGACAGAGAGGTCCCATGAGGGAACAAGGGCACCTCCTGGCACCACTCAGGAACCTGATGAGCAGGTTGTGCTTCCCTAAGGACCGTCCACTGTGTAGTGGTGTGCCGCTATAGAGGATAAATACACCTTCAAGGTGGAGGGGGACAGCCGCTCCCCCAACCTCTCGTACAGGAAGGAAAGCACTGATCTGACTGCGTAACTCCGACTGGTTATTCGCGTCAGGTAGAACACCATTTAGCAAACAGACGGTACTTCAAGGCATACAAGTGCCTCGTAGAGGGAGCTCTAGCCTGAGTGATTGTGTCTACCATGGCGGGTGGTATGCTGCTTAAGTCTTCCATGTCCTGTCCAGGGGCCAGACATGGAGATTCCAGAGGTCTGGTCGCGGTTTCCAGATGGTGCCCCGTCCCTGAGAAAGAAGGTCCTTCCTCAGAGGAATTTGCCGTGGGGGGGTGGGGTGCTGTTGCGAGGAGTGTGAGGTCAGAGAACCAAGTCAGGGTGGGCCAGTAGGGTGCTACTAGGATGACCTGCTCCTCGTGCTCCCTGATCTTGCACAGGGTCTGTGCAAGTAGGCTCACTGGGGAAAATGCATAATTGCATAGTCCAGGGGACCAACTGTGTGCAAGTGTGTCTATACCGATGGGTGCCTCGGTCAGGGTGTAGTGAAGGGATAATGTCTGCCACCTGAGATGGAGTGTCCACTCTCCCCTGCGGGTGAACCTGTTGTGAAAGTGCATCCGATACAGTGTTAATGTCGCCCGGGATGTGAGTGACTCGCAGCGACTTCAGAGGAGGAGTGGACGACGGGCAAGTTGTGACATACAATGGGATAGTAAATTGCCTTGACTGTTGATGTATGGAATGGTGGACAGTGGTCTTTATGACACATAAGTGACCAAGAGAATGAGGAAACTACTCTTTTGTTGAACTTTTGCGTAACACAGATACTTGAGCTTACAGCAAAATTAAATGAAAATGAAACAAAAGATTCTCCTTCCGGCCCTCCACCGGGGGATGGAGGAATCTGTTCACCAGGTCTCCTCGTCCCTGGGTCGCACATCTCAGGGGTGCTTTGAAGCCTTCCTTGGGTTCTTGGTGGCCGGCCATGAGACGGGTGGCATCTGCTTCCTGCGGTGGGCTTGATCCCGGTGCAGGTTCACGGGGGCAGGCTGCAGCGTAGCTGGTGCAGTCACCACAGGACGATACCCTTGGCAATGAGCAGATTGGGTGCGGGATCTTGAGCTGTGCCAGGGAAGGATGTGTTGGATAGCCTCTGTCTGTTGCTTCACTGTTGAGAACTGCTGAGCAAAGTCCTCGCTGGGAAATTGTTGGCCTCTCTCACCTCTACCAGGTTAAGCCAAAGGTGGTGCTCCTGGACCACTAAGGTGGACATTGCCTGCCTGAGAGACCCTCGATCCTTGACACCATGATCTTCGTTGCCCGGAGGGCAAGGGCGGTCGCCGAGTGCAGTTCCTCCACCAATCCCGGGGCAGAAGTACCCTCGTGCAGTTCTTTTAGAACCTAGGCTTGGTGAACTTGCAGGAGAGCCATGGCATGCAGGGTGGAGTCGGCTTGTCCAGCAGCTCCATAGGCTTTGGCCGTCAGTGACGACATAAACCTACAGGCCCTGGACGGCCCTGGACGGGAGCTCTGGGTCCCCACGCCAGGTGGTGTGCTCTGCTGGCATAGCTGCACCACGAGCACATAATCCACCGGGGGAATCACCGAATACCCCTTGGCCGCCCCACCATTGAGGGTAGTGAGGGCAGGGGAGGTGAAAGATCGGGACCGGGCAGTAAAAGGTGCCTCCCACGAACTTATCAGCTCCTCGTGCACTTCCAAGAAGATAGGATCTGGGTTGGGGCATGGCTGTGAGTGCTGCCGCGGGCCCAGGAACCAATCAGCAAGCCACAAGGGTTCAGCGGAGAGCGGAGGGTTCCACTCTAGCCCGACGCTCAAGGCTGCCTGGGAAAGCATGTCTGTCATTTCGCCATCAGCATGTGACTGGATGACTGAACCCGAGGGGAGAAGCACAGCCGAGGCTTCCACATCCGACTGGATGAGCCCACTCTCCGATGCTGCGCTTGAGAGCTCATTACCTTCTAGGGCCCCGAACAAGATGTCGAACTTGTCCTGAGACGAGCCGGCGGACTAATCCAGAAGCCTGATCGAGGCAAACGAGTGTGCTAGGGAATGGGAGGTCCATGGGAGAATGCCCGGCTGAGGTGGTCCCATTGAGATCCCCAAATCACCCCCAGTGCTAGCCGCGCTGGCCTCATACCCATAGGTAGAAGGACCGAGGCGGGTAGCCACTGGGGTGGCTTGCTTTCTTATGAAGGCAAGCTGTGACCACTATGTTGCCATGGTCATGTACTTGCAGTGAGAACATGACATATCCACGAACAATGTCTCCATGTGGGTAGTGCTCAGATACAAAAGACAGCGATCGTGTATGTTCGGGGGAGTGGCATGCAAATACCACTCACCAATTCCCATTGGCCTTTTTTAAAAGATCAGAGGTGTCACGGGCTCCCAACCATGAACCCTAATGTCATTACAATGACATAACGTTGAGTGAGTGACAGATAGGGAACTGCAATTCATTTAATTGTCTGTCTCAAGCCCAATCATTTTGGCCACTGTGAATTCCTGTTTAAAGAAGAACAATTGTACTGTTAATCATTCAGTTGACTCAGATTTTGATAAACAGATCTGTGAATCAAACCCAGTTAACTCTTCTTTAAAAACAAGTGGGCTGCTCTTCACACAGTATAAGAGATGGGAGATTTCTTAAGAATTATCTTCTTGATGAGCCTGTCAAATATACTCTTGATGAGAAGGCTGGAAGAATGTATCAGTATGTACCTATTTTGCCATCACTGCTATAGATATTAAGCTAGAAAGAAATTCAGGAGAAACTATGAAACTCTTCACAGGCGAGTTCTCAGTCCTCTCACAATTTTATTATGGAACCCATTTCGTTCATTCCATCGGTAAGCTTGTTGAAACTTTTCAGCATCACATATCTACAGATTCTGCTCAGGGCATATTGCAGATATCCAGTGACAAGAGGTAAGAACAGTCTCATTTGAGTCCAGAACAAAAGAGAATAACTCTAAACATGTGGAAAAAGCTTTGGAAAATCTTTTCACATTGCTTTGGTGTGAAAAAACAGTGTGTGGGAAAAACTCAAATATTTTAATGTTTTGTCAGGATATCCTCCTGATCTCTTTTATGGCCTTTTTGAGGGAGTTCTGTCACAAGACTTTGCACTATTGTTTCTGTTAGTTTTCTTCTTATTATTATTATTAGGGGTGAAGTCCCAAAGGGGGCGAAAGACCCCCATTGTTTCTGTTAGTTTTCTTCTTCTTATTATTATTATTCTGCTTCTTCTGCTCTTGAGTAAATGGCAGCCCATAGAACCGCTTGAGGGAAAGTTATGACATTTAGCACACAGATAGGACAGTCTCATGTGTCACCACAGCAAATTTGGCATCTCTACCTCAAACTCTCTAGCGCCACCAATTGTCCAAACTTGCACTCACGTTTATGTAAATATCTTTTGAACCGTGAGTCTTAGACACTAAATAATTTTTTCTTCTGATTCATTGGCTCAAGATTTTAATGCACCCCATTATGCTCCGCCATTTAGAATTTTCTGAAAAACATACTTTTTCGAACTTGTCCTAGGCCGATTGTCCGATTTGCACGAAAATTGGACTGCATCATCTAAAGGCAGTCTCGACAAAAAGTTAGTCACAGAATTTTGATAAACCATATCATTGTCGAATGGCGCTTCAACTAATTCGACGAAGAATGTTACAAATTTAACTTGAGGCTGTATCTCCGTAACGCTTTGAGTGATTGGGATGAAACTTGGTACTTGGTACATATTCGAACTCCTCCTAGACTGTTTCTCCGATTTGCAAAAAAATTGTTCTGCATCATCTAGAAGCTCTCACAACAAAGAAATGTTCACAAAATGTTTATAAAACATTGAATGTTGTTGAATGGCCCTTCAACGAATTTGACAAAGAACAAGCAAAATTGAACTTGAGGCTGTATCTCTGTAATGCTTTGAGGGATTGGGACGAAACTTGGTACATGTCATCACCATTAGGTTTAGCATTTTATTTTACTGCCCCCTACTGGTCACAAGATACGAATAAAGCAACTTTTTGCTTATAACTTCTGAACGTTTTTTTGTCATAAAATCATCAAATTGGTCTCATTATATTCAGTAGGGCTTAACGAGTCCAATGATATGAAAAATTCATTTTGGACATCGGCCATTTTTAATTTAGTCATAAAATGCTGTATTTTACGAACGACTTGACGTATCGTTATGAAATTCTGTATGTGTCTTTGGCACTATGCTCTTGAAGGGACTCAAAATTTTTTGGGAAAGCACCACTTTGTGGTCAAAATTTATAATGCTATTTCTAAAAATACTAATAGCCATTGACTTCTTTTGCCTACTGTCATGAGACAGGTCTTGATAGATTCCGTGGTTCATACCGAGAACAATGATACCAATTATGTCATGATCAAGCAAACTTCCATTTTTAAATGTTTTGAAAACCTACTTTCGATTCGATTTGCATGAAAATTGGCCTAATTGACTCTAACCAAAAACATGTCACTAATGGCACTTTTCCACTGCACGTTACGATTCGACTCGACTATACTCGCTTTACTTTTTGGAGCTTTTCCACTGCTGTTTAGTGCTGCCTCAACATGGGTGGGATCATCATAGTTGCGTTGCCTCTACTGCAGTGACATCGTCTTAAACATCGTCTGACACAAAACAATAAACAATAACACGACCACTAGCTGTTAGCTACTAGCTCATTGTGCTGCATAAAGCAGTTGTTGCATGGTGATTTTACAAAAGTGTAACAGTTAAATTGGCTAGGTTGTTTTAGAAGCAAGCTTTCCAGTAGCTGGTCAACTAAATATGTAAAGCTTTCAAGCAGAGTATAAAGTTAACCATTCTCCATCGTGGACTCCAGCTGTGGCTGAGTCCAGGGCACTTTCCTTCCCATTGCTCACCAGACTAGATAGTGTCCATTTGGTCTTCCACTTATCCTTGATGGTTCTGTAGTCAATTTAAACTATATTTTTTTTTTAACTTTTCCCTACACTTTTGGTAGGTCCGGTGGTAGCCATGTCTCTGCTGTGTGGCCAACATCTGAGACACTTCCTGAAAGACTTTTTTGTTTTGTTCGACGCTAATGGGAGGATTGTCTGCACCTCATTTATTAACCATGGCGTGGTTTTGCGCACAGCCATTTCTTTACAATTTGAAAGTCGCTTGAACAAATGATACTGCTATCACTGTTGCTAACTTTAAAACTAGCGGGTTGATGTCCCGTGTCCAAAATCCAGTTATGCTGGTAGTGGTGATTCTCTCTGACCAAACAGCAATCTGTTGATTTTGACGTCACATTTATCGGCTCAGCTCACTTGGAACCTCGACCGAGGTGGTATTAAAAAAAAAAAAGTACCAGGTACCAGATACTATCCACAGAGTAAAATCCCCAAAAAGCGGGCAGAGTCAATTTGTACCGTGCAGTGGAAAAGCCCCAAAAGCTTCTTTTGGTATTAATTTGGTACTAATAATTTGCTTGACCCGCTATCGATGCTTGCAGCTACAGTGCATCCGGAAAGTATACACAGCACTTCACTTTTTCCACATTTTGTTATGTTACAGCTTTATTCCAAAATTGATTAAATTCATTATTTTCCTAGAAATTCTAGAAACAATACCCCATAATGACAATGTGAAAAAAGTTTGTTTGAAATATTTGCAAATTTATTAAAAATAAAAAAACAAAAAATAAAAATTACATGTACATAAGTATTCACAGCCTTTGCTCAATACTTTGTTGAGGCATCTTTGGCACCAATTACAGCCTCAAGTCTTTTTGAGTACTTTTTGTGGCTTTTTAAGCTACAAGCTTGGCACACCTATTTTTGGCAAGTTTCTCCCATTCTTCTTTGCAGGACCTCTCAAGCTCCATCAGGTTGGATGGGAGCATCGGTGCACACCCATTTTCAGATCTCTCCAGAGATGTTCAATTGGGTTCAAGTCTGGTCTCTGGCTGGGCCATTCAAGAACATTCACTGAGTTGTCCCATAGCCACTCCTTTGTTATTTTGGCTGTGTGCTTATGGTCATTGTCCTGTTGGAAGATGAATCTTCACCCCAGTCTGAGTTCCAGAGCACTCTGGAGCAGGTTTTCATCAAGGATATCTCTTTACATTGCTGTGCCAGGTTTCCTCCAGACATGTATTTTTTGCCATTCAGGCCAAAGAGTTCAATCTTTATTTCATCAGACCAGAGAATTTGGCTTCTCATGGTCTGAGAGTAATTCAGGTGCCTTTTGGCAAACTCCAGGTGGGCTGTCTTGTTCTTTTGAAAGGTTCTCCTCTCTCCACAGAGAAACGCTCTGTCAGAGTGACCGTCGGGTTCTTGGTCACCTCCCCTGACTAAGGCCCTTCTCCCCCAATCGCTCAGTTTGGCCGGGCGGCAAGCTCTAGGAAGAGTCCTGGTGGTTCCAAACTTCTTCCATTTACAGACGATGGGGGCCACAGTGCTCATTGGGACCTTCAATGCTGCAGAAAATTTCCTGTACCTTTCCCCAGAAATGTGCCGCAATACAATCCTGAGGTCTACAGACAATTCCTTGGACTTATTGGATTGGTTTGTGCTCTGACATGCACTGTTAACTGTGGGACCTTATATAGACAGATGTGTGCCTTTCCAAATAATGTCTAAGCAACTGAATTTACCACAGGTGGACTCCAATCAAGTTGTAGAAATATCTCAAGGTTGATCAGTGGAAACAGGATGCACCTGAGCTCAATATTGAGTGTCATGGCAAAGGCTGTGAATACTTATGTACATACTTATGTTCATTTTTTATTTTTAATACATTTTCAAAGAAACTTCTTTCACGTTGGCATTATGGTGTATTGTTTGTAGAATGTTTAGGAAAATAATTAAATTAATCCAGCTTTTTTTTCTCTGGATGATTTGGAATTGGCTTTGCAGTCTTCACAAGCTACTGTGATGGTAAAGTGCCATATCATATTAAAGCAACAGTACCACATTTGTTTATAATCAATCCATACAGCCATAAAAAGCTGTATCTCTGAAGGATTTGACGTCTCTATAAAAGTAAAAAGAATGCTTTTGGCAATGCATGTCTTTGAGAGTACAACATAAAATGTTTCAGAGACTTGTACAACTGTGATTTTATTCATTTAGGACACATTAACCAAACTCGCTCTCAAAATTGGGTAATTATGTAATGCAAATTTAAGGTATTAAAGGGATAGTTCAAAAATGAAATTTCTCTGAATTCTCTCATCATTTATTCCACATCATGCCATCTCAGATGTGTATGACTTTCTCTCTTCTGTGAACACAAACAAAGATTTTAGAAGAATATTTCAGCTCCATAGGTCCTCACATTGTAGTGAATGGATTTGTTTGTGTTTCAGATGTAAAAGTGAAAGTGGAGATTTAATGTAAAAAAGGACATATATATTGATCTGTTACTCACCCACACCTATTATATTGCCACTGAAGATATTAATTTAACTACTGGAGTATTATGGATTACTTCTATGTTTCCTTTATGTTTTGGAGCTGCAAAGGTCTGATCACCATTCACTTGCATTGTATGGACCTACAGAGCGGAGATATTCTTTTAAAAATCTGTTTGTGTTCCGCTGAAGAAAGAATGTCATACAAATCTGAGATGGCATGAGGGTGAGTAAATGATGAGAGAATTTTCATTTTTGGGTGAAATATACCTTTAATTTCAATTAGAGAATACTATTGTCATTCTCTTTTATTACCGGACAGTGTATGAACAGAAATGAAGGCTTTTTAGCACTCCAAACTGGAATGACAATTCTGTTGCTGTGGGCATATTCTTGTTGTAACATCTGAGCGGTCTCCCGTCCACCAGAGGGAGCCCTCACCTGAATACTGAACTCTGTCACTTCAATTTCCTGCCACATTAGTTCCTAACATGTTACTTCCTGTTTGTTTGTATATAAGCTATCCACACTCACTTCATATTATTCAGTGAGTGAGGTATTGCCAGTTTACTTGCCTTACCAAGTGTTTACCTGTTATTATCTCATTCTGCTTCTTGTTATGATCTTCTGCCTGTTCATTGCATTTACGTTCTTGGAGTACCCCTTTTGTATTGTTTGCCTTATTAGATTGATTACCTGTTGCCAACCTCTGCCTGTATTACCGACTATGTTTGTATATTTGGATGTGTTCATTAAACTTTTCTGCAAAATGGATTTTAACCCAACCTCCGGTCTGAGTTCATTACACTTGTAGAATGTATTTATATTAGTGGATATTTAAAGATGTGTATTTTTCAAGCTAAAATTATTCCTATCCCAACTCAATATGCCAATACAGTTGTAAGTAAACAATACAGTATGCTAGTGCTGCAGAAATGACACACTATTACCTTCTCAAAATAACTTGATATCATAAAGAAACAGTCTAGAAAAAAAAAAAAAAACAATAATCAATGGATGCTTTAACTTAACATTAAATAAATGGCTTTTGGTTGGTCTGGACAAACAGCTTTAAAATGTGTACAACATGAAACAGATGGTCCAATCAATGTACACAAACATTTCTTGAAGAAGCCAAAATCGACCGTATTATGCTTGACTGCTCATAAACTAAGAGTTTTGGTGAAATGAATCTGTAGAGGACCAGCATGACCTTAACCAGCTGCTCATCAATACAGACCCATTTATCAAAGTGAAAGACACTGAGATACACAGAGATCAAAAAAAAAAAAAAAGATTCTCCTTTCTCCAAAAACAGGTGCAGCCCACACTCAGATCACATGACATGCCAGTTCACTCTGGTGACTTTGTCACAGAGACAGAAGTGAAAGCAGAGAGCCATCCACTATTGCACTATGGTGTGACTATCCATTATGTTTTTTCACACTATTCTGACCAGTTAGAAGCAGAGGTGGGTAGAGTAGCCAAGAACCTTACTCGAGTAAAAGTACAATTTCTTGAAAATAACAATAGTTATGTTAATAAATACTTAAAGAGTAAAAAGGTATTAAGAGTAAAATAATGCTAAAGTAGAATGAAACTCGTTAATTTCATATGTAACATAATGGACATTTAACCTCAAATATTCCATTACATAATACACATAATTAATACACATCTATTAGAGAATAATATTAATAATAATAATAATAATATTAATTATTATTATTGGAAATTCTTTCATCATTCACCCTCATGTTGTTTCAAACCTGTATGACTTACTTTTTTCAATGAAACAGAATTAAGGAGATGTCAGATATAATGTTAGCCTTATAGACACCATTCAATTTTCAGAGTATAGTTTTTTCTTCCATATTTTAAAAGGGAATGGTGACTTAGACTGTCAGTCTCTAACATTCTGTCTAACATATTTTGGGTTCCACAAAGTACAGAAAGGTTTGGAACAACATTAGGGTGGGAAAATGATTACAGAATATTAATTTATGGTTTAACAATCACTTTAAGGACACTTCTCAGATTTGGATGAATCTGCAAATGAGAGGAGAGGTTTGGAAACCAGTTTCTAGTAATTATTACTGTGAAAAAAGTGAACAATATTCCACAGGCCCATTCATATATAATGCTGAATAAAAAGAAGCAAGATTAATGGCTGTGATGAGCAGGGAAGGGCTGAGTGGTATCTGGACACAGCAAGGCTGGGAAGATAAGTGGCAAATTACTTTAACCTGCATGCCACACCGGTCACGCGTTCCAGTGAGGGGTGATGGGAGTACTTGAGAAGAGATAGAGGCAGACAGGAGAGAGAGAGATGCAGGAAGCTATTTGTGTGGGACTGCGTGTCAGAGGCACGGGTGCTGAAAAGCAGCGCATATGTTGAATGTACAGTTGAAAAGACTTATTTTGGGATGCTGAAAAGTCTTTGACAATAAATGTCTATGTGCTTTGTCATAATTGTTACACTGGTGACGAAAGGAAGAAGGACACGCTGTCAAGGAGTCCTAGCCGCTGACTGAGCATCATGACACCGAGGGAGTGCTCGATCTGGTGGCGTTGGAGCACGTTAGTTGGCAACCAAGAGGAATGGCTGAGGGGTCATCTTGCTCTCCTCCCTCTCCCCTCTCTGCTTTCTCTCTCCCTCTATTCCCGCCCCTGCCGCCCTTTCTCCTCTTTTTTTACCCTGTTCCCACTCCCAGGCACGTGCGGGGGATGGAATCTGGAGACCATCTGGACACGCTGACAGACAAGCGTCTCCTTGATGGAGGGAACGGGACGTTGTGTCGAAGAAGCGACACTAGGGGTCTCTCGAGCACCGAATATGCCTCTGGTCTATGAAAAAAGGCCAATGAGAAGTTGACAGACAGTATTTGCATACCCCACCCCAGACATACGGGTATACAAATGGGGAAATATGTCGAGTTCATTCAGGATTTTTCTGAGGAGCCAGAAATGGTCCGGCCACTGCAGTGGCTCGGCTCAGCGACGTGGCTGGAGGACACGACGTCTCGTTCCCTCCATCAGGGAATGGAGGTTACATACTTAACCGAGACATTCCCCGTCTGTCGCTCACTTCGGCATTGTGTCGAAGAAGTGACACTAGGGGTCCACTTCAAATCACGCCATGTGCTGAGCCGTGTACGTGTACGTGTACAGCTGACACAGGAGCGGGCAGGAATTTCACGTACACAAGCGACCAACTGTGTTTCGGACTGCACGTACCCTTCCCCAATGCCCCCAAAAAAGTCATCGGAATCCTTTTGGTTACCCTAGAGGGGAACAAGGTGACGCTTGCCAACCTGGGAACGGGCCAATCCTGGCTGTGCCTATTTTCTCTCTATGTTTCTCGGAATAGAGCAAGAACAGCGGGGCCCTTACAAGCATCGAGGGAAGGGGGTCTTAACCAGTTTCCTATTCTTTCAGGGGGGAAAAGACCCTGCGGAGGCCACACCTGTTCAAAAGGGGCATCACATGGATCACATGGGTTTTTTAGGCAACATGAGGAACGTGGCGCAGTGGTAGATCCAACCTCAAGGAGGGGGGAGTTGCTACAGAATAGCAACCAGAGGGCAGCAAAAACTGCCTAAGGGAGACGTGGGTCCACTTCGTAAGGGGACCGTACCACGGAAAATACACACAGGGGGAGTCCGTGTAGGAGTCCCAATCTGTGGAGCACCTATTCCAGTACATGGTAGATTAGATTACCCATAGTGGACTGGGTCGGCAAGTTCCTCCGCTGAACTGCAGACCCAAAAGGGCTAGGGAGGAATCGACCAGGGACAAGGGTAGGTGGGATCTCCAAGGAGAGAAAGCGCACAATTTTACCTTGGCCGAGGGAAAGGGTGCCAGGTGCAAGTGATTCACCCGGCCAGATCGTCAGCGTGTTACTGAGTTTTACCAGCTCAGACCTGAGAAAACACGGGACGATACTGACTCAACCCTGAGATTCTAAAATCTCGCAAAGGTATTAGGTGTTGCCCAACCCGCTGCTCTACATATGTCTGCTAGGGAGGTGCCTCTGGCCAGTGCCCACGAGGACGCAATACTCCTTGTTGAGTGTGCTCGGACCCGCAAGGGGGGGGGCACAGTCTGGTTGCGAAAGGCCAATGAAATGGCACCAACCACCCAGTGGTAGAGCCTCTGTTCGGAGACAGCGTTCCTTTTCCACTGTCCCCCAAAGCAGACAAAGAGCTCCAAATCTCCAAATTGCAAAGCACGTACCAGACACAGCAATGAAGGGGCTGTGTCTGCCTCCTCCTGGGGCAGCACTTGCAGGTTCACTACCTGGTTTCTGAAGGGCGTGGTAGGGACCTTGGGCACGTAGCCCGGTCATGGTCTTAGATCACATATGTGTCTTCCGGAACCGAAATCCAGGCAGCTGTTGCTAACAGAGAACGCTTGCAGGTCCCCGACCCTCTTGATGGAAGCGAGCGCGATCTTTAGAGAGAGGGCCCTGAGTCCAACTGATTATAGCGGCTCGAAGGGGGTTCTCTGGAGGCCCGCGAGGACCACTGAGAGATCCCAGGAGGGGAACAGGCTTGGCTGGGAGGGGTTCAACCTCCGGGCGCCTCTTAGGAACCTGATGATTAAGTCGTGCTTACCCAAGGACTTGCCGTCTACTGCATCGTTGTGGGCCGCAATGGCAGCAACATACACCTTCAGGGTGGAAGGGGACAGTCTCCCTTCCAGCCTCTCTTGCAGAAATAAGAGCACTGACCTAACTGCGCACCTCTGTGGGTCTTCAGCACGAGAAGAACATGCGCCATTTCAGGGCGTAAAGTTGCCTGGTAGAAGTGGCTCTGGCTTGGTTGATCATGGCTACGACCGTGGGTGGTAGACCAGCTAGATCTTCCATGTCCCGTCCAGGGGCCAGACGTGGAGGTTCCAAAGGTCTGGGTGCGGATGCCAGAGCGTGCCCCGTCCCTGAGAAAGAAGGTCTTTCCTCAGGGGAATTCGCCAGGGAGGGGCTGTGGCGAGGAGTACGAGATCCGAGAACCAGGCCCGGGTGGGCCAATAAGGAGCCACAAGGGTGACTTGTTCCTCGTCCTCCCTGACCTTGCACAGTACCTGTGCAAGAAGGCTCACTGGGGGAAATGCGTACTTGCACAGCCCCGCAGGCCAGCTGTGTGCCAGTGCGTCTGCCCCGAGGGGAGCCTGTTATCAGGCATACCAGAGCGAGCAGTGGGAGGTCTCTTGGGAGGCAAACAGGTCTACCTGGGCCTTGCCAAATCGTTCCCAAATCACCGACTGGGGGTGAAGCCTCCACTCTCCACCGGGCAAGCATTGTCCTGACAGCGCGTCCGCTACCACATTGAGGTTGCCGGGGAAGTGAGTGGCGTGCAGCAACAAAGGAGGAGATGACGGGCAAGACGTAACATGAGGCAGGAGCATATGCTGCCATGGCGATTTATGTACACTACAGCAGTGGTGCAGTCTGACCTGATCAGGACATGTTTGTCTCGAACTAACGGGAGAAACTTCCGCAGGGCAAAGAAAACAGTCAGCAACTCCAGGCAGTTGATGTGCCAGTGCAGCGGGGCCCCTTTCCAACGGCCTGCTACTGCGCGCCCATTGCACACGGTGCCCCAACCCAATCTGGAGGCATCAGTCATGACCAAGACGTGTCGGGACACCTGCTGCAAGGGTACTCCTGCCCGTAGAAAACAGAGGTCTGTCCAGGGTTTGAATGTTTGGTGGCAGGCGGGGGTGATCGTCACACGGTGCGTGCCGCGGCGCCATGCTTGTCTCGGGACTTGAGTCTGAAGCCAGTGCTGAAGCGGTCTCATATGCATCAACCCTTAGCGGCATGACCACCGAGGAGGATGCCATATGCCCCAGGAGCCTCTGGAAAAGTTTTAAGGGGACTGTTGTGCCCGGCCTGAGAGCGGCAAGGCACCTCAACACTGACTGTGCACACTCGTTGTTGAGACGTGCTGACATTGAGACTGTCTAACTCCATGCCGAGAAAAGAGATGCTCTGGACCGGGGCGAGCTTGCTTTTTTCCCAGTTGACCTGAAGCCCTAAACAGCTGAGGTGCTGAGCACCTGGTCTCTGTGAGTGCATAGTAACTCTTGTGAGTGGGCCAGAATGAGCCAGTCATCAAGGTAATTGAGTATGTGGATGCCTGCTTCTCAGAATGGGGCAAGCGCTGCCTCTGCAACTTTCATGAAGACACGAGGGGACAGACATGCCGAAGGGGAGGACTTTGTACTGATACGCCTGGCCGTCGAACGCGAACCGTAAGAAGTAAGAAGTGTCGGTGTCGAGGCAGAATTGAGACGTGGAAATACGCATCCTAGCAATCTAGATGCCGAACGCAGGTTAAAATGTGTTTCTGCATGAGCGTTTTGAACGGGAGTTTGTGCAACACTTGGTTGAAAACTCGCAAGTCCAAGATCGGTCGTAAACCACGGCCTTTCTTGGGTACGATGAAGTAAGGGCTGTAGAGACACTTCTTCATCTCGGTTGGAGGGACAGGCTCTATCGCGTCTTTGAGTAAGAGAGTAGCGATTTCCGCACGCAGGGATTTGGCATGTTTGCCGTGTACTGCAGAGAAGGGGACGCCCGTGAAGGGGGGAGGAGGCCTGGCAAACTGAATTGCAGAACCGAGTCGGGCGGTCCGGGCCAACCTGCGAGACGGGTTGGGAAGTGAGAGTCCAAACTCCGTCCAAACTCTGTGCTAAAGGCACCAAGGGGATGATTATTTTTGACGTAACCAGCGGGGCTTCGCAGTGGGGCGGAGCAGGTAAAGCAGCATTGGGAGGTGAAGACACATCCCGAGGCTCAAAGCATTTACCTTGCTCCGCACAACCGGCAGGGGGCGGGTTAGCAACTGAGGAGGAGGTCCAATGTAGGCATCCTCTAGACTCGTCGGAACCGGCCGGCTGGGGAACAGTCGTGGGGCTGAAGGCGGGTGGTCCGCGTCCAGCGTGCTGGGACTGTTGAGATCTGGCGGCAGAGTGCCGTAAGAACGGCATTTGCAGGCCAGGTGACCCAGAGACAAAGGAAATAGCTCTTTTATTGAGAATGTGGGTGCAAATAAAATAAATTGAACAAAGGATTCTTCTCCTGGCCCTCCACCGGGGGACGGTGTGGTCTTACCATCTCCGGAGTTAACGTCTTGATCCCTGGGTCGAGTGTCTCAGGAGCGCCTGGGAGCCTTACGAACCGTGAGACTGCCGCGGCGAGCTCATCCACCTCAAGCTCTAGAGGATAGGCAGTCCGGCCGTGAGGCGAGCCGCTGTTGCCTCGAGCACGGACGGGAGTCAACGAGTTAGCCGGGGGGCGGGTGGTCCAAGGGGGCATACCCGACGGAGCTGCAACCGCTGCCAACCCCAGATTTCCTCCAGCACCAGCCGCATTGTCCTCAATCCCATGGGAAGAAGGAGTGATGCGGGGGTGGCTGGAGTGGCGTGCTTTCTATTGAAAGCAAGTCGCGACCGCAACGTTGCCATGGTCATGCCCTCGCAGTGAGAGCATGAACCATCAACAAATGCTGCCTTTGTGTGATCGCAGCACAGACACACGAGACAACGCCTGTGGCCATCTGAAGCGGAGAGCACTCTACCGCATCCAGGAACTACACAGGGGCGGATGGCATCTTTAAAAAGACGCGTCCTGAAAAGGACGTTCAACGCCGCTGTGTAAAGCTCTTTTAGAAGAAATTACTCTTTTATAGAGAAAATCAGTCTTTCAAATATAACTCATTTAACTCTCTGCGCTGTCGAAGCGCCCAGGGGCAAGCTGCACTGCCGTGCATAGAATGAGAAAGCCGCTGAAGTGCGCCGTAGATCCAACAGCAAGCAGAGCATCAGAGGAACAGAAGCAGGAATCTGGTGTGTGACTCACAGCTGACTGCATACACGGCCATCGGCTCCGAAGAAAATATCTGAATGAACTCGACATATTTTCCCGCTTTTATACCCGTATGTCCGGGGTGGGGTATGCAAATACTGTCTGCCAACTTCTCATTGGCCTTTTTTCATAGACCAGAGGCATATTCGGCGCTCAAGAGAGACCCCTAATGTCGCTTCTTCGACACGACGTCGAAGTAAGCGTCAGACGGGGAACTCAAGTTATCACAATTGCCAAAACTCACTGCAACAAGTTTTCTTAATTTGGAGTTGCAATTCTAATCTTGAAATATCTGCTTGTCTTGGTTTAAAATGAAGGCATTGCGTGATGAAAGTGTTTGATTTTGAGCGCTTGCTGTTGCTGCTGCTGTGGTGGACTCAACTAGAGTGATAGAGCACAACTGTAAAGTTCCGCTGTCATAAAAGTTCCATTCAAAAAACTCTCAATAAATTTCAGATTTATTAAAACTTATTTAATTAAAACCAGTAATGTAACAAAAGGAACACTGACCATTAAAAAAAGTAAAATGTACCCCCTATTAAACCTAATCTAATTTTCTCCAAAAATGTGCTCAAGAAATGTAACCGAAAAATGTAATGCATTATTACCCACATCTGGTTAGATGTGACAAATATGAATAAAAAGGGGGATTCATAGCGTTGTTTTAGCACCCAATTCACTAAAGTTGTATTTCTCAATCCATTCCTGGAGTACCACTAACACTACACATTTTGGAAGTCTTCTTTATCTGACACACCTGATTCTACTGATTAGCTCATTATTAGAATGCTCAATGACCTGAAATCAGTGTTAAATAAGGAAGATATCCAAAATATGTAATGAGTAATGTTTATATATATGACTACATCCACCTCACATACACACCCCTCCACCGAACACATCACCATAGCAAACACTGCTCATGCAACATCACCTGTAAATGTAGACACACAGGGGAAGTTAGAGGGAGGAATACAAATCCTGATACTAACTTTAATGTGACACACGCAAGTTACAAAGAGCTGAGTAGAAGGCTTATTCAGTACCTTACAGCACCCACACAACACCCCGTGCAAACCCAACTCACAATACATGGCAGAGTTAGCACACAGCCTAGACTCAATGCTGAACATACCCCACAGGTGACTGCAGAGAAGGCTGTCTCTCTAAAATATCTCTCCTGCCTTCAGCGTCGTAAATTCAAGATACAAGGAGGGCAAATCGGTGACTACACATCAGACATCACATACTCTAGCGTATGCAGACAAATTGACGATGGGGTCAAAGAGAATTTCAGTGAAGCTGAATTAGTCAGGGGTAACTTACGAATAATCAAGCCAGGCAACTTCAAAGAAATGCTGAAGATATGATGGTCAAAGAGCTTAAAAGATTCATTCAGACACACCTAGGGGACAAAAGCAGCACAGAATTATTTCAGGAGCTGATGTGTGTGAAACAAAATGAAAATGAAACATCTTAGCAGTTCCTGTACAGAGTGATAGGCCTTAAACAGAAAATACTCTTTGCAGCCGAACAACCAAACACGGATGTGAGGTACAGCCCATCCACCATCCAAGATGTGTTCCTCCATACTGTTTATCAGGGTCTAGGACATAAACACAAAGATGTCCATATAGAGCTAAAACCCCTGCTAGCTGACCATCATATCACAGATGAGGAAATCTTGAGAAATGTGATGAAAATCACCTGTGATCAGAACTAGAGAGTGCGAAGGCTGGGTCCAGTAACCCGTCCCAAGCAAAGCTCTGCAAACTGTACTCAGCTCGAAAGTGAGCCTGTAAAAGAAATAAAAGAGACCCCTTGTCAGAAAACTAGAAATTATTCAATGACAAAACTGACTGCTCGTATTGACGTACTTACCAGTATGGTAGATTCCATCAGACATTCAGCACAGCGAACACAACCCAAACATACCTGTCAATGTTCAGTGCGGGGCCAAACGCAGCCATGAGGGGAGAAACTCCAGGGCTGTCCCAGGTGTGTTTAAACCGGGCTGCAGGGCTGCACTCATTGTTTCCTTTGTGGAGAAGAGGGATACCTGGCCCAAGGATGCCTTAGGAAGCTAAGGCTGCAGGGAAACGGAAGGTAGTCACTGCCAAGGGACAACCAATGACCATGTTCCCAAAGTCCCAAAACCCTGTCGAGAATATTTTGGAGGTTAAACTTGACTCTGTAAAACGAAAACACACAAGTGCTCCTTGCAGTAAGACCCATCTGCCTAGTGACAAAGAAAAGTATCAACCAGTTCTCAGTCCAATGTCATCCAAAACTAAGAATGAGACCATTGTTAATTTGATTGGGAAGGAAGCGCTGGCCCAGTGCAACCTCAATGGTCTTGCTGTGAGTGCTCTGCTTTACACCGGGGTTAGCATGGAAAGACAAATACTTACCCACTGCAGAAGTTAGACCCCTTACTGAGCTCTTGGGTACCACAGAAAAGTTAGACGTGTATGCAGTAAATGGAGATCTAATCCCATTTGAGAGTTGGACTGTTATCAGCATTAACTTGCAAGGGAACTACAACCCTAATCTCTCCAATAATGTTTCTTTCCTAGTGAGTCACATGCCAATTGAGACCAATACTTGGCTTCAATTTGATGGAGGAACTAATCCAGGGCCAACCCGAATGCCTAGTGCCCACGCTATCTCTCTTATCTCCAGTGAAATAGATGTGTCAAGTAAGCAAGCTCAGACTCTAGTCAGTTTTGTTCAAACCCCCAAGGAAAGCAGACATTGGGGTCGGTTAAGAATAAAACGGGATGGCATTATCATCCCTGCAGGCAAAATCGCATGGGTGAAGTGTAGGTTACCACCCAACATGAACCAGTCTGACTTAGTGGCACAGTTTGAGCCAGAGGAGAACAATGTGCAGCTAGAACAGCTTGATATAGGTGATATCTCCTGGAAGTCCAGCCCCCAGGAGGTCCATACGTTGCTGTCCCCATCAGCAACCACTCCACATGTGACATTACTCTACCTCATAATACAATCCTAGTTTACGTCCAGCCAATTGAAACAGTGTTGGAAGCTGAGGGGTTGAAAGGTACAAATTCCAGAGTGAAGATCCAGGGTGTGGCTGCGACAGCAGCAGATTAAAACTCGTCATTGTAGCACCCACCCTTGGATCTCAGCCATCTCAGTGAAGAGCAGCAGGCAGTGATCAGGGAAATGCTTTATGAAGAGTCTGCATCCTTTGCTCGTGATGGAAATTATGTTGGCTGTATCCCAAGTTTACAGATGTCAATCAATCTCAAAGATGACATACCGGTGCAATACCTTTGTTTAAAGAAGTTAAAGACTACATTCAAGACCTTCAGGTGAAAGGATGGATTGTGAAGTCCAAGTCCCCTACCCTGCCCCAGTAGTCTGTGTTTGAAAGAAGGATGGATCACTGCGCTTTTGCGTAGATTACGCCTCCTCAATAAAAAGACTGTACCAGATAGGCACACAATGCTGAGGATTCAAGACCTGATTGACACTCTAGGTGGCTATAAATGGTTCAGCATCCTTGACCAGGGAAAAGCATAACACCGGGGCTTCATAGCTGAGGGTTCCAGGCACATGATGGCCTTCATCACTCCTTGGGGGCTATATGAGTGGGTGAGAATACCTTTCGGCCTGTCCAACGCACCTGCGGCATTCTAGCGCAGCATGGAGGAAATGCTGGATGCCCTCAGATACGAATGCTGTGCATTCTACCTTGATGACGTGCTGTGTTATGCCCGGTCTATTGAGGAACATGTAGAGGAGATTCAAAATGTCCTTCAGACTCTCAGACACCACGGTGTCAAGCTCAGGCCTGAGAAGTGAGAACTCTTCCACCACGAAGTCCAATATGTGGGGCGCCAAGTGTCAGCCGATGGAGTTCGGATAGATCTCGGTGATTTGGAAGCAGTGTTGGAGCTCAAGTGTCAAAAACCCCAGACGGTTGGTGAGGACCTCTTGGATTCCTGGGCTACTATCGTTCTTTTCATGTGTGACCAAACCTATCTATGAACTGCTCCAGACACAGCCAGGGGTAACCACAGCTCAGTATAGTCAAAGAAAGACCAAAAGTCCACAAATGCCCTCCCGAACACCAGTGGAGTGGACAAGCAAACACCAGAAAACACTCAAAAGTTTGATTGACATACTTGTAAAACCCCCAGTCTTGGCTTACCCTGACTTCAACCTACCATTTGTTCTTCACACCGATACATCAGAAAGAGGCTTCGGGGCCATACTCTACCAACGTAAGGATGGGAAATTGAGAGTCATTGGGTACGGCTCCAGGACCCTTTCTCCAGCCAAAAGAAACTACTGACTGCATAGTGGCAAGCTGGAGTTTCTGGCATTGAAGTGGGTGGTATGCGAGAAGTTCAGGGATGCCCCACACTTTTGTTTTATGCCCCACACTTTACCATCTATACGGACAACAATCCCCTGACATACGTCATGAGCACTGCCAAATTCAATGCTGTAGGCCATCGTTAGGTGGGAGAATTGTCCGACTTCCGTTGTGACATCAAACATCAACCTGGTACCCTGTCGAATATGCATATTCCTTTAGACGTAGAGTAGTACGTCACAGAGTGCACTGAGGATCTGTCACCAGAGGTCTGGGATAGAACTAACGCAGCCAGGAAAAGGATGTGGCATAGATATCAGCACTCAGCATGTCTCACAATGACGTGGAGCTGCCATTCCCTTCTTCATTGTTGCCGACAATAAGTAAGGCTGAACTAGCCAAAGTCCAAAGTAAAGATCCAGTGATCTCCAAGATAATCGAGTTGAAAGAGGCCAATGTGATGCTGAATGATGACAAAAGGAAAGCAGTGACAGAGTAGCCAGGAAACTCTTAGGGGAATGGAGCAAGCTATCTTTGTAAGATGGACATCTCTATTGACACACAGCTGAGAGAAAGCAGCTTGTCTTGCCAGCTAAGTACAGACAACTCGCCCTTGAGTACCTACACGACAGGATGGGACATGCAGGGCCAGAATGAGTAATTCACTAAATAAGGAAAAGATTCTACTGGCCATATTTGAAAAAGGAAGTTGAAGAATACATCACCAAAAAGTGTCTGTGCATAAAGGCAAAGAAACCTGTGACCCAAGTTCGAGCGCCCATGGGGAATATAACATCCAACTCGCCAATGAAACTTGTCTGTATCGACTACCTCCACTTGGAACCAAGCCAGGGAGGGTATGAGTACATATTGGTGGTCCTGAACCATTTTACAAGATTTGCCCAAGCTTACCCCACAAGAAACAAGTCTGGATGAACGGCGGCTGAACGATTGTTCAATGACTACATCCCTCGCTTTGGCTACTTGGGGAAGCTACATCATGACCAGGGTAGGGAGATTATGGGTTTTTGTGAGTTTTAGTAACTTGACTCTATTTCTTTTGACAGGGAGGGTGTGACACACCAAAAGTATGTACACATTTGGATAATGTTTGTAATGTTCAGTAGATATAACACTATTCCAATAGAAATGTGATGCTTTATTGCTGTGTTACTTCTTGTGGACAATTACTGCAGTTTTCTATTGAATGAGAATGGGACTCTTTTTTTGAAAGTGGACTGTGGCTTTGAAAGAGGAGTTTGGGAGATCACGAGTGAAAATAGCGATACTGCGCTTGCGTGCCTCAAAACTGCTGGGGATTACATGCAGCGCAAACCTGTTTCTCCCATCTCTTAATTCTGTCCTGTTTTAACAGGTATGACTGTGGACAAAATAATACAAAATATATCAGGTTGTATAAAACATGTATATGCTTGTGTTGTCATAAGTGTAAATGCTCTGATTTGTGAAAAGATGTCAAATTTGACGATCATCCACCATTTTGGGTGTGGTGCGCTCAATTAATGTAATTAATTTACCTCAAACAGGCTCAAGTTACCATCTTAGAATATTCATTATTATTGTGTTGGGATCCATGAGAGTTCATATATGTACTAAGTTAATGCACTTTCCCAGTCACATGGTACAAGTAATCATCTCAGTTTGCACAAATGTAATATTACATTGTTTCCTGTAATGCAAAGGAGAATATGCATATTAATGCAAATTGGTGACGTTGTAAAAGATCAAACCAATAAGAATTGAAGGTTAAATATGTGTATTGCATAAATATCTAGGGTAATATTGCCTTACAATTTAAGTCATGTAATATTTACATCATATGTGTGTAAATACATTTTGGCTTATCTTTATAGATGCAGAGAGTCAAGTTTACAGGTTAATTTTATAATGTCAATGTGAATTCTGTGAACAAAAAAATAAGTGAAAAAGTAACAAAAAGTAACAAAAGAAAAGAAAATTCCTTTATTGTTTATTGTCAACTGTAATAGTTAAATAAATATAACTACTGGGGATTACGTGCACCACAGACCTGTTTCTCCTGTCTCTTCATTCTGTCCTGTTTTAACAGTTTTATTCTCATCTGTCAGCCCGGCCCAGTAAACGGGGCATGCAACAAATGTCACAACAAATTAACCAAGCAATATAAACTCAGGAAAGAAAATGAAACCATTAAATAACATAACTTTAACAACAAAATGGTTGTTTCACTAATAAATCAATCAGAGAGGCTAACACAAAACAGTAAAACAAGTCCGAAGACAATCGAGAGAAAAACAAGCCTAGTTCCTCTTGTCACTTCCAGGTTTTATACAGAAAAGGTGAGTCCGGATTGGTTCCTTGAGGGGTGTCGTCACATTACCTAATGATTATTGATGTGATAACCAATCTCAAAACCTAAGAATCATTACAGTAAAGAATTACCAATGAGTGAGCCCAGTCAGTGCTCAGGTGCCTCTCTCATTTCGAGCCCGGCACAGCGGTTCCTCTAAAACAATTCCAGAGGCTCCTGGGGCATATGGCATCCTCAGCCGTGCCGCTCGAGTTGATGCATATGAGACCGCTACACCACTGGTTACAAACTCGAGTCCCGAGATGGGCATGGCGCCACGGCACGCATCGTGTGATAATCACCCTCACCTGCCGTCAGACATTTAACACTTGGACAGACCTCTGCTTTCTGCGGACCAGAGTCCCTCTGCAGCAGGTGTCCAGATATGTCGTGGTAACCACAGACGCCTCTCGACAGGGTTGGGGCGCCGTGTGCAATGGGCACGCTGCCGCTGACACCTGGAAAGGACCCCAGAAGCGTTGGCACATCAATTGCCTAAAGTTGATGGCTGTAATTCTTGCCCTACGGAGGTTTATTCCACTAATCCGAGGCAAGCACGTTCTGATCCGCTCAGACAGCACCGCAACGGTAGCGTACATAAATCGCCAATGCAGCGTGCATTCTCGTCATATGTCACAACTCGCCCGCCATCTACTCCTTTGGAGTCAGCCGCGACTCAAGTCGCTGCTCGCCACTCACATCCCTGGCTACCGCAACATGATAGCGGACTTGCAGTCGCGACAGGTTTCGCCTGTGGAGAATGGAGGCTCCACCCCCAGTTGGTCCAGCTTATTTGGGACCCATTCGGCAAGGCACAAGTAGACCTCTTTGCCTCCCAAGACAACTCCCATTGCCCGCTCTGGTATTTCCTAACGGATATTCCCCTCGGGACAGACGCACTGGCACACAGCTGGCCCCGGGGGCTGCGCAAGTACGCATTTCCCCCAGTGAGCCTTCTTGAATCGGTGCTGTGCAAGATCAGGGAGGACGAGGAACAGCTCATCTTGGTGGCCCCCTACTGGCCCACCCGCACCTGGTTTTTGGATCTCACGTTCCTCGCGACAGCCCCTCCCTGGAAAATCCCCCAGAGGAAGGACCTTCTTTCTCAGGGATGGGGCACCATCTGGCATCCGCACCCAGACCTCTGGAATCTCCACGTCTGGCCCCTGAACGGGATGCGGAAGATCTGCAAAATCAAGCCAGAGCTCCCTCAAGCCAGAGCTCGCACAACCATGCAACTTTATGCCCTGAAGTGGCGCTTGTTCGCGAACTGGTATTCTTCCCGAGCCGAAGACCCACAGAGATGCGCAGTTCGGTCAGTGCTTCTATTCCTGCAGGAGAGACTGGAGGGTAGGCTGTCCCCCTTCACCTTGAAGGTGTATGTAGCTGCAATTACAGCCCACCACGACGCAGTAGATGGCAAGTCCCTTGGTAAGCACGACTTGATTATCAGGTTCCTGAAAGGCGCCCGGAGACTGAATCCTCCCTGGCCTAGCCTGTTTCCCTCTTGGGATCTCTCAGTGGTCCTCTTGGACGTTCAGAGACCCCCATTTGAGCCGCTTGATTCAGTCGAGCTCAAGGCCCTTTCCCTGAAGATGGCCCTCCTGATCGCGTTAACCTAAATCAAGAGGGTTGGAAACCTGCAAGCGTTCTCTGTGAGCGACACCTGCCTGGAGTTCGGTCCGGCGCTTTCTCACGTTATCCTGAGACCCCAACCGGGCTACGTGCCCAAGGTTCCTACGACCCCTTTCAGGGACCAGGTCGTGAACCTGCAAGCGCTGCCTCAGGATAAGGCAGACCCAGCCCTCCTTAGGCCTCTTCCTCATTCTCTAAGCCGCCCCCTACCGGGTGTGCGGAGCAGGGTTAATGCTTCGAGTCTTCTCTCAGCAGCCTAGCTTTGGGACACCTGCTGCTCCCGACAGGCTCTCCAGCTCCCCCTGGGTAAAGACCGCCTTCCCCGACTTAAGTTGGGCCCCAGCCGCTTTATGTCTAATGTGAGAGACATAGTGAGATAGAAGGCCGTGGCTGCTAGGGCTTGCTCCCATGCTAGCATGTAACACCTTTTTCCCCCTCAGGGGTGCGGGAAAACCTAAGGTGGGTATGCGAAACTCTTTGAGGCGGCATTGGGGAGGGCTACGTGCACTCGGTACAGGTGCCTCTAACACGCAATAGCCTGCTTTGCACCTGTTCCGACATTCACGTAACACGTCAGTGCGTGCCGTTTTTATATGGACCCCTTGTGTCACTTCCTTCAACACAACGTCGAGAGAGTGACAGAAGGGGAACGTCATGGTTACTATTGTAACCCCGAGGGAAGGAATGAGACGTTGTGTCCCTCCTGCCACAGCACTAGACCTAGCAATTTAAATGGCCATGCTTCATCTCCTCAGTGCAAAATCCTGACTGGCATTCGCTGCCCCGCTTCCCTTTATACCCATATGTCCGGGGCGGGGCATGCAAATTCTGTCTGCCAACTTGACATTGGCCATTTCTCAGGTTCAGAGGTACGATTCGGCATCCGAGAAGACCCCTTGTGTCACTTCCTTCGACACAACGTCTCGTTCCCTCCCTCGGGGAACGGAGGTTACAATAGTAACCATGATGTTTTGCCATATGCCCTAATGCAGCATTAGTGAGAGAATGAGTTACAGACTGTTCCATCTTAAAATCATGCAATTCACAGATGTTGTGAAATGTTTTGTTGACATTTGAACTGTAATTAATTGTTCTCATTAAGTGAGATTGAGTGATCATGAGATAATTGACCTTGATTATTAACAGGTGAACATAATGATGTGTTTAGTTGTAACAAAAGTCCTTAAATTGATGTGTTGATGGGTGCCTGACGAAGAAATTCTGATAGAAACATTGCTGTTATTTTAAAATTAATAAAAGGGAATTATTAAAAAGTGTATGCATTCACTTCAGTTTTATTTCATTGCTTTTTTGCCTTGATCCAGCACCTGTTGCAGAAGTATTGGATGTGTGTGCATTCCCCCCTCCCCCATATTACACATAAAGACACCTAGATTCACTTGCAAATGTGAAATATACAGGTTGTCTAATAAATATCAATACTCGGAGTAGAGGCTGTGTTTATTAGGGTTGATGTCTTGGATCAAGTTGTAGATTGAATGTGCAAAGCTCATTAGCAAAGCTCTGGGTAAATATTTACACATCTCAGTTAACATGAGCACAAAGCTCTAACTCTCACCTATTCTAGCTAATGAAGATTGCATGGTACAGCACACTATAAGGATGGACCAGGGTTTAATACTGAACACTGGATGTTAAAATCAGTTTGAAACACCACAGGCATAGTTTAAGCCATTCATGGACATGGAGGTAATGTTACGGCTGAGGTAATGCAAGGGTTGCATTAAAATAGCAACACTTCAGCAGTTCTGCCAACACTGTCAAGACTGTTTTGATTTTATTGATTCACTGAACAAATGTTAGGCCTAAAAATTAAATGAAAAATTAAATACAGTATTGCGAAATGATGGAGTACAATTTCATTGATATGTTTGTAAGGGGCGTATTATGGACATGGGCTGCATTAGATTAAATGCATTGAAAGATTAAAGCCATAAAACAGAGTTTTTATGTCTTTCTAACACGTTTAATTGTAAGTCATAAAAGGGCAAAAATTAATAAAATGAGCTTGAGATATAAAAAAAAAAAAATATGACAAATATTTAAAGAAATTGGAATGATGACATTGTCACACTGATACAGTTTTGAGTTCAAGGTTTTTGAGTTGTGTTGGTTTCAAAGGCCTTATTTAAAACTCTATCAAATTATGATCATTTTGAATTCAATCTTCCTATACATTTTATCATCATATTTTTGTAAAAGTTGTTGGGTAAACAATGTAAACACAAATAAACCAATTAAACTGTCATACATTAAGGCAATCATAATAATAGTAAATTTTAACTGAAACTTTGAACTTAGTGTAGCCAGTACATGTATGTAACTTTATGATCTATATTATTGTGTGCTACGTTTCACTCTACACACTTTTCACTCACTTTTTGCTGTTTCATTAATTGTTTTGTTTCATATTTTTTATTATTATTATTTATTTTATTTTTTTTGTGATGGAAAGCCTATAATAGGTTTAACGATGAATGAATGATGATTGAGTTCACAATAAATAAAAATACTATGTAAACATGCACTACATGGATGGATTTGACCATGCCATTGTGTCTTCGGCATCTTAAGAACACTGTTGGGTAACAGTGTTGTTTTTTAGCTCAACAAATTAAAAATAATTTTTATATTTTCTTCTTGTTCACAGTCGCATGCAAATCACACAATCAGAACTAGAGCCCGACCAATATGGGATTCAATATTAGAGAGGAAAAATTCACTGATTACAGATATGGTGGCCGATATAGTTAATTTCTGAGCTGGAATGAAAACCAATTGCACACCGATTTTGCACCAATATGACTATACAAAGGTACTCAGAAGGCTGCTTTCTTAAACAAATATATTTATCAAAGAATATTTGACATTATAATTATACAATTTCTAGAAATGAACACTGAGAAAATAAAGAATACATTAAAATACAATAAATAGCTAAATAAACATCAGTGCTTTATGTTCAGTATCAGTCAGTTTCTGACCATTTATATAAATAATTAATTAAAATTATAGCTATATAAAATCAGTACTGCATGTTTAGTATCAGTCAATAGCTGACCATTTAAAGAAAGAATAAATTCAAATAAAATAAATAGCTATATAAACATCAGCAGTAAATCAAAATCAAATCAAATCACTTTATTATCACACTACTGTGTACACGAGTGCAACAGTAGGTGAAAGTCTTGTGTGCAGTTCCGAGCAACATTGCAGTCATGACAGTGACGAGACACATACCAATTTACAATAAACAACATATTACACAACACAATTTACATAACAAATGTACACATAATTACACAAAAATTTACATATCAAATGTACACATAATTACATAAAATAGTACTGATATACAATGTACAGTAAACAATACACACAATATAGAATCCACATACACTAGATAGGGTATATAAAATTATATATACACTAATTGAATTGGGGAGAATATATTGACAGTCCAGTGTGTGATATAAGATGAAGATTAATAAAGTGCAGTGCTGATTGTTGATTGTGAGATATCATGTGTTCAAAAGCCTTATTGCTTGTGGGAAGAAGCTGTCATGTAGTCGGCTGGTGCGGGTCCTGATGCTGCGATACCGCCTGCCTGATGGAAGCAGTGAGAGCAGCCCATGACTCGGGTGGCTGGAGTCTCTGATGATCCTCCGAGCTTTTTTCACACACCGCCTGTTATATATGTCCTGAAGGGAGGGAAGCTCACCTCCGATGATGTGTCTGGCAGTTCACACCACCCTTAGCAGTTCTTTGTGAGTGTGGACGGTGCTATTGCCATACCAGGTGGTGATGCAGCCAGTCAGGATGCTCTCTACAGTGCTGGTGTAGAACCGTGTGAGGATGTGGTGGTTCATTCTGAACTTCCTCAGCCATCTCAGGAAGAAGAGGCGCTGGTGAGCCTTCTTCACAACGGCCTCAGTGTGGACGGACCATGTGAGTTCCTCAGTAATGTGGACACCGAGGAACTTGAAGCTGCTGACTCTCTCCACTGGTGCTCCATTAATGGTGATGGGGCTGTGCTCTCTGTCTTTCTTCCTTTAGTCCACCACAAGCTCCATGGTTTTACTGACGTTGAGGGAGAGGTTGTGCTCCTGACACCAGCGTGTCAGAGTGTGCACCTCCTCTCTGTAGGCTGTTTCATCATTGTCAGTAATCAGACCTACCACCATCGTATCGTCAGCAAACTTACTGATGGCATTGGAGCTATGTGTTGCCACACAGTCATGTGTGTAAAGGGAATACAGGAATGGGCTGAGAACTCAGCCCTGCGGGTCTCCAGTGTTGAGGGTCAGTGATGAGGAGATGTTGCTGCCCACTCTAACCAACTGACGTCTGCCTGACAGGAAGTCCAGGATCCAGCTGCACAGCGAGCTGTTTAAGCCCAGAGCCCGGAGTTTCTCATAAAGCTTGGAGGGCACTATGGTGTTAAATGCTGAGCTGTAGTCTACAAACAGCATTCTCACACATGTGTTCCTTTTTTCCAGATGGGAGAAAGCAGTGTGTATTGTAGATGCAATGGCATCGTCGGTGGAGCAGTTGTTGCGGTAGGCAAACTGTAATGGGTCCAAAGAGGTGGGCAGAACAGAGCAGATGTAATCTCTGATCAACCTCTCAAAGCATTTGCTGATGATGGGGGTCAGAGCAACAGGCCCCCAGTCTGGAGTACAGTCTGGATACTGTTTGGTATCATTCAAATGCTGATTATTTTTATCCTGCCAGTCAATTAGGGGCAGGTTGTAAAACAAGAAGCACAGCTTCTCAGCATTTAGACCTGTCGAGTCAAGAGATAAAAAGCGGCAGCATTGTTACACCGTATTCTGCTATACAAGTTCAGGGGAAACTTTCAACGGTGGAAAAACGTTTTGTAAATGCAACGACTGGAATTGTTCGGTTGAAGGGGGTAGAAAAAAAACTGCAAATCCTGAACAAAACAGATTGGTGAATACATGTTTACACATTAGCTTCCACTCAGCTGACAAGGTGTGAAAGTAGCTACATGTTTAGCTAGTTAGCTAAAAGCTCGTTGTCATGGAGAGCAAAAGATGGACATTGTTTATTTACTTTCTGTCACAGTTAGTCTCCACCTTGTTCAAGGACTCTTATTTTTAAGTTTTCTCCTGCACTACGTTTTCCAGAATCCACTGTCCTAATCACTTCATTGTTATCCCCACCTGTATGCCATTCCCTCATCAGTTTCCCTGTGGATATATATCCTCTAGTTTTGTTCATTATTTGTCAGTTCTTGAAGTGTAATGTTTGAAGTGTTCTATTGTGCTAGTTTAGATTTAGTGTTTGTTCCAGCGTTTGTTCCACTCCATTGATTACTATTGTTGAGCCTTTTGTTTGTTCCACTCCACCGTCTGTTCCACTCCAGCATATGTTCCACTCCTGTTTATGTAATTAAAGGATTTAAAGATTCTACTTCTGCATATCCTCTCTTCCTCTTCAAGACACCAAATGTTACAGAAGGACTGACCAACACAAGGAATACGGATACACTTTTCTGCTCTTCCAAAGATTTTCCTCTACCCCAGCGATCTCTCTTATCCTCCTTGTCCATTCAGCCATACCCACATGACACAGGAGCCAACAAGATTATTCATGGAGCTTTTCAGGCAGGATCTTCCCCTCCTGGAATATTCCACAAAATTCTGCCTACTTGCTGTTACATCCGACATATCAGATTCATACCTCAAGTCAATCTAAGGTATGGGCTTAAATTTCCACAGATCCACAGCTCTTCTGGAGAAAGGGAACCTTTCCCTATTGGACTATATCATAGACACTCTGATCCTCCATTTACCCTCACTACCCTCCTTCTCCAAAGTAACTCATCTCCCAGTTTTCTCTCCTCACCTTGAGGGTTTTGGCGGGAACTCCAAGCCTTCAACGACCCCAGCTTCCACAACTCCTTCCTCACCCTCTGTCTCCAAGGTAACTCCACTCCATTCAACTCATTCAACCCATGCCTGCCACGGTTAGCAAGCCAGTGCCTGCCATGGTTAATGAGCCAGGGCCCATAGCCTTGACTGTCCCAGAGCCAGGGCCCATCATTCCCCAGTCTCTGTCCAGACTCACGACCAAGGAGGTCGTTTCCCAGTCACTGCCAGTGCTCACGACCACGGAGGTCATTCCCCAGTCTCTGCCAGTGCTCACGACCACGGAGGTCGTTCCCCAGTCTCTGCCAGTGCTCACGACCACTGAGGTCGTTCCCCAGTCTCTGCCAGTGCTCACGACCACTGAGGTCGTTCCCCAGTCTCTGCCAGTGCTCATGACCACAGAGGTCGTTCCCCAGTCTCTGCCAGTGCTCACGACCACAGAGGTCGTTCCCCAGTCTCTGCCAGTGCTCATGACCATGGAGGTCTGTACACCTGTACTCCTGTACTATCTTCCACAGCTCTCAGCCCTGAGCCTCTCACGCCCCCTTCCACTGCTCTGCCCCTTGAGCCTCTCACGGATCCGCCTTCCATGGCTCTGCACTCAGAGTCTTCCACAGCTCTGCCTTCAGTTCCTCTCAAGTCTCCATTGGTTCCACCCTCTGATTCTTCCTCAGCTCCACCCTTTGACTCTTCCTCGACTCCCCCTCTGTATCTTCTGTGGCTCTGCCCACTTCTCCAGAGTCTCGTCCTCCAGAGGTTCCACCTCCTGGCCTAGTCTTTGCCCTGCGGCCACCTCCCAAGTCTCCTGACCAGTCCCTGCCCTGCGGACGCCCCCCAGGCCTCCAGACCCAGTCCCTGCCCTGGGGCCACCCCCCAGGCCTCCAGTCCCTGCCCTGGAGCCGCCCCCCAGGCCCCCGGACCCATTCCCAGCCCTGAGGCCGCCATCTAGGCCCCAGATCATCCTCCTGGGATCCTTCTGCTTCGCCCTACCATCATCCATCTTGAGGCGCCAGGCGTCTCCTGCACTTCGTTTCCCAGAATCTACTGCCCTAATCACTTCATCGTTATCCCCACCTGTATGCCATTCCCTCATCAGTTTCCCTGTGTATAAATACCCTCTAGTTTTGTTCATTATTTGTCAGTCCTTGAAGCATAATGTTTGAAGCATTGCATTGTGCTTTTTTAGATTTAGTGTTTGTTCCAGCATTTGTTCCACTCCATTGATTGCTATTGTTGAGCCTTTTGTTTGTTCCACTCCAGTGTCTGTTCCACTCCTGTTTATGTAATTAAAGGATTTAAAGATTCTACTCCTGCATCTCCTCTCTTCCTCTTCCACCAAAAACACCAAATGTTACACTTTCCAACACTGTGTCTCACCAACTAGGTAACAATGTAGCCTGAAATCAACACTCAACAGACACCACCGCACCATTGTCTACTGAGCTGCAAAAAAGATGCTCAGATGCTTACCTTTCAATCTGCTATGCTACTGACAAACTATAGCTGGCTAACAGCAAACAGATGTGAAAAACATGAGTGACGTGGTTGTCAGGGACAGGGTTAAAGTTATAATAGTTATTTTGAAAAGGGAAAATGCTTTACAGTATGTATTTCACAAACTAGTTAGCAACTTACCGTGAAGACAGTGCTTAACTCCGCACTGTCTGCAGAACCACCGTCAGCTCAGCTCTGTAAACAATGGAGTCGTAGCACGCTCTGCTGGACAAACTACATTATGACACCAATTCTAAATCACCCCAAGCATTGTTTTCTGCATTATATGCTATGAAAATAAGTTTTCATATCTGCACAGCTTATACGTATATTCCGGTACCAATATATCTGTGAAATTCTAATCGGTCGGGCACTTATCAAAACCACACGTTTCTCCCTTAGAACTTATTAGGGGAGTACACCCTTTAGCTGTCCCAAAAATACAAAGAGAAACTGAAAATACATATTTTAGAAATGTTTAACCCAGGTAATATACTTAACTAATTTGTTATTAACTTAAATAAAATTCATTGAACATCAGCAACTGTATTATGATTACAAAAATTTAAGATGTAATGTGTTACACTACTTTTTGACAAAAGTAGATCACAATAACAGATTACTTTGTAATCGTATTATGTCAACACTGCTCGTGAATGAATGCAGCCAGCTTTTTTGGAAACAGTGTCAAGTTAAAACAACTTCAATGCATTTGGCTCTTCCTATATGTAGTGAATTGAAACACATGCATGTAGTACCTTTTCTTCCTGTGCAATAATGGTCCAAATGATCAATAGGTTTATGTAGCAAAGACTTTATATCTTTTTAAAATTAACCCTGAGAGATATTCACTGGAATAATAAATGAACCCCGGTTCACCCTATTTAATTTTATGCGGGAAACAAGCCACCCTGTGCTTTCTGTAATTTGTAATAGTTTAACTCAATTTACAGGGTTCCAACGCATCCTGGAAAACCTGGAATTTAACAATGCGGTTGTCCGTCAAGGAAAATTTTAAAAATACCCAAATGTCCTGGAAAATATTTCAGTATAATAAAACGGTTTGACAGTGTTGCTAGCAAGGATTCCGTTGCATTTCCAAGTATCCAGAGACCCAGTAATTGAACTACAGTAATTACATTTACCAAAAAAAAAAAAAAAGTCTACTAAGAAAAAATAAATAATAATAATCTTCCAAATAAATGTTTTCAATGTTTTATTGTGCACACCTCCCGCTTTCTTGCGTGGCAAGCTCGTAGAATCGGCCCTCAATGACACTGGTTATGCGGAGGACAAAGCGCCACTGGACGCTGCCATTGAGCAGAGCATTGACGCCTCGACTCAACTCATGTGAAATGTGATTTTCATTGATGAGGACATAATTGAAACACAAAATTATTATTATTGTTGTCTTTTCTAATAAAAGTCATGCAAGCAGTTTAAATACTGTGGGAAAATGATATAGTAGATCTGCTTTGTTCTTATAATGCTTAAACATTTGTGGCGGAATGATCCGCCCCTCCAGCTCGTCAACGTCGCTCCGCCTCTTAGGGCCGCCCTTCAGTCAGGCTCATGATGGGAGTTGGGCAGGAGAGTGAGAAGAGGCGTATAATTAATAAGCCTCGTTTTGACAGTGGTGAATGAAGCACACCTGTTGTGAATAATGCTTCATTGCCGCGGTCTTTAAAACGCAGAGCGCACCTCTTCTCGGGGAGCCGGCTTCAAATCTTGTGGATCCTGGAGGGGAGCGTGTGAGGCTGATGGACCAAGCTCATGCCTGGGCCATTCCAAGGACACTACCCCGCCCTTCACAGAGCCCCATTCTCAGTGTGAGGATGCCAGATTTCCCTTTGTTATTCCACTATACACTTTATTATTCCCCTTTATGGACATGCTATTTTGATTATTATTTCCAATAAATGCCTCTCGGAGGCTTGACGCCACACCCACTGTGTCTGTCTCGTGCTCACCCTGCCACACATTCTACTGAAGTCAGTAGATTGATATTATTAATACTCATTACTATTATTAGGCTATTATTGTTGTCTTTTTGGATGAAAAGTCATTCTCTGTATTATAGATCTGCTTCATTCTTATAATACTATAAAGTCTCTTGGTAAATTTCGGTCGTGAACATCTCAAAATGATTCAATGACACACTCTGTAACGTTTGGGAAGAAGTCAAGAGAGCTGGATCTATTTGCGGCGAAGGATTTTAATGAAAAGATAAACAAATACAAATAACGGGTAGACTCGGGAACAAATCAAACATCCACGATGGGAAACAATAACGTAAACATCCACGAAGCAGAAGACGGTAGGTCGAAACACTTTCAAATACATTCAACAACTCACAATACTGAACAGAAATTAGGGCATTAAATACACAAAGACAAATGAGAACATTAAACACAGGTGAGAAACAATAAGGAACAGCTGGAGGTGATCAGAGCAGGGGATGATTGGAAGTGTAGTCCATGGGGAACAGATAACAGAGGTAAAACACAGGGCAGACAACAGTGAATCGTGACATAGCCCCCCCCTCAGAGGAGCGGATTCTTGATGCTCCTTAAAAAAAAGAAAAAAACCCCCACAAAAACAAATCGTGCATAGAGTGAAGGGGAGGCTTGGGGGGGGGCAGGCAGTCCAAGAGGGCACAAGGGGCAAACAGCCAGTCCAAGGGGGGCACAAGGGGCAAACAGGCAGTCCAAGGGGAGCACAAGGGGCAAAGACAGGGAGGCAGGGCCAAGATGGAGCCGGGGACCAGGGAGACCAGAGCAGGTCAGGCGGACGGCTAGGAGACCAAGGGGATGACCTCAAGGTGGGGACCAGGTCTGGAGGCCTGGGAGGTGGCCACAGGACGGGAACTGGGTCAGGAGGCCTGGGAGGTGACCACAGGATAGGGACCGGGTCAGGAGGCCTGGGTGGAGGCCACAGGTCAGGGAATGTGTCATTAGGCCTGGGAGACAGGGCCGTGGAAGGCTCAGGAGATGAAGCCGTGGAAGGTGGAGCCATGGAAGGCTCAGGAGACAGGAACATGAAAGGCTCTGGAGGTGGAGCCATGGAAGGCGAAGCTGTGGAAGGCTCTGGAGACGTGGAAGGCTCAGGTGACTGAGCCATGGAGGATGGAGCCGTGGAAGGCTCGGGAGGCGGAGCCGTGGAAGGCTCTGTAACGTTTGGGAAGAAGTCAAGAGAGCTGGATCTATTTGCGGCGAAGGATTTTAATGAAAAGATAAACAAATACAAATAATGGGTAAACACAGGAACAAATCAAACATCCACGATGGGAAACAATAACGTAAACAAGAGAAAACATCCACGAAGGACACAGGCAGAACACGGTAGGTCGAAACACTTTCAAATACATTTAACAACTCACAATAATGAACAGAAATCAGGGCATTAAATACACAAAGACAAATGAGAACATTAAACACAGGTGAGAAACAATAAGGAACAGCTGGAGGTGATCAGAGCAGGGGATGATGGGAAGTGTAGTCCATGGGGAACAGATGACAGAGGTAAAACACAGGGCAGACAACAGTGAATCGTGACACACTCATAGCACAAAAGATGCTCATTTGTTGCCACCTAGTGGCATCTCCAGAAGTGGTCACTAAGCTAATCAATTAATGAAACTGAACAAATTTGTGAAACAGAAGCAAGCCATAACAAAGTACCCTTTATATTTGCAGCTAATTCTGTAAAATTGTGCATATAATTTTCTGTACTTGAATCATTCAAATAGCTTAAGTTGGTGTTTTTTAGTTTATTCTTTAAACAAATAACCCTGGAAAACACGCTCTTGGATCAGTGAATGTCTCAACTTTTTCGACCCACATGAGAAAACAGAATCTAGTCATAAAAATACCATTAGCAATAAAAAAAATTTGAATGTACAATTAATCAAATTAAAATTATGATATTTCCTAGTGTGATAATTAAACTAAAAAATTATCTGATTTAATTGAATAAATAAATAATCTGCAAGTGATGCACATTTCAAAATGAATATGTAGAGCCCGCCGCTCATACAATGAAAATACTTCATCATGATCATCATGCATGCTCGTGTGTGTGAGATGACAGAGACAGAGAGCACTATGAAGTGCCAGCACATACAGAAAATGTATTTATGTAATCACACCTATACAGGTATTAATAATCACACTGGGCTATGGAGCAAACTGTTTATCTGGAAGTGAGAAACCACAAAACAAACAGAAATGGCAAAATAAAAGCTCTATTTAAATGGACACATGTGTTTTTGCTTAAATATTACACTTGTTGGGCACATAAAATGTCTTGGAAATGTGTGCCTTGAAAAGAGTGGGAGCCTTGATTTAGGCATATCTTTTCTTTTCCTCCTTGAACTGCTACTTCAGTGGAATTGCAAACGTTCTTGCAGCATGAATTTATTAACATCAATGCCAGTAGTAATGATTGATAGTAATTACCGACCATTCAATAGCCGACAAAAGGGGAGGGGATGTTAAAGGAATGATGGGCTCTTTCAGTGCAATTAACATGAAATTAGTAAATTAATGACAGGAATGTGAATTAGTAGTGACCCTCATAACTCACTTACTTGTCGCTCAAATGCTCAGACACAAGCACATTGGCAGAAAGTCACAGATGAGGTCTCTTTAATATCTCAATGGTTTCTCCAAGACAGCAATAAGATAAGGAGAGCAAATTTATTCTTTTTTTGAAATCTCCTGCTTCTCAGATATTTCTCTTTCAGAAGAGATATCAACAATGTCTCAAACTGCTCAGATTTGCCAAGATACAAAAGTCTGCAATCAAACGTCAGAGATTTCAAAATGAACTCAATATTTCACATCACGTTCTTCCAAGACCAAAGTATCTGAACTAAGCTATCAACATACTTTTTATAGCACTATACTCATACTCTTAGTCAACAACTGACTAATTTGTGTCTATTTTATTTTCTCCTAAGGAATTCAGCTGTAGCAGAGCAATGTAGAAATATAATTTTCTTCTGAGAAGCCCTTTATTTCAAACACAACAATGATTTTTGCAACGTAGTTAGTCAATGTCGTTCCACTTAGGTGTACAATAGTCTTTCACAATGCTTTTCAACAGTGACATTTAATTGATGTCTGCTGCGTTTCAGTGTACCTTGTGAAGTAGAAAGTCTGCCTGGAGAGCAGTTAAGAGCCACTCAAAGACATATGCTGCGTCCCAATTCGCCTACTTATACTACGACCTAAAAGTATGTACTCTTTTTTTTGAAGAAAATGTACATACTTTTGAGTGTGTAGCAAAAGAGTATGCACGTTCTGGGACATACTACGAAGACGTCATGCAATGGAAGAGAACGTGGTTGCCTAGTTACGCACACCGCGACAGTTAAACAAACATTCTACATTCCATTCATTCTTATATGCCCAATGCAATGCAGTGCAATGCGCCAGTTAATGAGGCGCTCAGTGTCTTCATCGGACCCTACAAGATAAACACGGTACTTTTTTTGCACAACACAAATCCATTAATATTATGAGACAATAAAATATAACTTTAATTAGCGCTAAACGTTTAAGTTCTTACACTTAAAAACTGAGGGCGCATCTCCGCTGCCGCATCCGGCCGCCATGTTTGCATCATCTCAAAGCTCCTCCCTCCCGCACGCAATGGGTTGTGGGCAATATTAGCCGTTAGAGTGTGCATCGATCTGCACTTCGGATTCTGACCGGAAATAGTAGACCATCCGGGTATCTTTGGAACACTCATTTCAACATACTACGATTTGGGACGTACTAATTATATTTTTGAATACTATTTAGGACGGATAGTATGCGAATTGGGACGCAGCATTAGATTCATACTGAGTTCTAATGGGACCTCAGCTGTGCCTCGTCAAACATGTTAGTTTGATTTAGAAGACGGTAGAGATGTGTCAAGAGTGATAGTCATGCTAAGTTGCCCGTTTAGTCGGCGTGATGTGTTTTGATCTGGACTCAGACAATGAGTATGTGGTTTGATCTCTCTGGCAATGTTAGAGGTCATTGTGGTAAAATCTTCAACAGCACCAATGTGAGACCTGATATGTAGGTGGTAGCTCATAGAATTTTATTGTATGGATAGTTCAGACTCCAGTTGCTCACTGGACACAGCTGGCAGACAACATACAGCATCCTAAAATTTGAAACCATTGTTTTCTGTGAGTGTATTTCTTCTGCATCACTGAGTGCCACTCAGAGTGTTTTTCATAAAATTTTAAGCAAAACTTAACCTTCAAAAAATCATTATCAAGGGACATATATTATTGGCTAGAACAGTGGTTCTCAACATTTTTTTTTAAGTTCTGGACCCCCATTTCAAACCATTCTCAAGGAGGTTGCTATTTATTGGTATTCTAAAACTGCAAACTGTATGGCTATACTTACATTTAACAAAATTAACAACTGTAATATTAAATTAACAGTTGGCGTCAATTCATTTCAAAATCTTATTGTAATATAGCCTTGTATTCCTATTTTTGATACGCTGAACAGCGAATCCAGCCACTTTATTTCCCTGCCTTTCTGAAATAAAATTATTTTATTTAATAATTTCAAGACAATTGATTGCTATTCATTAGTGGTGCACCGATCAGAAAACTTGAGGCCGATATCAATCTCAGATTTTTTAGCACTAAGATCGGTCAATACCGATTATTTCTTAAAGTGCCCTTTGCCATACTTTTGCAAGTTATATACTGCAGTTATATGTATACACACAGTAAAATTACGGTAACACTTCACAAAATGGTTCCATTTGTTAACATTATTTAACAACATTAGTTATAATAATCATAATAATACATTTTATTTATAATGCACTTTTTAGTACCCAAAGCACTACAAACAGATGCCAATAAAACAAATAAAGTACAAAAGTTCTGTAATACAGTACAAAACATTAAATCATTCTAAACAATACAACAGAACTAATCAATACAATAAAATACGAGTCATCTCAATCTATAAAAGCAATTTTAAAAAGATTTTTAACAACTTCTTGAAACTGTCTAATGTGGGATACTCTCTAACAGCAAGAGGAAGTGCACTTCATAATCTAGGTACAGCAACTGAAAAAGCTCTCACCCATAGATTTGAGTCTAAAAGGAAGCTGCTGAAGAGTAAAAGAATCAGCAGAACGAAGAGAACGAGAAGGCATGTAAAGGGTAATTAAGTCAGAAGAACTTATATAAGAAGGGGCCGTCCCATGCACAGCATTGTAAGTTAAGAGTCTGAGTTTTACATGAACATGAACTAATTAACTTAATGTTAGTTACAACATATACTAATACATTTATAAAATCAAAAGTTATATTAGTTAATGCACATTAATGCACTATGAACTAACATAAACTAACGATGAACAATTGTATTTTTAATAACATTAAAATTAATAAATGCTATATACAGTGGGGCCAAAAAGTATTTAGTCAGCCACTGATTGTGCAAGTTCTCCAACTTAGAATGATGAGAGGTCTGTAATTTTCATCATAGGTGCACTTCAACTATGAGAGACAAAATGAGAAAAAAAATCCAGGAAATCACATTGTAGGATTTTTAAAGAATTTATTTGTAAATTATGGTGGAAAATAAGTATTTGGTCACCCACAAACAAGCAAGATTTCTGGCTCTCACAGACCTGTAACTTCTTCTTTAAGAAGCTCTTCTGTCCTCCACTCGTTACCTGTATTAATGGCACCTGTTTGAACTCGTTATCTGTATAAAAGACACCTGTCCATAGCCTCAAACAGTCAGACTCCAAACTCAACCATGGCCAAGACCAAAGAGCTGTCGAAGGACACCAGGAAGAAAATTGTAGACCTGCACCAGGCTGGGAAGAGTGAATCTACAATAGGCAAGCAGGTTGGTGTGAATAAATCAACTGTGGGAGCAATTGTAAGAAAATGGAAGACATACAAGACCATTGATAATCTCCCTCGATCTAGGGCTCCACGCAAGATCTCATCCTGTGGGGTCAAAATGATCATGAGAACGGTGAGCAAAAATCCCAGAACTACACGGAGGGACCTGATGAATGACCTGCAGAGAGCTGGGACCAAAGTAACAAAGGCTACCATCATTAACACACTACGCCGAGAGGGACTCAAATCCTGCAGTGCCAGGCATGTCCCCCTGCTTAAGCCAGTACATGTCCAGGCCCGTGTGAAGTTTGCCAGAGAGCATATGGATGATCCAGAAGAGGATTGGGAGAATATCATGTGGTCAGATGAAACCAAAATATAACTTTTTGGTACAAACTCAACTCATCATGTTTGGAGGAAGAAGAATGCAAAGTTGCATCCCAATAACATCCCAATTGGGGCTGTTTTTCTGCAAAGGGGACAGGAAAACTGATCCGTGTTAAGGGAAGAATGAACGGGGCCATGTATCGTGAGATTTTAAGCCAAAACCTCCTTCCATCAGTGAGAGCCTTGAAGATGGAACGTGGCTGGGTCTTCCAGCATGACAATGATCCCAAACACACCGCTCGGGCAAAGAAGGAGTGGCTTTGTAAAAAGCATTTCAAGGTCCTGGAGTGGCCTAGCCAGTCTCCAGACCTCAACCCCATAGAAAATTTGTGGAGGGAGTTGAAAGTCCGTGTTGCCCAGCGACAGCCCCAAAACATCACTGCTCTAGAGGAGATCTGCATGGAGGAATGGGCCAAAATACCAGCTACAGTGTGTGCAAACCTGGTGAAGACTTACAGGAAACGTTTGACCTCTGTCATTGCCAACAAAGGTTATGTTACAAAGTATTGAGTTGAACTTTTGTTATTGACCAAATATTTATTTTCCACCGTAATTTACAAATAAAGTCTTTAAAAATCCTACAATGTGATTTCCTGGATTTTCTTTTTCTCATTTTGTCTCTCATAGTTGAAGTGTACCTATGATGAAATTCACAGACCTCTCTCATCATTCTAAGTAGGAGAACTTGCACAATCAGTGGCTGACTAAATACTTTTTGGCCCCACTGTATGTATGTATATATTTTATGTATCATAACAATAACTATATATATTGTTATTATACCTAATTTATTAACTAATATTAAAGTAATGAAACCTTTTTATTAAGTGTTACCAAAATTAGATTAAAATTACGTTAGTTGTGAATTTCTAATGGTTATTAATTGTTCAGTTGGCAATATCGAAATGTCATTGTGACATACTGGCAACCAAAAACCAATAGAACATCACACACAGGAGAGATACTTTTAGATATCTCTAAAATTTGCTACAGTGAGAAATCATTAATATCTGTGATTTGTATCTTGTTGTAACACAATTCACAAATTATTAAGCAAATGCGTGAAGATGTGGTGCCTTTATTGAAGGTTAAACAGTCATATCTGTTACTAGTGGTATGGTGACCAACATTAATCTGATTTAAATTGGGATCATCACAGAATAGCGCTGAGATGAGTGACAGAATAGAGCTGAGATGAGATATTGAGAGCACCTGGAGAGTCGCATGTTTGATTGACACCGAGAGCGCTCATGTTGAAGAGAGTAAAGATAAAAGCACTTAAGCTGATGGCTTAAACAGTCTCTATCACTCAACACAATGTCTGATTGCCACGACTCACGTTACATCACATGTACTTAGATTTGTATTTGAATGTTTGTATGTTGTTTAATTTATTTTTATACCTGTTAGCAGCCTCCTTATCCTCTTCCTGCTCACTGTGCTATGAGGCAGAATAACTAATGTAATGACTCTAGAAATAGGCAACTTAATATTCATAAATGTTTAATTCTTTCACATTTTTAAAAACAAAATGGCATATTCATGTGAATTACATACTGTCTGAATGTTTAAATTTGTGAATGCTTAGTTGCCAACAACTCACCCTCCAAAGGCCACTCTGTCATGCTTCAAGGGCTGGGAAAGCGCTCATTTATTAGAGTAGCAGTGTATGTGTGATTCCCTGCATGCTGCAAAAAGATTGGCCCTGATTCTGGAAACGAGCAGCCGTTCACAGATTTAAGACGAATATCATCTGATTCCGATCGGTGGCTAATCGATCGGTGCACCCCAACTATTTATTAAAAATGTAAATAGCTTCTGACAATTGCATCAAAGCTTGCATCAGCTTGTGATGTTTCGGGGCTCTGGCCAGTTATTTTAAGTCTTATTTTTTAACCACATACTGTTGTACGAATACTATTATAATTCTGAAAATATATATAAAAAAAAAAGCCCATGCAAAGACTGTTAAAAATAATGTAAGAAACTTTACTGTCTGTTGCTGAAGTTTAGTGAATGTTAGTGAATGTTATGAGATGACGAGCCGCATCTTGTGCAGACAGTGCTATTTTAATAACACAAATAAATGAAATAGCCCACTATATGCTTATGCATTGTATGCTAAAACTGTGAATTGTACAGTGGTTCTTTTAAGTGTTGGGGCACCTATTCGATAAATGAGAAGAAAAGATGAGAAATAAACCCACAGGTCCAACTGGTTATGATACCACACCACCTGTGCATACTTGCGCAGCATGGCCAGATCAACCTTTAATAGCTCAGCGGGAAAGTTCACCTTGAAGTAAATCAGTAATCGCTCCCGTTAAAATCTATGAAGCTGTCTAATTTGGAAGTGTCAGTTGTGACATGGCACAATGCACTTTCAGCTGACTGATGCTCTGCTATTTCTGTTAGAGCTCATCATTTACTCACCCTCATGCCATCCCAGACATGTGTGACTATCTTTCATCTGCAAAATACATAAATTATTTTTAGAAGAATATGTCAGCTCTATAGGTCAATTCAATGCAAGTGAATTGTGGCTAGATATTTCAAGCTACAAAAAGCACATTAAGGGAGCATAAAGTTATCTATACTACTACAGTGGTTAAATACATGTCTTCAGAAGTGATTCAGTCAGTTTTGGGTGAAAACAAACCAAAGTGTAACTCATTTTCACTGTATATCTTGCTATTGCAATCTCTAGGCATGATTGTGATTTCAAGCTTCATTTCACTTTCTAGTTCTTGACACATGTGCAGAGCCCTAGGTGGCACTATAGGAAGTGTAATCAAGCTTGAAATTCTGACTGCCAAGGAGACTGCTTATGTCAAGTTTTATAGTTGAAAAAGGAGTTATATTTTGGTCTATTCTCACCCAAAAACCAAACGGATACGATCAGAAGACATTGAGTCTTATGGATTACTCTTATGCTGCATTTATGTGCTTTTTGGTGCTTCAAAGGTCTGGCTACCATTCACTTACATAATGTGGCACGGTGGAGGGCGGGACCGGCGCGTGATTACGCACGCCCGGTCCCGTATTAGGCTAATTAAGCCGTCAAGAGGGATAAAGGCCACTCGCAGACGGTGATCGAGAGAGAGAGAGAGCTCAGTTACGGACGTCCGTTATCTTATGTGTTTGTCTTTTGAGTTTTCCATTAAACCTTTAGTTTATATGTCAAGCCGGTTTCTCGCCTCTTCCTTGCCCATGAATTTGATCTGTGTTACACATAAATAACAGAGATATTCTTCTGAAATTTTTTTGTGTTTGTGTTCTGCAGGAAAAAAAAGAAAGTTATACACATATTAGATCGAATGAGGGTGAGAAAATTATGAGAAATTACATTTTTAAATTAACTATCCCTTTAATGGCACATTCAAGTCACATCAGAATGATAATATTTATGGGATGTGTAAATGAACACCACAGTCCATAAAAATTGGAACACTGAAGGAGGGAGTTGAGTCATATTAGTGATCAGAACAGAGACTTGTGGTGGTGGGCTCTTTTCATTTGGGCTAATAAGCAACCACCCTGGTAAGGCACACCAATGCTGAAACAGTTAAAACAACCTAAAGCTACACTTTGTAGTTTTTTGTTGTTGTTAAAAAAATAGCAAAAATATATTAATGAGAGAGTGCAACAAAAATCAATCTTTCAAACCATGTATTTATTTTACCCAAATACAATTTGATAAACCTATAATAATGATATTATATTATAAATATTTTAGAGCTGTCAGGACGGAATTTGACGGAAAATAGCATTCAAATATAATTTGCCTGTGCGTGTTGATGTCATATCTATACACAGAAAATAAGATCCGGCTACTGTAGCATGCATGGGAGTAGCCAAATCTGAACATTTGTTGTCACAACGAACGAGAAAAATGTACTATGGATCATTAAAAATGGCAAACCTCAGGGGAATCACCGATTGTAAAAACAAAGAAACCCCGAACAGAGCAGAGTCTACAAGCAAAAAGGGAAAATGACAGTCCGGAATAAAACCTCTGAACCTCATCTGAAAGGATTTAATAGCAACCCAGAGATGGCTTTTATTCTTACTCAAAAAGTAATATATTTTTATTGATATGGTTATGTATAATTGTGTAATCACATGTCTGTGTGTGTGCGTGTAGTGAAATACAATAATGATACTGTAATCGGTGCAGAACTTTTCACTTGCTAGCACACGTGTGTATATTTCTTTATAACAGCAATAATTTATATAAATAAATCCTTTATTCCTTGGCCAAGGACATGTGAGTCTTGAAATTATGTTGACCACTGTTTGGTAACAATGACAATCTATGAATTAGTTACTATGGTCTATTTGGCCAGAATATCTTGTAATATCTTGTAATATCTTGTATAATCATTGTGGCTAACAAAAGTTGCCTAACTTTTGTAACATTATTTATTTCTAAACATCAATGTTTCCAGTAAGTCAAAACATCAGCATAAGATATGGCACTTACCTGCTCAGATTACATGTTTTTGGATATCCGTCTGTGGCAGCGGGGGCGTGGTCGAGCGCCCGTCCGGAGAGGGAAAGTAGTAAGGGCGCTTGCACCTGAGCTAAATTATGTCTAACACCTGTCTCTAATTTCAGTGAGCACGGAGAGACCGGCATAAAAGAGCTTCAATGCCTCCAGTTCGGGAGAGAGCCGCCAGTCTAGTGTTGGCAAGAGAGAGAACTAATTGTTAGATAAGAGTTTATGTTTAGCACATCTACGTTTATGCACTACCCCTGTCTGTGTGAAGCCTGGAATTAAAGAGCCTTACCTTTGTGTCAAACCCTGTTCCCGTGTCCTCCTTCCTGTCTTGTGAACCTGAACCGTTTACACCGTCTTTTCCTTTCTTTCATTATTTATTTGTCCATTCGCTCTAATAAGATGTCCTGTATCCACATGTACACCCGTGCCTTGAACCACATTCATCTGCACTGTTATGAATGAGGAGACGAGGAGTGAGGATCCAGACGCAGCCTTTATTGAAGGTAAATCAAAGGGGAGAAAACTGGAACAAAGAAATATCCACGGTGGGAAAACTGAGGAAAACACTACAAAATAACCATGAGGGGTAGAAGCAGGAACACGGTGACAGGCAATGACGACATTCATCAAACGTTGACCAAACATAAACAACAACCAACAAAGGACAAGGTGAACATGAGGGCTTAAATACAAAACCAAAGGGGAAACAAAAGACAATATGGAACGTAAAAGGTGCCAAAAACTTAAAAATAAAAGGTACACAAACAAAAGACAGTGTGGTTCGTTACATGCACAGAGGAACACAGCAGAGCCGAACCACAATCAAAACAATGTCCTTCCACAAGATGCATGCAGTTTTATTTTTTAACCGCTAGATGGCCAAAAGTTACATAGTGTAGCTTTAACAACAGCATAGCAACAACCTGACAACCACCTAGAACACCCTGTAAACTACAGAGCAATGTGCAAAGAACACAGAAAACAATTTAGCAATATCATAGCAACAACCTGGCAACCACATACTGTAGCAATGTGCCAAAACACACAGCAGAAATCAACTTGACAATGCCCTAGCAACCATCCAGAAAACCTTACCACATACTGTACCATAAATATGCAACAAAGCAAATATAACACTTTAGCAACTACCAGCAAACTAGTTTTGCTTAGGCGACGACCATTCACATCTTCATACAATTTTAAAATAAATATTGTTGGACATTTTCATGAACACTGGTAATTATTCACTCACATCATACCATGTTTAAATGTAAAATGTAAACACATGTGATTGACTTTTATATGAACAGGTCTCCTGGAAAGGCAGGAGATTGATCGCACATAACTTCATTATTTAACATACAGGTGCTGGTCATATAATTAGAATATCATCAAAAAGTTGATTTATTTCAGTAATTCCATTCAAAAAGTGAAACTTGTATAATGTATACATTCACTCCACACAGACTGATATATTTCAAGTGTTCATTCCTTTTAATTTTGATGATTATAACTGACAACTAATGAAAACCCCAAAATCAGTATCTCAGAAAATTAGAATATTGTGAAAAGGTTCAATATTGAAGACACCTGGTGCCACACTCTAATCAGCTAATTAACTCAAAACACCTGCAAAAGCCTTTAAATGGTCTCCCAGTCTAGTTCTGTAGGCTACACAATCATGGGGAAGACTGCTTACTTGACAGCTGTCCAAAAGACGACCATTGACATCTTGCACAAGGAGGGCAAGACACAAAAGGTCATTGCTAAAGAGGCTGGCTGTTCACAGAGCTCTGTGTCCAAGCACATTAATAGAGAGGTGAAGGGAAGAAAAAGATGTGGTAGAAAAAAGTGTACAAGCAATAGGGATAACCGCACCCTGGAGAGGATTGTGAAACAAAACCCATTCAAAAATGTGGGGGAGATTCACAAAGAGTGGACTGCAGCTGGAGTCAGTGCTTCAAGAACCACCACGCACAGACATATGCAAGGCATGGGTTTCAGCTGTTGCATTCCTTGCGTCAAGCCACTCTTGAACAAGACACAGCGTCAGAAGCGTCTTGCCTGGGCTAAAGACAAAAAGGACTGGACTGCTGCTGAGTGGTCCAAAGTTATGTTCTCTGATGAAAGTAAATTTTGCATCTCCTTTGGAAATCAAGGTCCCAGAGTCTGGAGGAAGAGAGGAGAGGCACATAATCCACGTTGCTTGAAGTCCAGTGTAAAGTTTCCACAGTCAGTGATGGTTTGGGGTGCCATGTCATCTGCTGGTGTTGGTCCATTGTGTTTTCTGAGGTCCAAGGTCAATGCAGCCATCTACCAGGAAGTTTTAGAGCACTTCATGCTTCCTGCTGCTGACCAATTTTATGGAGATGCAGATTTCATTTTCCAACAGGACTTGGCACCTGCACACAGTGCCAAAGCTACCAGTACCTGGTTTAAGGACCATGGTATCCCTGTTCTTAATTGGCCAGCAAACTCGCCTGACCTTAACCCTATAGAAAATCTATGGGGTATTGTGAAGAGGAAGATGCGATATGCCAGACCCAACAATGCAGAAGAGCCGAAGGCCACTATCAGAGCAACCTGGGCTCTCATAACACCTGAGCAGTGCCACAGACTGATCGACTCCATGCCACGCCACATTGCTGCAGTAATTCAGGCAAAAGGAGCCCCAACTAAGTATTGAGTGCTGTACATGCTCATACTTTTCATGTTCATACTTTTCAGTTGGCCAACATTTCTAAAAATCCTTTTTTTGTATTGGTCTTAAGTAATATTCAAATTTTCGGAGATACTGAATTTGGGATTTTCATTAGTTGTCAGTTTTAATCATCACAATTAAATGAAATAAACATTTGAAATATATCAGTCTGTGTGTAATGAATGAATATAATATCCAAGTTTCACTTTTTGAATGGAATTACTGAAATAAATCAACTTTTTGATGATATTCTAATTATATGACCAGCACCTGTAATGTTTAAGCCTAAACTTAATAAAATTAAACTCATATGAGCAGTTTCTTGTCTTCACCAGTGGAGACAGACGATGGAACATGTAATCTCGCTTGTGATTTTGATTTAGATTTGTGTTTCGCAAAATGAATAATTCATACCACTTTTTTTATGTTTTTGCTCAGTTCAAAGGAATCAAATTTAAAAGATTAGACTCAAATTATTCTATCAATGAATCACCGATTCATTGCATACAAAACCGATCTGCATACATTTGTTGCACGTACAGTGGTCTGCAGACATTTATCAGAGCAAAAGTATACATTTTCTCTTCAAAATGTGGTGAAGTGAATGTAAATGTCAAAAGAAATATTTATACTCAAGCAAAGAACAAATATAAAAAAAACTGTGCTCAAGTACAGTAACGAAGTATCTGTACTTCATTACTATACACCTCTGCAACTATCATATGCATAAATTATTTTGCCATGAATTTTAATCATTATGTTTAAATAACTGCTGACATTACAATAAAGCCAGCTTGTCACATGATAAATTGATTTCATTTGAAAATAAAGTTTCCTGGATAGTTTCACACATTTAACTATTGGGGATTTCTAGCATAAAGCTCACTGCTGATTGGCCAGTTTTAAGAAAGTGTTGTAAGATAAAGTACAGTTTTAATGCATCTGCTTAGAAAGCATCAATGCCCCACTTTCCCCCAGACCAAATAAGCAAGCTAGTACAGACAGGGTTAGGAGGGTTACTTTTGAAATGTATTCCTCTACAGATTACAGAATACATGCTGTAAAATGTAATTTGTAAAGTATTCAGTTAGATTACTCAAGGTCAGTAACGTATTCTAAATACTAGATACTTACTTCAATTGATTTTTTCAATTTTTTGACTATAAAAACTCTGCAAGTACATTAAGACAAAATACACATGTTAAAAATACATTCTCTGAAAAACCTAAATATCTTATGCTGTGTTGTTTCTAAAACAAGATTAATCAAATTGATCTTGTTTTAAGGATTTTTAGATATTTTTACAGGAAAACAATACAAACATTATTATAATGCAATATAAAACACAATACAATACGATTTTTTCCCTACACAATATGATAAGTGTGGGTGAGAAACAGATCAATATTTAAGTCAGAATTTACCATAAATTCTCCTCCCTGCCCAGTAAGAGTTGATATGCATGAAGAATGACAATCACCAAAAACAGAAGGAGAATGTGAAAGTGAAGTGGAGATTGACTGAGCAGGGAGGAAAATTTAGACTAATATCTTTGCTTCAGAAGATATGGATTTAACCACCAGAGTCATATGGAGTATTTTTGTGATGCCCATATGTGGATTTTGGAACTTCCTCACCAATTCACTTGCATTGCAAGTATAGAGTTAAGAACTTCTACAAATATTTGTTTATGTTCAGCAGAAGAGAGTCCACACATGAATGCCAAACCGATTGAATGAGTTGTTTGTTTTATACATTTGCAAATTGCTTTTGTATAAGACTTTGAAAATATAAATTAATGTGCTTTTGTTTTTGTGACATTCATTCACAAATATAACTGGTCTGGGCTGTGTTTCCTAAAAGTATCGTAAGCAAAGTAGATCGTAAAAACAATTGGCCAATGTTCTTTATGATGCTTTTGGGAAATGCAGCCCAGATCTGTTTCGTAACATGGATATCGTTCGTAATACCGGAGTAAGAACACTTTAAACTCCTTTTTTGGTTCACTCAGAAACAGTGAAACGAACAAAATTATATAAGTTCTCATATTTCCATTCATTAAGTAAGTTTTCTTTAATGCATTTAAGCAGCATTATTCAAAAATGGTACAAGTTTATCCTACTCAAATGAATGTGACACCAAATAAACAAGGAATCCAAAAGTAATCTAAAAGCAATCAGATTAGGGCTACATCCATATTAATCTGGATAAATTTGGAAACAGCGTTTTCATTTTCAAAACACACTCTGCCCTTACTGCCATTTTCAAACATTTTCAAAAAGTTGCTCGTCCACACTGAAAGATATGAAACCGCCTAAGTCTACTTACTGCACATATGGAAAATCACCATTCCATGTACAGTCTAAGCAAGGTATAATTGAAGACAGACTGTTGAATTATTGAAAAATAATGCATATCTGAGGTGGTAATGTGGCCACGACACACAGCGGATTCAGTGACTTGCTTTGAAACTGTCTGAGCCTACGTTGCTAGTTTGAAAATGTCACTTTAGAACTAGCAACTGAGGATTGCAAGGCTCACGCTGCTTTCCTGGAGCACTTACTGGAGTAACAAGATAGTGCATTTGTGCATGTGTATGTGTGTGTGTGTGTGTGTGTGTGTGTGTGTGTGTGTGTGTGTGTGTGTGTGTGTGTGCTCACGTAAGGTCAGTTTCTACGGGGGTGCTTGAGGATGCTAAGCACCCCCAAACGAACGTAAAAGCACCCTCAGATGAAATTATTAATAGCATACACTACCGGTCATAAGTTTTGAAACACTTACTCATTCTGTATTATAATTTTGTTTTTCACATTTTAGAATAATAGTAAAGTCATCAAAACTATGGAGTAACATAAATTAAACTATGGGAATTATGTTGTGACTAAACTAAATCCAAAACAATTCAAAACTGTGTTATATTTTAGCATTTTCAAAGTAGTCACCATTTGCATAGAATTTGTAGACACATACTCTTAACATTTTCTCAACCAACTTCTTGAGGTATCACCCCGGGATGATTTTTAAACTGTATTGAAGCAGTTCCCATCTATGTTGGGCACTTATTGGCTGCTTTTCTTTATTATTTGGTCCAAGTCATCAATTAAAAAAAATAAAATAAAAAAAGTAGTTTTAGTTTTATAATTTAAATAAATATATTGGCACAATTATATTTTAGTTCACAAAACTCATTTCAAATATTTATGCATACGCCTTTAGATCAAAAGATTTTTAAAATCATGAGAAACATTTCAGTCAAGCGTTTCAAAACTATTGACCAGTAGAGTATGCAAACAAGATTTTGCAGACTGAACCAACACACAGAGACAGACGCACTCACATACACAAATTTACACAATTCCTGCATCAACATGATTTTTTTAATAATGATTTCAAGCCTCCATCATCCATATAATGGCATTTGATTGGTTGTGTCCTTAGTTTGCGAGAATGATGCACATCGGTGAGCCTATCTCTTTTAATGTCCTCTTATTAGTGCATCCTGCTCAGGAAATTCGTTGGCTGACTTTGTAAAACTCAGTTTTACAGAGCCTAAAATATTCATTGCCCATGTTTCACTATGAATGATTCTCATTATGGACATTAGAAATTGGCTAAAGAAAGCCCATTCCACCACAGAGCAAGACATTCATCATTCAAGTTGTGAAAAAACACTGCCTGCCGATGACAGTGTACCCCGCCCTTCAACTTCACTCTCACCGGCTGACACTGCTGCACACCCAGACGGCAAAACCCAGCAAGTGCCGCAAAGTGACCTAGGTAATGAGGAGCCCTTACAGGTGTGCTTAGAAAAATGTGTCGATTATGTAGTGGCAGTGTGAATAACCATTCATTTAGGAGCTCTTGGTTTAAAAATAGAGATTGGCTGGAATATTCTGTTGAATGGGATGCTGCATTTTCAACCACTGGCTACAACAATTGCCGCAATGTCCTTTTTCAAAATAAGGGACTAAAAAGGCATGAATCCAGCAAAGAACATATCAGAGATTGTACTGTAGAAGGAGATGCTTACTAATGTCAAGAAAGGCACTGAGATTTCTTCACTTGTTAATTCAGCACAGCTTGAAAGGAACCGTACTTATCTATCAGCTATTGTGGACATTATTTAATTCATAGCTGTGAACCAGCTGCCTTTTTGGAGAAATGTAGATGCACTGGATGCAAGGGGTGAAGAAGGCTGTGGCATTTATTTTATTTTTTTTAGCTATGATGGACTACACTCTAAAAAAAGGTGCTTGCACAGATTTTCAGCACAATACCATCCAATGCCACATACACCTCAAATAATATCCAGAATTAAATTTTTGAAGAAAAATTATACTGAAAGATATTGTTAAAGAAATTGCAGATGGGTGGTACACATTAAAAGTGGATGGCACCAAAGACCCCACTGAATGTGAGGACATTTAAATTGTGCTGCATTATGTGGACTAGGCTAACTGTGTGAAAGAGAGGCTTGTTTCAATGGCAACGATGCAGCACTGTGATGCCAAGTCTCTAGTATTTTTAGTACCATGGATGCAGTTGTAGGAGAAATGTCCACCAGATTTAGTGAGAGAAACAGCAAGCTTACACAGACCCCGAGTGCTTTACATTCAAGAAGTGAAAGTTTTATGGATGGAGACAAAGTGAAACCACTCCCTGACTTAATAGGAATGGAGTTTAATCAGATGAAAACTGGACAACTCAGGCATTTTGCAAAGATTCAGTGATGCTCTGTCAGCCATGCCTACTCTGATGTAAACACTAAAGCTTCATTTAACCTTTGGGGCATCAACTGCAACATGTGAGAGTTCATTTTCAACACTGAAGTATGTGTTCAGTGACCACAGAAGGAGTATGCTTTACAAAAGAAAACCAAATTTGATTCAACTTGCGGTTGAGAGCGACCTCACAAATTCACTGGAGAATGGAAGGAGAAATATGAATATGGGTAAGAAAAAGATTTTGTCATTGACTTGTATGACAAATGTTCATTGTTCTATGATTCTGAAGCCTATACCATCAATATGTTGTCAGTTATTAATATATAATATCATTTCATGGAGAATGGCTAGTTTATTAAAAAATCCTATCTGATTTTCTACTGCCCCTATATAAATTAGGCACTTTGACTAAACTTTAACCTTTATTTCTCTCCTATTTATGTGCAGTGTACCCTGGTCCATGGTCCTATTGACAGCTGTACTTTGAATCCTTCCACATAATTCATTCTTCTCTATAAACTATACACATTTTGATGTCTCCTTTGAAGTTTCCTGCTGTAAAAGGCAAAGGCTCTTGACTCTCCTTGAAATTTTAACACATGCTAGTTATAACAGCCAACACCAAAAGACAAATGGAAAAATCAGTCATTATTCACTAATTCTATTGTTCATTTTCATAGTTTTATGCTCTGCCAATTCAGTGGCAAGTTTGAGCCCTGTGTGATATTTTTGAAAAGCTCTTAATAATTTTTTTTATTAATTAATTTTCTGAATCTCATGATATGTTTATTTTGATATATAAAAAATAAACTTCCCAGTGGATCATACCATGTTTGGTTTGGTGGTTCTATTTTCAGATGGGTTATGATTAGGAGCCATTGCCTACATATTTATTTACATATTAGTGAGCACCCTCACTAATTTCAGAAGCATGCTCAGTGATTTGGTTCTGGAATTGGGCCTGGTGTGCATTTGAGTGCAAGTTTGTATTTGAGTGATGAGCGAAAGAGAGAAATTCAGAAACAGAGAGATCACGTGTGAGATTAACTTTATTTGTTGCAGCTCTCTTCAGAAGTAACATTGCTTCAAAATCGCCAATATGTAAGTTTAATCAAACTTCTCAGCAGCAGCTAGTGCCGCTTTTTTTGTATTCAGCTTATACGTTGTAAACTGTAAAAACTGTTTTCAGCTCCACTGAGATGCAAGTGTGCGCTGACATGACAGATCTGTTTATCGTTCTCGAGTAAGTGTGTGTGTAAAGTCTATATATATGTATATCCACATGTCTAATGTGTGTGAGAACGAAAGAGAGGGGGAGCGTGAGGGTGCTTCCCACAGATATTTCAGATAATATGGAAACTGTTGTATTGATCAAGTCACGTGGGTGTGTGTGTGGGTGTGGGTGTGGGTGTGTGTGTTGGCGTGCATGCATGTGTGTGTGTGTGTATGTGTGTTAGCGTGTCTGACTGTGGGTAAGATGATTGCGAAAGAGAGATAGTGGGGGCGTGAGGGTGCTTTTCATCCAAAACTGAAATTAATTTAGGATATTATTGACATTGTTTGCCATTCTTAAGGTTTTTTGTTGTGGTAGCCTGTACGCTTTTTAAAATAGTGAAATGGCAAAGTGAAAAGAAACTGTTATGCGGTCAAGACCAGGAACAACTTCATAGCCATGCATTTACTGGAAAATAATTGCACTCCTTAGACCGTCTGACAACCAATCAGAATCAAGCATTCAACAGACCCGTGGTATAAAACTTAATTACCCTGGTGTTCCGGAGTGTATCAATGAAATCAAAGATTGGATAGCCAGAAATTTCCTTCTACTTGTTCCAACAAAACAGGGGTACTAATATTTGGACCAAAAACCTCTCAAAATAAGCAGCTAAAATATAATTTGACTCTTTGGTAGTTTTATGTCATCTTCTAAAGCAAAGAACTTAGGTGTTATATTTGAAAATCAAATTTCCAATGTTTCTAGAATAGCATTCCACCTGAGAAATATTGCTTAATTACGACACGTGCTCTCTTTTACTGATGCCGGAAATCTAATTCATGCATTCATGACTGCAAGACTAGATTAATGTAATGCATTACTGGGAGGATGTCAAGCAAGTTCAATAAATAAACTTTAATTGGTTCAAAATCCAGTTGCCAGAGTGCTGACTAGGACCAAGAAATATGATCATATTACCCCCATTCTATCTTCGTTATATTGGCTACCTGTTAAATTTCATATTAATTTTGTTCTGTTAACTACATACAAAGCTTTGAATGGTCTAGCTCCGCAGTACTTAAGTGACCTTCTGACACACTACATTCCGTCACATTCATTAGGATCACAAAATTCTGGCTTGTTAATTATTCCAATAATATCCAAATCCACAAAAGATCCTTTTCATACTTGCCTCCTAAACTATGTAATAGTCTCCCTAACACTGATTGTTATGCAGACACAGTCACTCAGTTTAAGTCTAGACTAAAGACTCATCTATTTAGTCAGGTATACACCTAATTTCTCCTTGAACTCACAATTAGGCTGCTTTAGTTAGGTCTGCCGGAACCAGAAACATCCATTATGATCTATAACTCTGCATAAAATTGAATGGCATCTATGCTAATATTAATTATTTTGTTTCCATGTCTCAACCTTGGGATTCATATCCCGAGGTTACCAGAGCCAGATAGATCCAGCTCCGTTCCTGCTTGGGGTTGTACTCAACTGCTATGTATCGCTGAAAGATGATGACAAATTACAGCCGTGTGAGCCAGACATCACTTCAGTCTTTTGACTTCAGAGGATGAACTGATGCAACTCCAACTGAAAGACATGGAATACTTCCTATGCCACTGCCTGAACCTTGGACTTTGGATGGACCCCACCGAACCTCAGCGAAATGACCTGCAGGTTGAACTGCGATGCAAATCAAATCAAATCACTTTATTGTCACACTACTGTGTACACGAGTGCAACAGTAGGTGAAATTCTTGTGTGCAGTTCCGAGCAACATAGCAGTAGTGACAGTGAAGAGACATAAACCACTTTACAATAAACAACATATTTACACAAAACAATTTACATAACAAACTTACACAACAATTTACATAACAAATGTACACATACCTACACAACAATTTACATATCAAATGTACACAATACACACAATGTAGAATACACATACACTAGATAAGGGTATAAATATATATATATACTGTATATATATATACACTAACTGAATTGGGAGCGAGAATATATTGACAGAATGAGGATTAATAAAGTGCAGTGCTGATTGTAGATCGTGAGAGATCATGTGTTCAATTGTGTTCAGATCATGTGTCTTATTGCTTGTGGGAAGAAGCTGTCATGTAGTCGGGTGGTGCGGGTCCTGATGCTGCGATACCGCCTGCCTGATGGAAGCAGTGAGAGCAGCCCATGACTCGGGTGGCTGGAGTCTTTGATAATCCTCCGAGCTTTATTCACACACCATCTGTTATATATATCCTGGAGGGAGGGAAGCTCACCTCCGATGATGTTTCTGGCCGTTCGCACCACCCTTTGAAGGTCTTTGCGGTTGTGGGCGGTGCTATTGCCGTACCAGGCGTGTTGAGGGTCAGTGATGAGGAGATGTTGCACCTCATTAATCTCCGTCTGCATCTCCTTTGTCTGTTAATGGACTACACTCTTGAAATGGAATACATATACTATCATTTAATTGCCAACAAAAGCCTTCATCGGCCAACTAACAAAGGACAATGCATCAATGTGAACTTCTGCAGTCAATCCAGGATGGATTTCAAAGACATTACTCATTAATCTTAAAGTAAAAAAACAAACAAAAACCTTAACACTTACTTAATTTACAAATTTAAACAATGACTTGCTGTTACAAACGCTGGTGAAGCCATGCCCATACCCGATCATCGAAGATCTGCTTCACCTGCGTTCTAACCACGCAGACCCGAGCTAATTACCCTGACAGCTGCTTTCCATCACCATTCCCTCTATTTAAGCCTCACTCCTCTGTACCTCCATTGCGAAGTCTTGTTTGCCCCGGCTGCATTTCTGAGCGTTCTCTTATGACTAACCTGATCTTCTGTTTCTCCGACCATAGCCTGAACCCGACCACGCCATTGTCTGCCGCCAGCCTGTCAGTTTAACTCGCTGCCTGTCCTTGAACACTCTATTGCCTGCCGCCTGCCCAAGTGAATCTCCTCGCCTGCCTGACCACGAGCCTGAACGCCTACTACAGCCCTGTCTGCCGATATCGACCCTTGACCGTTGACTTACTGACTTACCTCAATAAAGACCGCTTATGGATCCCAACTAGCCTGAGTCTTTGTTACAGAAGACTTCGCCACCTTCCAATCCAGCGGTCGCCTCCCAGATTTCTGAGGAACTCTCCGCCCAGGCGAACCTCCTGGCCTCCCATCAACACCAGCTCGCCCGTCTCACTGCGCTCATGGAGGAGCTAATGAGGACCGTCCAAGGACTTCCTCTACCCGCACCTCAACCGGCGCCCGCAGCGCCCCCTGCCAGCCCGGCGCCCGCCACCCAGCCCATTCTCGGCGCAATCGCCACGCATCGACTCACCCTGCCGGAAAAAATCGACGGCAGGCCCTCAAAGTGCAAGGGCTTCGTGATGCAGTGCACCATCTTCCTGTCCCAGCAGCCCGCTTACTACCCCACTGACGAGAGTAAGATCATGTTCGTCTGCTCGTTACTCACGGGAAGAGCGCTAGAGTGGGCCACCGCCGTCTGGACCAATCGGGGCCTGGGTCAAACCACTTTCGATGCCTTCCTGCGCTGTCTCTCCAGGTCTTCGACCACCCAGAGAGCGGAAGAAGCTCTGGCGAACAACTGCTGGCTCTTCGCCAAGGAGATCGGACGGCTGCTGATTATGCGCTGACTCGCTCGACCAGTTCATCTCCCTCGCCATCCGCATAGATAACCTCCTCCGCTCCAGATGGCCAACTCGTGGGTCCAGCTCACCTGTTCCAATGCCGCTTCCCAGCGAGAGCGTCGAGCCCATGCAGTTAGGTCGAGCTCACCTCACTCAGGAGGAGCGAAACCGCCGAATTGCCAACAACCTCTGCCTCTACTGCGGCCTGGCGGGTCACCTGAGAGCCACCTGCCCCACCCGACTTGCCCAGTCACGTCAGCGAGGGGTGAGTCTGCTTGTCTCTACCATCCTACCACTAAATGTTTCGAGGTGCCCGCTAGGCTCTCCTGCCAGACCATGAGCTTCGACACCCGGGCGCTGCTGGACTCAGGAGCAGCCAGGAACTTCATCGACGAAGCTTTCGCCCATCACCATGGCATTCCCCTAACTCTCTGTTCTCCTCCCTTGACAGTGGCAGCGCTAGACGGACGCCCACTAGGAACCGGCCAAGTCCGCCACACCACTTCAGACGTCACACTGCAAGTTGGAGCACTGCACACCGAAAGCACTCGTTTTTTCATCATCCACTCTCCTCACAACCCGGTCATCCTTGGACTCCCTTGGCTGCACTTGCACAACCCACAGATCTCCTGGCGGGAAAACCAGATCATCCGCTGGGGCTCAGAATGCTTGTCCAGGTGTCTGCAACCCGTCAAACCGGTCACCCTGGCAACCACTACCTCCTGAAGGAGCCCGTCAACCTCCCTGCCATCCCACCCAAATATGCCGACCTCGGAGAGGCCTTCAGCAAGTCCAAGGCACAGCAACTATCACCTCACCGTCCCAGTGACTGTGCCATCGAGCTCTTGCCTGGCGCTTCTCCACCCAGAGGCAGAATCTTCCCCCTCTCTCAACCGGAGTCGGACGCTATGAAGCGCTACATCGAGGAGGAGCTAGCCAAGAGTTCATCCGACCATCCACGTCTCCCGCCGCCGCGGGGTTCTTCTTCGTGGGCAAAAAGGACGGCTCCCTTCGTCCCCTGCATTGATTACCGAGGGCTGAACGACGTCACGGTCAAGTTCCGCTACCACCTGCCTCTGGTACCAGCGGCGTTAGAACAGCTACGCTCAGCCAAGTTCTTCACCAAACTCGACCTGCGCAACGCCTATAACCTCATCCACATCCGGGAGGGGGACGAGTGGAAGACGGCCTTCTCCACCACCTGTGGCCACTATGAGTACTGCGTGATGCCGTTCGGCCTATCCAACAGTCCCTCGGTCTTCCAGTCCTTTGTCAATGACCTGTTCTGAGACATGCTCAACCGATGCCTGATCGTCTACATTGATGACATCCTGCTCTATTCCGACACTCGAGAGGAACATGTCGCCCACGTCCGAGCTGTCCTGAAATGGCTCATCCAACACCGACTTTACGCCAAGGCCGAAAAGTGTGAGTTCCACCTCTCTTCAGTCTCCTTCCTTGGCTACATTATCAGCCCAGAGGGCATGGCTATGGATGAGAGCAAGGTGCGCGCCATCCTGAATTGGCCCCTACCCAAGACCATCAAGGAACTCCAACGCTTCCTGGGATTCGCTAATTTCTACCGGAGGTTCATACAGAACTATAGCACGGTCGCTGCTCCTCTCACCTCCATGGTTAAATCCGGTCCCTCGAGGCTCCGCTGGTCTACTGATGCGCTCCAGGCCTTTGACCTCCTGAAGGATCGCTTCACCTCTGCCCCCATCCTGCACCAGCCAGACCCCGACGCTCCGTTTGTTGTAGAGGTGGACGCCTCCAACACTGGCATTGGCGCTGTCCTCTCCCAGTGCCTGGGAAACCCCCCCAAGTTGTTCCCTTGTGCCTTCTTCTCTCGGAAGCTCTCTCAGGCCGAGCAGAATTATGACGTGTGCAACCGCGAACTCTTGGCCATGAAGGCGGCCTTCGATGAGTGGCGTCACTGGTTGGAGGGAGCAAGACATTTCTTCCTAGTTCTCTCGGACCACCGTAACCTTGAATACCTATGCTCAGCCAAGAGACTCAACCCCAGGCAGGCCAGGTGGGCCCTGTTCTTCACCCGCTTCAATTTCACCATCTCCTACCAGCCCGGATCCAAGAACACCAAGGCCGACTCACTCTCACGATAACACGACCCAACTCCTCTGAACCCCGCCCCTGAGCCCATCATCCCTCCTACACTCCTCCTCGCTCCGGTCCAGTGGGACATCATGTCCAAAATCTCCCAGGCCCACGTGACAAAAATCCGCCTCCAGCCAACTGTCCACCCAGCCAGACGTTCATGCCCCCGGCCCTGCGAGAGAAGGTTCTGCGTTGGGTTCACTCCTCCCCCTGCTCTGGTCATCCGGGTATCGCTGGCACGCTACGCCTGCTACGGAATCGCTTCTGGTGGGAGACACTCCGGGCCGACACCCTCTCCTTCATACACGACTGCCACTCTTGCAACATGGCCAAGACCCCTAGACAGGCCCCAGCAGGCCTCCTCCAACTCTTGCCCATTCCCCGACGACCTTGGTCCCACATCGCCCTCGACTTCGTCACCGACCTTCTGGCCTCTCGGGGGCACACCACCATCCTCACCATCGTAGACCGGTTCTCGAAGGGGTGCCGTCTCATCCCCCTGCCCAAGCTCCCCTCCGCCCTCAAAACCGTGGAACTCCTTCTCCAACATGTCTTCTGAATCTACGGTCTCCCCGAGGACATCGTCTCCGACCGAGGCCCCCAATTCACCACCCGGCTCTGGGCAGCCTTCTTCCGTCTGCTCAACATTAACATCAGCCTCACCTCTGGTTACCACCCCCAGTCCAACAGTCAGTCTGAGCGCCTCAACCAGGAGATCACCAAGTTCCTCCAAATCTATTGTCAGGAGAATCAGGCCGACTGGAGTCGCTACCTTCCCTGGGCCGAGTACGCTCAGAACTCGATCCTCAAACCCTCCACAAACCTGACCCCCTTCCAGTGCATACTGGGGTATCAACCCCCCCTGTTCCCCTGGTCAGGCGAGCCGTCGGACGTCCCCTCCGTAAACAGCTGGTTACAACGCAGCGAGGCTGTGTGGAACCAGGCCCACGTCCACCTCCAACAGGCCACAAGGAGAGCTGGGGAACAGGCTTCATCGTCGTCCTGCCCCAACTACGCTCCAGGGCACTGGGTTTGGCTCTCCACACGTGACCTCCGTCTTCGCCTGCCCTGTAAGAAGCTCAGCCCCAGGTACGTCGGACCTTTCAAAATCATTAAGCAAATTAATCCTGTGTCCTTCCTTCTCCAACTCCCTCCTAATTATCGCATCTCCCCTACCTTTCATGTCTCCCTCCTGAAACCAGCCAGAGGCCCGCGACCCGAGGCGGAGGAAATGCACCCACCCCTCCTCCCATGCTCGTGGATGGCGAGGAGGCATTCTCGGTGCGCGCCCTTCTGGACTCCCGACGTCAGCGTGGTCGCCTCCAATACCTGGTAGACTGGGAGGGGTACGGCCCGGAAGAGAGATCCTGGGTCGGAGCCGACGACATTCTCGACCCCAAACTATCCCTCGAATTCCACCGCACCCATCCCGAGAAACCAGCTCCTCGACCCCGTGGTAGACCCCGTCGCCAATCTGGCTCTCACTTCGGGAGCCACTCGCAGGAGGTGGACTCTGTTACAAACGCTGGTGAAGCCATGCCCATACCCGATCATAGAAGATCTGCTTCACCTGCATTCTAACCACCCAGACCCGAGCTAATTACGCTACAGCTGCTTTCCATCACCATTCCCTCTATTTAAGCCTCACTCCTCTGTACCTCCATTGCGAAGTCTTGTTTGCCCCGGCTGCATTTCTGAGCGTTCGCTTATGACTAACCTGATCTTCTGTTTCTCCGACCATAGCCTGAACCCGACCACGCCATTGTCTGCCGCCAGCCTGTCAGTTTAACTCGCCGCCTGTCCTTGACCACTCTATTGCCTGCCGCCTGCCCAAGTGAATCTTCTTGCCTGCCTGACCACGAGCCTGAACGCCTACTACAGCCCTGTCTGGCGATATTGACCCTTGCCTGTTGACTTACTGACTTACCTCAATAAAGACCACTTATGGAGTCTTTGTTACACTTGCACTGCATATAAATAACTAATATTGGCATTATATTCATGTTGTTTAGCCAGAGAGGAACTGCCCCCCACTGTGGCCACTGTGGTTTCTCCCAAGATTATTTTTCTCCATTAATAAACATCTTATGGAGTTTTGTGTTCCTTGCCACTGTTGCCTTCATCTTGCTCACAGGGGTTCTATATACAGTTATTATTTAATTATTTAATTTCTAAACACAATTTACAATCATATTTAATCAAACTACATAATGATCACTCTAAGACTTTTTATATATATTACAGTTTAATTTTTTGTTAATGCTTGATTTCCTGTAAAGCTGCTTTGAAATTATGTGTGTTGTGAAAAGCGCTATACAAATAAAAATTACTTGACTTGACAACACAGAAACACTTCAAAATAAAAGTCTGTACATCAGATACATTACATTTAAGATAGAAATAGATCACTACTGTAAAGTTATGTAATATTCACTGTAATACTACTACTACTACTACTACTACTATTACTACTACTAATAATAATAAATCAGTAGTAATTGTACTATACTTAAGCAGTATCTAACATCTGTGATGCTCTGTTATGAAGCACATTATTTGACAAAATATAACTCCAATGTTGTATTTTTGATTGTGCTGTGAGGGTCTGTATATAAGCACTTAAATTGATAAAAAATAAAATGATATTATGTTGAAAATTAATTGTTATATTTTCATTTGATACAGATTTTAATGAATTTGTGTAATCACCATTTTGATGATACAATTTAAATAAACTGTTGTTATGAACAGGTATCGATCTCTGAATCATGAGTACCAAAAATGAAGTATCGTATTCATATTCGTTCTAAAAAAAAAAATGGTATCGGGACATAACTATTTATCATTGTCCTTCGGTGCGTCACAATAAGTGATTAAAGAATGCAGATTTTGCCCTACGATGAAACTGATGATTTAAAAAATCTGGAACAAAATCATATAGTGTGCACCTACTGTAGCTTATTGTGGTTTGGGATAGCAAATGTGAGAATTGTCAGGAACAGCTCTGCCCAGAAATTGTGTTCTCAATGAGTACATTAACATATGCATGCTGCACTCAGCCACAGCAGATTTCAGTGAGCAGGCTCTTGATTAAAGATTAATTTAGGGGCTTGTCAGCCCCTGAGCTGATCAAGTCCTCAATGTCTCTGTGAAGTGGGCACCTCTTCATTTTACCACAGCTGTGAAAGTCTTAATCACTGAGAAGAGTCACATTGTCTATATGCATATCAATGTATTGATCCTCTCACAACTTGAGGGACATTTATTTAGCAAACAATGGTGCATTTGAGAGGGTATGACTGCTATGTTATACATGTGCAAAGATTAATTATCATCAGACCACAACCATACCTTTCACATAATTCTTATTGAAGGACAACATATTTGAAAGAGACTCTTTAGAAGCAGATTCTTGGGATTTTTATGTCCAAAAGTAATGAAGGAAAATATTCTGGAAAGCCTCAGTTTATTTAAATTCAGTGATCATAATAATAATAATTGTGATTTTCTAGGCACTCAAAGCACCTTTACATAGTATATGGGGAATCTCCTCAACCACCACCAGTGTGCAGAATCCACCTGGATGATGTGACGGCAGCCATAATGTGCCAGAATGCTCACCACACACTAGCTATTGGTGGAGAGGAGATTAGAGTGATGTAGCCAATTCAGGAATGGAGATTATTAGGAGGTCATGATAGATAAGGGCCAGTGGGGGGAATTTTAGCCAGGACACAGGGGTTATACCCTTACTCTTTATGTGAAGTGCGCTGGAATTTATAATGAATACAGAGAGTCAGGACCTATACAGGAGTATAGTGTCCCTCTTACTATACTGGGACATTCGAACCCACACAGACCCTCCCTAATAACACTTCCAGCAGCAACCTTAGTTTTCCCCAGGAGGTCTCCCATCCAGGTACTGGCCAGGCTCAACCCTGCTTAGATTTAATGGGCAACCAAGCAATATCAGAAATGTATTTGCATAAAACAGCTTTTTTGAAAAACAACATGACACGCTTTGTCAAGGCTAAGAAGTACAAATGAGTCAAAGCCACAAGTATGACTATGATAATCTTCATATCTATGGTCTCTGTATCTCTCATCAATTAGGCATTTCCGTCCACAGAACTGCCGCTCACTGGATTTTTTTGTTTTGTTTTTGGCACCATTCAGAGTAAATTCTAGAGACTGTTGTGCTTAAAAATCTCAGGAGATCAGCAGTTAAAGATTAAATATCAAAATATTTCAAAAGATTTTAAATATGTCTCTCTTTTTGGTCAGTTTTAGTTTTGGTCAGGATTACAATAACACTGTTGTTTTGTTTAAAACATATATAATTTGTTTTATTATTTTTATATTTATATTATATTATATAATAGTAAATATGTCTGTCCTAATTTCTTCACTTTCACAAATGTTTTAATGCTCTTTTATTAAACCCACAAGCCCTTATTCCTCATGAAGCAAAATCTTTGAGATTTCATTTAATTTCATCATTCCACAGAAACAGAGTAAACGTGTGTCTCCTCCTCTGTGTCACTGCATCATGAACACTGCGTTTATGAACACACAATTTACAAGAAACAAATTTCATTACACAATGGTTTCAAGTGAAGACGTAGCACTTTTCAAAATTATATTTGTTCGTTTATGTCATCACGGGAGTTTGGTGCGAGTCTGCTACTTCCCCTCACCCGCAAAAATAAGGACTTTACAAATTCTGCTGCAGTGTACTTCACGGAAGCCTGGCTGAGTGAAGCCATTCTGGACAGCGTATTACAGAGCACGTGAGAGAAGCGTTTCACGTGTTCTTCCGAACAGGAGCCTCTAGTTTACATCCATGGTGCTGCTCAGTGATGCTCGTAGATCAACTAAATGACACACAAATGCACTGTTGGCAGCATTTTGCCTATATATTCACTTAAAATTGCCTTATTTGGGCATTAAAACGTGATTGGAATGTGAAGTGCACAATAATTGTATTTGTTTCAAATAACCGTGATCAGACAATATTTATATAATCTCAACATGCTTAATAGAGTTTTTCTCTTATCTTAACTTTTACAAGTACTTCCTAACCAGTGGGTGCCAAGGCAATTTTTGTAGAAGTATGAAGTTCCACATGTTCACACAGGTGTCCTAGCAAAGGAACCACAGGTGTAATTCATCACATTAACTATGGATTGTGTTTGACAACCAGAAACGCTCCAAATACTTACTAAAAAACCTTATTAATTTTCATAAATTTTTTGTGAAATGTGTGTGCTGTTTCTAAATGCCACTTGGTTTGATAGTTTGGTATATTGTATTACGCAAAGACATTCAGTGATTTTAAGTGTGCTTCTGCTGGACAGGTAATCTGTCATGCCGGGCATTTTCCCAGTGGGCCAATGCACTTTGGGGCCGATCGGGGCAGACTGGCCATCGGGACAGCCAAGTGGGCTAGTGGGTGATAAGCTAAAATGAGCCGCCGCGTTATGCAGAACAAACCACAAAATGGTCCTGCGATATGCAGAAAAGGAGAGCGACTTTTGGGCCAGTTGCTGTGTAAAATCCCGGGCCGATTTCGCTTCCCAGTTCATCCCTGGTTGTGTTCAACAGAAGAAATGAATATGGGTTTGGAATAAGGCTGGGTATTGCCAGAATTTATTTGATTCCGATTCTTAACCTCTCGATTTGATTCCAATTAATTCAGCTAAAGCTGTTGTTATTATTTTTAATTTATTTATTATTATTATTATTATTAATTCATGTAGTGTAGTGTAGCTGTATTATAATACAGTGAAAAAGGAGTTACATTTTGGTCTGTTCTTACCCCAAACCAACTGGATCACTTCAGAAGACATTGAATTAACCACTATAATGGAGTTTGGTGAATTATGTTTATGCTGACTTGATCTGCTTTTTTGAGCTTCAAAGGCCTGGCCACCATTAAGTTGCATTGTATGGACCTACAGAGTTGAAAAAATATTCTTCTAAAAATCTTTGTATTATGCAGAAGAAAGAAAGTCATACATAACTTAGATGGCATGACAGTGTGTAAATGATGACATTTTTTTTCTGGTGAACTAACCATTTAATGGGCAGAATTCAGTTAAAAGAATGCTGATAAATGTTATAAATGTGATAAAATGCATGAAATGTTCTTGGAAAATGTCTATGTGAGCAATCGTACAGATATCGATAAGTTTGCACCAGCACACTAATAACTCTGCATGCCGATTTGTAAATATTGACTGATCTTGACTGACTGAACAACGTAAGCAGAATTAGTTGTTGGCCTCAAAGTAGGTGGAGCTCCAGATCACTACCAATGACATGGACCAGTGGCAGTAAGGTGACCGAAACAAACTAAAAAAACCTTAATTTTGGCTAGATTTTGTTCTAAACGAAGTTACAGCTGTTTGTTCTTCGGTTTCTTATGAAGTATGCCGGGTCCTTTACCCTTGCACAGTTTGTAAATATTCTGCCATTGTTATGCAGAAGTTGTACAGTCAGGCATCCATGAGCATGCAAGCTCTCTCTCTCTCCAATGTGAAGCACTAGCAAACAACAGCAAAACTTCAAAACTTTGGACACTCAACTTTGGATCTTAACACACCACCAAAAAACATGGGTTGTGTCCCCATCTTCTGATTGGCATCGCCTGCAGCTTAGTGTGTCTTTAATACCAAGCCTATACAATCTAGAAGGGGTCCAACAGAATCAATGTAAAATCTTAAATTGCTTAAGATGCACCCTTGCATCTCTAAATGTAGACTTGATGTTTTTTAGAATCCTAGCCCACACTCCCTCCTCCAATACCAAATTTATATCTTTCCCATAATCTCTTGAGAGACGCCAAAGCTCGGTCCTCCAGACTCTGAATTAGCAGGGAGTAATACACTGATGCCTCATATCCTTTTCCAAAAGCAGTAATCACCACTCCCAGAGTATCTGCCACTCTAGTGGGGTGTATGCTACTCCCAAAAATGGCACAAAGGACATGACACAGATGTAAATACCTGAAGAATTGAGGCCTGGGAATCCCAAAATGTTGAACCATAATTTCAAAAGATCTCAACACTTAAGGTGTATTTCCTTAAATATATGATGTATTTTCTTTAATAAGTTACACATGGAGTCTTTTCTTTAATTAGTTAGACATGATGTATTTTCTTTGATAAGTTAATATGATATATATCTTTAATGCGTGATGTGTTCTCTCTCAGTAATGAGATAGTATTGTTCATTGATGAGATGGTGTTGCGTGTGAACGAGCAATACCAGCATACCAATAGCAGAGGGTAAAAGTGTGTTATGTGTAAGGCTTGTTTTTCCTTAATGAGGGTGATTTAAGGTGACGTGTCCTTTACATGCACCATGACATAAGCTCATTATATAGATACTGGTTAAAATTAAGTGAAATTGAGTCAAAAACATATCAATCATTAAGTGAAAAACAAGTCAAAATATTCTTTATGTACATTCTTTTTAAAAAGGTTAGGTATGCTTTTTCCACCAATAATTAAAAAGTTGGGTATCTGAGAAATAATGGTAGAAAGGTGAAAAGGTGATGGGATGAAATCATTGGTTAGAGATAATGTGTATAAGATAAAAAAGGTATAAAACTGAGAACTGTGAAGAGACTAATCAGAACGGACAGCTGACTGGACTCATGTTTGTTGGTGTTCAATAAACTGAAACTTTGGCATTTGGAACTCAAGACTCCGAGAGTTTTCTTACAACCACGACACACTCCACTCTCATATAGGTCACCGAGCGTATTAGCCTCCCTCACGATCCATAATTTGAAGGTTTAGCCATATCCTCAAAGCAACATTTAAATAAATGTCAGAGTTAAACACTCTGGATGCTTTTGTCCATATCACTTGCAAATGTGAGATAACAGGCATAACTTATCTTTTCCGGTTAGTTTGATAGAAAGCCTTTGCAATGACGAAATAGGGGCAAGAACTTCCTGTTCAATACAAAACCAGGGAGGCTCTCTCTCAGGTGGAAGTAAACAATGAGCCAAATGTCTGAGACTGAATGCATAATAATCAAATAAAATCTTGGGTAAGCCTAGCCCACCTTTGTCAATCAGTCGATGCAACTTACTGAAATGTAATCTGGGACGTTTACCATTCCAAATGAATGACTTCGCTATGGTGTCAAATTGCTTGAAATAAGAGAGGGGGACATCTATAAGGAGAGACTGCAGCTGGCAGTTGAATTTTGGAATACAATTCATTTAATAACATTAATATTCACAATCATAGATAAATGTAATGAAGCCCACCTGCTCACATCGCTTGAAAACCTTTTTATTAAAGGGTCAAAATTAACCTGTTTGGGCCACTGGAAGGTGCCCGGCTGAAAAGCCATTACCAGGCAGCATGCTGTCAGAGCCAAAGCTTTTTATTTAGACCAATTAAATCTGTATCCCAAGAACTTATTAATAATTAATAATTTTGTGGAGGCAAGGTATAGATCTAGTAGGATCAGAGACAAATAATAAAATATCATCTGTGTAAAGCAAAAGGTTATGCGCCCCACCACCCCTGGAAAATTAAGATTAAGATTACACTTTTATTTTAATTGTACAGAGTACAGGTACAGCGCCAATGAAATGCAGTTGTTTTCACATATCCCAACTAAGCTGGGGTTAGAGTGCAGGGTCAGCCATGAAGCAGCACCCCTGGAGCAGATAGGGTCAAGGGCCTTGCTCAAGGGCCCAACACTGGTATCTTGACGGTGCTGGGGTTTGAACCCCCGACCTTTTGGACAGTAACCCAGAGCTTTAAATGCTGAGCCACCACTGGCCTAAAATCACCCTCCTTACTTATCGTGGCTGCTAATGGTTCCAGAGCAAGACAGAACAATAATGGGGAAAGAGAGCAACCCTTTCGGTTGCCCCTATCCAATAAAAGTATTCACGAACCCGTACATTTCAAAAATCTTAAAAAGATAATCCCATTCTACCATATCAAACGCCTTTTCGGTGTCAAGTGAGATAGTAGTGACCGGAGTCTGATCATTCACCACTGACCACATCATATTGATGAAACTCCTAATGTTATCAGAAGAGCTATGGCCCAGAATAAATGGCCCCACCTGATCTATATGTATAAGAGATGTCATAACTTTACTTAATCGGTTATCCAGAATTTTTGACAATTTTTTAACGTCTAGCTTTATCAGGGAAATTGGATGGTAACTCTTACATTCACTTGAATCTTTGTCCTTTTTAAGAATCATACTGATCCGGGCTTGCATCATGGTTGCCTGAAGCTTTCCATTCTTTAATGATTCCGTATAAACTTCTAGCAAAAGTGGAGCCAATTCTGTAGCATAAGATCTAAAAATCTTCAATCGGGTGAATTCTCTGAGGCCATCAGATGACATTCGGCGCTTTAGTTCTGCCTCTGCACTTTTAATATTCCCTTCCAACTCCATGAGTTCTTGTGCTTTGGATTTTTTGGTGAATGAGGCATACTGTATGATCCGGCCACTAAGAACCACCTTAAGTGCCTCCCAAGACACACCCACAGAGTATACCAAGGACTAGTTTGTCTCCATATAAACTTTGATTTCAGCCTTTAACATTTGTTGGAATTCAGGATTTTGCAAAGGGGATACATTAAAGCACCATCTATATGATTTCCTTTTCTCCATATGTAGCAACACCTCTGTTATGAATAAAAGTTGTCGTTGTAGTTTAGAACACAACATTGTAGGAATAAAACTCTGTAGGAATAAAACTTGGATCTCGTTGTAGTTTAGCACACAACATTTCTGCCATCAAGAATTCCTCGGTACCTTTCAGTGCATGCCCAGTTGACAGCAGTCGGGAGTCCGTGTTTCTGAAGAAATCTACTCAAAGTTTACTATAGCAAGCATAATATTTATACCTTTCATAGAACAAAGAACAACTAACAGCCAATAGTATAGTGACAGCAAAACAGCAAGACAGCCAAGGACAAGAAATTGTTGACCTGAATAGTGCAGGAACGGTAATCGTATGAGGTCAAACAGTCCTAGATATTTGTTATGTCCAACTGAGATATTTAGCTCACGAAAAGGAGTATGCACTTGTTGGCGCACAGAACATTCCAAGAAAGGATAAGACAAGAGAAACTAACAGCATCTATGAAGGTCATAGACTCTTCTGTGGTTGGCACAGATACATACAGAGTCAGATGTCAAACCAAAGACAGCATGTACAATTTATATTTCTCACACTGCTCCCTTTGATCATAAAATAATCACAATCAGATTAAACATTGTACCATGCTAAAACCTTTACTATTGGATTTTTACACTTGTATCTTCTTTGCTCATTCTTAAGGGTCAATAAGTAACGTGAGGTGTTCTTACCACTAAGCTAATAGAGCTGGAAATCATTTGTTTGATTAAAGCTATAAAACAAGGCCATAAGCAGGCGATTATGAAAAATACAAGCAAAATGCAAAATATGACCATTAAGTAATGTTCAATTTTGTAAATGAACATCCAAAAACCTGAAAAGAAATCAACATCTCCATTGGCGCGGCCTTGTCTTTACTCTTTCAGAAATATTTTTTATACCTTGCTCTATGAATCCACCTGTTCCACCCTCTTCTGGGATATACGTACAACATGCTTCACCCACTATAATACAATCTCCTCCTTGCGCTGCAGTGAGCTGGTCTAATATCATCCTGTTCTGGAGGGCCCTTAGACGCAGCTCCCTGAGATCTTTCTGTATTCCCTCTAACACTTGTTCATAAATGTAACTAAATCAAACCTGTTCATTTCTACCTGATCCATAATATTTGTTATGCCAATGGGGGGGGGTAAAGATTGATTGAAAAAACTTGTCCACTCTGTTCCACATTCTTTGTGTCCTCTGGCGTGTAGTTCGTCTGTGTCAGAGTGGAGGACACCCTTTTTGTTCGGGTGTGGGTTGTTGAATCCACCTTGTGCGTCCTGATGATCATCACAGATCCAGAGGTGTTATTCAAGGCACATCGTCCAGTCCAGTTAGCTGGTAAAGAGGCATAACGTTTGTGTCCGCAGAGCCAGTGAACTCCTTGTACTGCTTTGGTTCCATCAGTATGGGGTTAAGGGGTGGTGTGTATCACTGAGGCACACAGCCGAGCTATGTTTCCAAGCTGCCTGTGAGGCACGCATCCAGGTGTATGCTTGCTGCCGGTGTGGCTCAAAATCCATTACAGTGCTTTTACAGGTGTCTTTGGTGTATGACAGCAGGCTATTGACATGGTTAAACTGTGAGAATTTAATTTGATCTTGTACTAGGAAGACCCCCATGGAATGCCTGTCACGTTTCCTCAGGCACCATTGGCAGCAGATCGACTGGTTTCCCCAGGGTTTGCTCTGATAGGTGATCCTGCAGTGTTCATCGAGTATATTACCTACTAGGTTACTACCTCCTCTTCGTTCATGGCAAGTTAAGTTATAGGGAATGGATAATACAACTTCCAGTAGCCCAGTCAACTTGGGCAATGCCCCATAACCGTTTCTCGGGCGAAAGTACTGTATTACCCACAGGGCTTGATCTGCTGGGGTGGTGTCTTTGTAATGCGTCGTCCAGTTCAGGGGTTCATGGTAATTAATTCAGTAACTCTTGGAACCATGTGTGTGGAGCTATGGGAAAGTGGGAACAAACATAACATGGTTCGTTGGGGTGTGCTAAGTGGGCTGTGTGATTAGCTAAATGCCACCACAAGTTTGTGGCATATGATTGGGGTGGATCGGGGTGCTCGAGATCGCTAAGGTGCTTTACGGCCGTGACGGCCCCGAGAGTGGTCAATAATCATCATTATTTCCTTCATTCTGTTGTGTGACTAGGGGTTGTTTCTCCCGGCCCGGATCACACTTTGCACAGTTAGGGTGGTGTCCAAATAAACGATACCAGACTGTTTGGGCCTATTTCTATGCCTTCTACTTGCTTGGATTATCAATATGTCCCACATATATCGTGGTTCTTCAGGACCATCAGGCTTCTGCGTTGTGCTTGCCACTGACGCTGCGTGTTCAGCTCCATCAGTGGGGTCACACTCAACAGTCACCTTTCAGTCCCTCCTCTGGTGCTGGCTTAATGCGGCTTGCGTGTATCCACTGTGGCTGTAGATCGGTCAGGACTGCTGTTCGGGTCACGGCTATGACCGTTGCCAGACCTTGGTATCACAGTTCCCCAGTCTTTGTTGGTTTCAATCTGCGGATTAGGACCTGCTGATTAGGCACAAATGGGTGAGTAGGCTTGTGTTCTGGTAAGGGAAGAGAAAGAGGAACATCATAAATGCTGTTTAATGTTTTTATTAAGGAATCCACATTTTCCTCAATCACCACCTCCGTGTCACCTGTGGAGAGAAAGTCACCGTGATCTCTGACCCACGGGGTCGGGAAAGGCCTACCTATTAGTATCTCAAAGGGAGAGAGTTCAGTTACACTTGATGGTGTCATTCAGTTTTGGGCAGGGCCAGACAACCCTGCTTGTCTCATAACAAATTACTCTGATCCTGTTTCACTTCATTCAAGGCCCAATGTTGAATATCAGATGGGTTTGCCTGTAAAAGTTTTACGTCAATATCTTTTACTAAAGTTTTCTGCATCATAGAAATGTTTTCTTCAGCTTGATTTAGATCTGGTCTTATCACGACTTCCTTTGAAGCGAACTTTGCTACTTAATCAGCCAATCTGTTTCCTCTTGCCTCCCCTGTCATGTGGCCTGCGTATTGTAGCAAACAAGTCTGTGGTGGAAGCTTTGTGTCTTTTAGCGAGGTGTGCACTACAGCGGAGAATACAGCAGGCAAGTCTTGGAAGCCCTGTTGCAGATGGCACCAAGTGTACTGTTGGCCCCTGTATGTGAATGCGAAAAGAGGCTTTGCGGCATGAGATCCTGGTACACTGAAAAAGGCAGAAACACAAGTCGATTACAGTAAAATTTGTGTGATTTGCAGGTATTGAATTTATAGTTGTACACACATCAGGCACCACCGGTGAGAGTGGAATGATTAATCATTAATCTCAATCTCTTTCTCAGATCTTAAGTTATATGCCAAATGCCATTGGCCTTCTTTGCAGGATTAATTGGAGTGTTATATGGAGAGTTTATAATACCTTTACTCAGACATTGTTGTATTATGGGACCTATACCTTCCTCCTTTTCCTTGGGTGGTGGGTATTGTTTTGCAGCATACCGACATGTCAGAGCGGAGTTTTGCAACATATGGTCTGATATCAATAAGGCCCGCCTCATCTTTGTGGGCAGCCCATAGCGCTGGGTCGATGTTAATCATTTTCTGTTTCGCAGCAGAAGTGTTGACAGGCATTGAGCTGCAAACTTCTCTGCAATGTCCTGTATACACAGACTGACAATATACTGAGGGAAACAGCAATTGTAATGAGTTAGAATCCAAAGTTTTTGGGGGGTTTTTTATGCATCGGATCACAGACCAGCAGGCAGAATGGAGAGTCAGGCAAAATTACAAAATCATGCATTTTAAACAAGTTTGTGTTATCTAGAGATGTTACAGGTAATTTTGGTGTCATATGATACTTAACAGGAATGCCATTAATTCCCACAGAGTTTAGAGTGCGTCCTATAATAGAGCCCTCATAGCAATGCGCTGTTAATGAACTTTTAGATGCGCCCGTATCGATGATAAAGGTATGTGGTTTATATATGGTAATTCTTTGCATATAGCCAGCGTCTCTGACAATTTTAGTGAAACGATATGATATCCGTCTGGGCACTTGATAAAAGGAAATGCAGCTGTTGTACCTTCGCTCGTATCTTTCTTTGAATCTGAATTGAGTACGTTCATAATTGAGTTGCCTTTAAATTGTGTTAAATCGGGATACAACAGTGTTCATGGTGTCTTTGGGAGGCTAGGGGTTAAAGCTTTGTTTACGACAATATCATATTTAGGCAGCTTGTTTTGAAACAGAGACCGCTGCGTGCATTTGATAAGTCTATTTTTGTTCAAGACCTTTATGCCAGAATGGTTTTATTTTCTTTTATGTATTTATAATCCCACTGAGTGTCCCTTTTTAACCATAAATTTGGATTTACCGATAAATTGATCTAATTAAATTTTTCCTTTCTCCTTTCTATGCCTGATAAAATGTTTATCCAACAAAGGCACTTTATCAATTAATATCAATTCAGGTATTTCTGGAGGTAAGGTTTTGGACAGTATGAATCTATAATCACGTCCAGTCAATTGACTGTAAGTTGTAAGTTTCTTCAAAACATTCACGTGTTGTAGAAGATACTTAACTGGGTCGGGTAATTATATTTTCGCATATTGCTAGTGCCTCTGTCATAGTTAGTGGAACGATTATTACAGTTAACATTTTCATCAGCGGTATGCAGTATTAAACATAATTACAATAGGAATTTCATGATCGCAATCACAATTTTATGGTCATGTACAGTACTATTATGCCTATGCTATAATAGTGTTAATTTAAAAGTAATCCAACTTCTGTAATTTGATGGCTGATTCACAATCAATGGTATTTTTCCCCTCCGAAATTGTAATGGGTCAGTAGGTGTTTATTCCTTTCAGACCGTCTATCCATTTATCATGTTCTTCATTGCGTATTGGCATTGTGTTGAAAACCAGGGGCCTTCTGATCTGCAACCATGCCAATAGCAGTTTTTGGTTCTAATTATCTATTTGTCATTTTATCAATTTGAACCATCGAGGTGTGACTGTAACCATGCACATATTGTATGTATCAGAGTGTAAATATATATATTGTAGTCTAAAAATATCATAACTTTACTTCCAATAATTTCAGAAGCTTTTAAATTCTGCTATTGCTTAACAATACAAATAGCTCTTCAAACACATCAAATGCACAAACACAATAACAAATACCAAATATTGGACAAAAAATAACAAATATATAACAAACAACATATCATTCTCCAAACACACAGCTTCCAATGTCTGCAGAACTAGGCATGCAGCTGTTTTTTCCCTAGAACGGTATCCGTCCTCTTCCCACCTTAGTGAGGACATGTTAAATCTGAGGTATTTTACCTCAGAGCTAGAGCTCCCTTCCAATTTCTAATTATTTTTTAATCTGCCAATTTCCAATTTTTGTATTATTTTTTTATATATTCAATTAAAAATAAATAAATTTAGATGTGCACTTGGTCAAAATGAAGTGATCAGCTCCCTTTCTGCAGCCTAGCAGAGCAATAACGTTCCCTTTTTTTTAGGGAGTTGTTACGATTCGCCATTGTCTGCCTTGTGTTTTTCCCTCACCTTCACTCCTAACTACGTTTCCCAAAATTCCCGGCCCTAATCATTCCCTCGTTATCCCCACCTGCCTGTCATTCCCTCGTTCTGTTCTGTGTGTGTATATAAGCCCTGTTGTTTCTCCAGTCCTTCGTCAGTTGTTGAATGTCGTCTCTGCCCGTCACCTTGTTCCTGCCTCTACCCCTCATGGTTATTTTTATAGCTTTTGCCTCAGTTTTCCCATCGTGGATATTTCTTTGTTCCTGTGTTTTCCTTTGATTTGCTTTCAATAAAAGGGCTGCATCTAGATCCTCACTCCTCGTCTCCTCATTCGTTACAGAACAACTGAACCATCCATGGATCTAGCAGCCTTTTTCATGGAACTTGCCCAGGCGGATTTAACCATACAAGAGTTCACCCACTTCTTCTCCAGCGTGGCCAGCTACACCGGTTGGGATGATGTCACTCTGAAGAACGTGTATAGGTTCGGTTTACCCAGACGCCTATGGTGGGATTTGCCGGACCCCGGGGATTACACCTGGCAAGAGTACGTGGACCTCATCCTGGTAGCGTTCACTGCAGGGGAACCGCCTCTCTCGATCCCGGGTTACTCCACGCCTGCCACGGCCAACGAGCCAACGCCCACGCCTGCCACGGCCAACGAGCCAACGCCCACGCCTGCCTCGGCCAACGAGCCAACGCCCACGTCTGCCACGGCCAACGAGCTGCCCGCCTCGTCTGCCCCAGAGCCAGCGTTGCCAGCCTCGTCCGTCCCAGAGCCAGCGTTGCTAGCCTCGTCCGTCCCAGAGCCAGTGTTGCCAGCCTCGTCTGTCCCAGAGCCAGCGTTGTCAGCCTCGTCCGCCAGGAGGAGGAGGAGAAGAAAGGCCTCCGCTTTCCAGTCTCTGCCTTCCACGGCTCCATCCCCAGAGCCAGCGCCTGTAGCCTCGACCGTCCCTGAGCCAAAGCCAGCGCCAGTAGCCTCGACCGTCCCAGAGCCAGAGCCAGCGCCTGTAGCCTCGATCGTCCCAGAGCCAGAGCCAGCGCCTGTAGCCTCGACCGTCCCAGAGCCAGCGCCTGTAGCCTCGACCGTCCCAGAGCCCCGCCTCCCGAGCTTCCCAGAGCTCTGCCTCCCGAGCTTCCCAGAGCTCCACCTCCCGAGCTTCCCAGAGCTCCTCCAGTGCCCTCTGCGGCTCCACCCCTGGAGCCAACCACGGCTCCGCCTCTGAAGTCGGCTCCGCCTCCTGAACCCTCTATGGCTCCGCCCACTATGGCTCTGCCTCCCAGGGCTCCGCCCCTCGATCCATCAACGGCTCCGCCTCCCATGGCTCCGCCTTCCGGGCCTTCCACGTCACCAGAGCCTACCACGTCACCAGAGCCTACCACGTCACCAGAGCCTTCCACGATTCTGTTCCTGAAGTCCTCCATGGCTCTGCCTCCCTCGGCTCCGCCCCTTGAGCCCTCCACGGCTCTGCCCCAGAAGTCCTCCACGGCTCTGCCCCAGAAGTCCTCCACGGCTCTGCCTCCGATGGCTCTGGCTCCCAGGGCTCCGCCTCTCGAGCCTTCCACGGCTTCGCCTCCTTTGGCTCCGCCTTCCCTGGCTCCGCCTCCTGAGCCTCTCCCTGTTCTGTGGCCTCCTTCCAGGCCTTCTGACTCTGCCCTGTGGCCTTCCCCTAGGCCTTCTGACCTTGTCCCTGTCCTGTGGCCTTCCCCTAGGCCTTCTGACCCTGTCCCTGTCCTGTGGCCTTCCCCTAGGCCCCCTGAACCTGTCCCTGTCCTGTGGCCTTCTCCCAGGCCTCCTGACCCTGTCCCTGTCCTTTGGCCCTCCCCTAGGCCTTCTGACCCTGTCCCTGTCCTGTGGCCTCCTCCCAGGCCTCCTGAGCCTTTCCTTGTCCTGTGGTTTCCTCCCAGGCCTCCTGAGACTTTCCCTGTCCTGTGGCCACCTCCCAGTTCCCCTGACCCTGTCCCTCCTGACCCATCCCCTGTCCTGCGGCCATCTCCCAGGCCCCCTGAACCTGTCCCTGTCCTGTGGCCTTCTCCCAGGCCTCCTGACCCTGTCCCTGTCCTGTGGCCTCCTGACCCTGTCCCTGTCCTGTGGCCTCCTGACCCTGTCCCTGTCCTGTGGCCTTCTCCCAGACCTCCTGACCCGTCACCTGTCCTGTGGCCACCCCCCAGATCCCCTGACCCCGTCCCTCCTGAACCATCCCCTGTCATGTGGCCTCCACCCCGGCCTCCTGACCCACTCTACCTGCCCGATGTCCGCCCCCCCCCCCCCCCCCCCGACCTCCTGACCCAGCCCCCACCTCGAGATCATCCCCTTAGTCTCCCTGGTCCCCGTGGTCTGTCTGTTTGCCCCTTGTGCCCCCCCCTGACCATCTGTTTGCCCCTTGTGCCCCCCTTTGACTGTCCGTTTGCCCCTTGTGCCCCCCTTCACACTTCCTTTTTGTTTTGGGGCATCTGGAATCCGCCCCTTTGAGGGGGGATTCTGTTACGATTCTCCATTGTCTGCCTTGTGTTTTTCCCTCACCTTCACTCCTAACTACGTTTCCCAAAATTCCCGGCCCTAATCACTCCCTCATTATCCCCACCTGCCTGTCATTCCCTCGTTCTGTTCTGTGTGTATGTAAGCCCTGTTGTTTCTCCAGTCCTTTGTCAGTTGTTGAATGTCGTCTCTGCCCGTCACCTTGTTCCCGCCTCTACCCCTCATGGTTATTTTTATAGCTTTTGCCTCAGTTTTCCCATCGTGGATATTTCTTTGTTCCTGTGTTTTCCTTTGATTTGCTTTCAATAAAAGGGCTGCATCTAGATCCTCACTCCTCGTCTCCTCATTCGTTACAGGAGTCCACCAAATGCACACACTATACGGCTCAGAGATACCCCAACAAACAGGTCAACATAAGTTTGTCAAAAAATCTACCCTACCTGTTTGTGATGTATCCTGGACGTAGCCCCCAAACTGTTAGGAATAAAAGTTCTCGTTGTACTTTAGCACACAACACTTAATTCCTCTGTAGGAATAAAACTTGGATCTCGTTTTAGTTTAGCACACAACACTTCTGCCATCAAGAATTCCTCGGTCCCTTTCAGTGCATGCCAGGTTGACTGTTATCAATTGTTATGTCCAACTGAGATATTTAGCTCACGAAAAGGAGTATGCGCTCGTTGGAGCACAGAACATTCCAAGAAAGGATAAGACAAGAGAAACTAACAGCATCTATGAAGGTCATAGACTCTTCTGTGGTTAGCACAGATACATACAGAGTCAGATGTCAAACCAAAGACAGCATGTACAATTTATATTTCTCACAACCTCTAAACTCACCAGGGCATGTTCTGAGACTAAAATCTCTCCAACTGAGCAATCAACAACAGATGAAATGAGGGACTTATAGAGCCTGTCCATGAATTTCACCATATCCTGACCCTCTTCGGCATAAGGAATTCCAATGATTAGGACGTTATTCCCCTTGCTATGGTTCTCCATGTCCTCCAACTTCTCCCAAACATGCTCCAAATCCACCTTGGTCGCTAACGGATTAGCAGCTAATTCCTTCTCCGATGACTCCAGATAATCAATCCGTTTCTCAACATCCCCCACACTTCTAACCACCTCAGAATTTCTTCTCCATGGCAGTGATGGATTGACGTATTACTGCAAGATCCACAAAGTCAGCAATGACCTTCATCAGTACTGCCGGCATGTTCAACATTTCTCACCGAATTTCCCTCATTTCTCTGACCAAATCAACTCCCAGGCTTGGGGCCTGCACAGGGGTGTCTCCAGAGCCAGAGGATTTTGAATTCTTTGACATATTGTCCTCCTAGAATAGTTATGGAACAGAGTGTCGAATCTCACCAGTTTGTCATTAATAGTGTTAAAACTTGCAAAGTGCGCAGAGCTTGCCATTCAGACGTCCGAACCTCGCATGGCGTCACACGACTCACTACATATGTTAGATTTTATAATCTGGATGAGGATTTCACTCCTGCTTCCCAGGTTTTCTCTTTTTTATTCAGATGCTTTAACTTGCTTGTGCGCCACTATATGCTTGCCACACGGGCATAGACAGTTGGCAGCTAATGTCGTATGATGTGAATGTATATAGTTTCCAATGCCAATACTCAGCTCAAGTTCTTAAGAAAGGCAATGTCTCAGTTACGGGAAACATAACCCTGGTACCTTGAGTGGGAAATAGACGCTGCGTAAGCTGTCCACACACTCTAGGAGCTACCTAGACTCGTGTCTTCCTGCAGAAAATCTGACTCGATGGCTATAAAGAAAGCACTTTTTTGGAGTCCGATGTAGCTCCCTAGGGGCATCGCTTAAGCACCACCAGCCAATAAATTGGCATGAATGTACAAGGGCTTCAGACCACGTGACACTCAGGGCATCTCCCAATGTGATTACGCAGCGTCTCATTCCCACTCAGGGAACTAGGGTTACGTTCAACTTAACCAAGATATTTTATGGGGAGAGATCACATTCTGCCAGAGGAGTGAGGCAAAGCCATATAAAGAAGAAGCTGTCTGGAAGCAGGTCAGAGTAAACTGTTCAACAAAAACCTAACTTGATTGGTTACAAGAAGCAGGTAGACCCGCCTTCCCCTTCATGCTTGCAAAACCCAAGTGCAACAAAAGGAAAAACTGAACAATGCATATGGGATTATTTCTGGAAAATATATTTTCCACAAACACGTCATTTAAAATTTTGCAATAGTTTATTTTTTACACATATAGACTGATTCTACACAGTCACTCCATTTTGCTGTTAAAGACACCCTTTCTTTGCCCTTTCTTTGCTTGCCCAGCGCTGACTGCAGGTTTGCAATGTTTTTGGCGATTATGACACTCTCAAAAACAGTAACAAAAGAATACAGATCAAATTTGATTTGTGTTAATATGAAGTTACTGATTCACAACACATTACATTTATACAAAGCATTAAATATTGCAAATAATTTTTTGATTTACACCTTTACAAAATTTATGTGTGCATGCAAATATTTTTATGCTTGCAATTTGATTTACACGTTCACAAATCTTACTCTGTGCATGAAAATCATTTAGGCACTATTTTATCTTTATAGATATCACTATGAGTAGTCTTTTATGGACATTTCCAGTGATTAAAAGCATAGAATATGCCATAAAACATTTCAGGTTTCCTTCCCTAAAACACCTTTGTTTGTAAATCTTTTTTACATCACTATTTTTCACCGTCTTGCATAGAAACAAGCCTTCATGAACTTATGAGAATTATTTAAAAAAGATTCACCATGAAATACAATAACAGAGGTAAACATGTGCATATTATGGCCATGTGTAGCATACTGTAAGTGACATGAACCTTTGCCATGAATGCAGAATGTGAAATTACACAGTCTACTCTATACAGTATATTCAACTTTAAAATATCATTGAGTGCTTATAACAGCTTCTATTACTGAATCCATGTGGATTCCATTCATAGAATGAGGCAGAAAGCATATTATTTATAGAATATGCAGCATTGAGCAAACGACAGTGACAGCTCTGTCTTTTCAATAGTGCATGTAATAAACATAATAATACAAGAGACTTCTAGGAAAACATAGACAAACCATATATTGCTGTAATAATTATTTTTTTTACTATATGTTCCATCAGTCCAAACAATAGCTATGTTTAAGGATATTTATAAGGATTAATCTGCATTATATGCAGAAGTCCCTGTCATGTGGCCTGTGAAGCATGCATGATGTAATAACTTCTAATGTCCGTTTTTCCATGACAAATCATAACAGTGGCCTCACCAATTCTGCTTGTAACGTATGCAATATTACAGTTCTTTAGTGTTTCAGAATGCATAATTTTGTGGAAAATGGACATGAAAGACTATTCTGTCTTAAGAAATTAGAATCCTTCAATATTTTTCAAAATATTGAAAAACACTTTTGGACTAAATGTTCTATTGGATGCTAATTACTGAAGCCTGCAATGGATAAAGTGTGATTCATCAGGCCTAATTCGGAACGAAATAAGGGTGGGTAAATAATGACAGCATTTATATTTTCAAGTGAACTAACCATTTAACCCTTTCGATATTGTTTATACAAGTATCCAAATGCTTTTTGGAGGCATTGTACTGTACATTTTTTTTCATATTCTGTTCATACAGAAATAAGCTAATTACTTCACTATAAACTGTTCCATAAACGTTGTCCAGTTTCAAGGTCAATGGCTTAGTTGTGGCCGATTGGCATCCAACATGCAGCTCTCAATCACCATCAAGAGCAGAACTCACTCTAGTGAGTCATGAATCAGATGATCACGCTGGGCATATATGCATGATTCTTTTTGCACAGTGGTGTGTGTAGTAACATGTTTTAAGGCGGTTTACACTCATGCCCCAGGAGTCACATATAAATAAATGTCAGCTGTACTGAGTTGGGCTGGGGGCTGACTATATGCAGTTCCTTAACCGAGGGCCTGCCACACCAGCCATCAATTTGTGACGTGTTGAGAGTTGTCACTTTATTGTGACAGACAAGAGGTCGTTATTGTTTTGCCTTACAACCCTGAGCATAGGCGCAGGTCATGCGGGAAAAAATCTTTGAAGGGCAAAATCTGTTGCCTCATAATTGGCAGCTGTGTTTACATAATTTCAATTATTTTCAGTTGTGTTTGATGTTTGATATATGATGATGTAAGATAAATGAGACATTGAATTCTACATCCCTCACAGTACGCTACTTGTTAAATAGACAAGTAATCACAAAGTTTATGCCAATCACTGGAGTTTTTATATTAATTCAGCAACCTTACTGAAACAAAAGTGATGAGACACTAATGTTTTATATAGAAGTTGTAATTTTGATTTTGTAGAGTACATGATGGTCAAAATTCTCCCTTAAAGAAATAAATACTATTTTTGGTGTGAAAAAATAAATTATTTTTTACAACCAATGCTTTTCTGAGATTTGTGTTGGCTCAGGTAATGGTACGGCATGTTAAATAGACTGTATTTCCATTCTTTATAGACTTCTTTTCATTCCTCTCAATTAAATATGGTGTCTAATCATTGATAAACATCTAGATTAACACATTTCTTGTTAGAGATGGATATTCAGGATTATAAACCATTCGAGATGAACGGCTTATACAGAAGGGTCAGAAATTAACCAGTGCTCAAGGCAAAAATGCCAAAAAATTTACAAAAATGCTGCATATATTTATAATTTGGGGACAAAATGCCCTCTTTGTCAATTCTTCTGTTTGTCTGTTTTTTATCTGTTATCTTATTTGAAATACTAATATTCAAATGTAGGCCTGTCTACCATGACTATTATGCATAACATTAAAAAAATGCCCTCATCAAGATAAAACATTTCCTCTTCCAGTACGCAAATATCGCCTCATAATAATAAGTTATTTTTGGACATTGTTTTACAGCACAGATGTGCAGAAGGGATGGCTCTAGAGGCTCGAGCCCCTCCTGTTTTGCTGAAGCTCAAGGGTGCGCTAATGCCACACAAAAAAGAAAGCTTGCAGACCCAAATGACATTTTTACGCTTAATAATAGTATAAAGTTTAGGGGTGTAAAAATTCATTAATATTATGCTGAAACTTTGATGCATCGATTACAGAATTTATTAATCAAATATAATGACTATAATAATACACGATGTGTTACAGAGGCTGTCTCAAATTACTTGCACACTCCTGCAAACAAACGCACACTTTAAATTAAGAAAGTTTAGTTCGGATTTCAGCCTCATTGTTCGTAATTGCGCTTCTCTATATTAGCAAAAAAATATAGTTGTTGTTCTTTTCTTCCCCAATTACGATATGTTATGCATAAGGTTGAATATTTGAAAAATACTCTTGAAAAGGTAGATGATACTGTACTGCGCATTTACTCACGATTATTATTTATCCTTATTACATGGCTCTCTAGAATACTCGTTTGGTCATTGGTGCCATCCAGTGGTCTGATATTGCTCTGTAACAACTGCACATCCACTTTTCAGACTGCTTATCTAGCTTCTGCAAACTGTCACTGTGCGATCTCTACAAGTAAGCTAATAAAATTATTTAAACTCAAATCAATGTTTCATATGCATTTATTTATTTCGCAATATGTCTTGTAATAGGCTGAACATTGAGGAGTAAGACGGTCATTTTAACAAAGTAAACACCAACAGAACTCTGACACAACCTGGAGGTCGATTTCAGCTGTTCAGTATTTTATTTCTTCTCAAATTACATAATTTCAACGCAAATCAATATTACATGTCCATGTATTCATTTAAATGTTTAGTAGGTCCTGATCACCCTGTCAGGGTTTATTGTGTGATAACAACCGATTGACTGTACATTATTATTACTTAACCTGTTACACATCATTAATTTTCTTAATTCTGTGAGCCTGCGTAATTTAAAGATCAGACTTATCTACCTACATGATATATTTCAAATATATTTTTGTATTATTGGTTAAGTAGATGTTTTTGAGATTATATGCAAATCTATAACAGATAATCAGCAGTCTACTTACCATCTGTTTGTGTTAGTTTGCATAAGGTCAGACATACTTTGAACCTTTATTCATATTGGATCAATTAACATAACAACAGTTTTACAATTTTTCTTTTATGAAACAAAGCTTCTTGTACTCCATAACTGCAAAGAATGTTCAGAAAAGATTTTGAATCTACTTATATTTGTGTATTCTTCTGTTCAAGACGATGCATTACACATGTATTTCTTATCCACAATTAAGCTTTTGAACCAGTGAATGTAACATAAACCCAGGTGTTTTAGTTTTAGAGCCCCTGTCAAATGTCTGTACACATTTCTGTTTTGCAGTATTGAAATATTTCCTCTAAGCTCCAAAGAACTGATTTACTAATGTCTTCCCCAAAACTTAATTGACCAGTTAACAATTCTGTTTTCCTTAGAGAAAGATAGTTTGACTTTAAGATGATTGTCTCCTCACTTTCATTATGAATCCACCTGCTGCTCAGTCTAAAATATTAGTTTTACAATTTTCTAACGTTCCATGGAGACCCCTATCTGCATGGTAGCAACCTCAATGCTGAAAATTGGAGGCAAACAGGGTACTAAATGTGCTTTCAATCACAATAATCCTTTTAATCTCTCATCAATCATGTGGAAGTGGCAGAGAGGCCCTGATCCTATTACCGTTCTAAGGAAAATTGCTATCCTTGAGAGTAGACAAGCTGCAATCGGCTGTGAAAGTTGACAACAGCACAATACTGGTAATGACAAGTTGGATGAAGGAACTGAAGTGTCTCATACACAAGCTCTTTAAATAAACAACAGAGAGAATGATGCACTCTGACAGAGAAGAAAATGTTGTCAGGCTGTCCAGTGTCTTTAACCTGGTGATTTTGGGAAATGTTTAACATATTATAGGATAATGCTTCTCTTCAACCTTGTTTTAAATGCACAATTGATAGAATATGACACGGTTATTCACTAGAACTCAAGTGACAAAAGCCAAATAATAAAACCACTTCCATCTTTATTTCTCATTTGTGTTCAGATAAGAACATTTGCTTTCAGCCTCAGTTAATTTGGTTCTTATAAACTAATTCATCCCATTCACAAGTCTTGTTGTATTTATTATGCAGTCAGCCACATGTTACTTAAGCATCTCTATGAAGTTTATTGCTGATTATTGAGATAAGGGACAAAACATGTTTCAAATATTAGTTGTTGTTCTAAATTAATATGAAATGGATATATTTGTAGACAAAGGTATCACAAACAATATAAGGGAACGTTGTTTTTTCAACTGAAATTTGACATGTATTCACTTCATATGCTCACTGGAGGATACAACCTACATTGGAATAAATAAACGAAAAGTAATTCAGCAGTCAAATTGTATATATTTTTTTGCTACTGGGAAAATAAAATCTGCCTGCTTGCCTCTTGAGTGGGACAATGATTTTGTTTGATTATCTCAATAATAGAGAGAGGGTGAATACAGCCAAGTCAACACTTAACCTTGTGTAAAAATAAGATATATTAGCCTGTGGTTCTGTAGAAATTAAATAAAACACAGATTATGAATAATATGTGAATACAGAACTGTGACCTCTGAGATTTCAATATACACTGATCAGCCACAACATTAAAACCACCTGCCTAACATTGTTTAGGTCTCCCTTGTGCCGCTACTCTGATATGCGGGTTAACGCTATTTTGGCGGCAAGAGAGGGACATACACAGTATTAGGCAGGTTGTTTTAATGTTGTGGTACATTGATGTAAACTGTACTAGATTAGATTAGATGTCTAGCACATTAAAGTTAGCATTAAAAACTAAATTGACCCTATTTATTTTCTTAAAGGGATATTACGGGTTCAATACAAGTTGAGCTCAACTGACAGCTTTTGTGGCATAATGTTGATTACCACAAAAATGTATTTCACCTTGTCTCAAGCAAAAATGTAGGTTTTATTGAAGCACTTACTATGGAAGTGAATGGGGATACTGAAAGTGAATATGGCCAATTTTTGGAGGGTTTAAACAGAAATGTGTGGCTTATAATTTTATAAAAGCACTTTCATTCATTCTTCTGTTATAACTGTATTATTTGAGCTGTAAAGTTGTTTAAATCGTCCTTTTTACAGTCATTTTAGGGTTTGTTGACATTACATCATCATGGTAACATTGTAAAATTGGTTATAACTTTACACAGAAAAAGATTTTTATTAAAAATGTACTTTTTTACATGCATATCCTTTATGTCTTGTGGGTATTCTTTTGAAACAGTTAGTATTTTAATGTTCAAAAATTGGCCTCCATTCACTTCCATTGTAAGTGCCTCACTGGAAGTCAATTTTATTTGTATAGCGCCTTTCACAATACACATAGTTTCAAAGCAGCTTTACAGAAGATCAGGCATTAACAGATGATAACACTGTAATGTCGATGAATCATCATTGTGTAATTAGATCAAATATGATTTTTAATCGTTTTTAAAAATAAGTAATTAAATAATGATTGTATTAATAACCCAAGTGAGCAAGCTGAAGGCGACTGTGGCAAGGAACAAAAAACTCCATAAGATGTTGATTAATGAGGAAATATAACCTTGGGAGAAAAGGCTCAATGTGGGGGACAGTTCCCCTCTGGCTAAACAACATGAATATAATGCCAATATTACTTATGTATTGTTAAAGTCATGGTTTAAAATGATTAAACTAAGTAAGTATTAAGGGTCAGTGTTTAAACATCGATTTTGTTTGAATTGTAAGATTAATGACCAATGTCTTTGAAGTCCATCCTGGATTAACTGCAGAGGTTCACATTGATGCAATTGTCCTTGTTAATTGGCTGATGAAGGCTTTTGTTGGCAATTGTTAGCCTATACATTCCATTTCAAGATTGTAGTCTATCAATAGACCGAGATGATGCAGGCAGAGATCAGGGATGTGAAACGCAGTTCAACCTGCCCGGTCATTTCGGTAAGGTTCGGTGTGGTCCATGCTAAATCCAAGTTTCAAACAATGGCATATGAAGTGTCCCATGTCTTATGGTTGTAACTGGAATCAGTTTGTCCTCTGAAGTCCATCATAATAGATTGAAGGGATGTTTGGCTGGCACTGGCTGCATTTAGTCATCATCACACAGCGACACGTAGCAGTGGAGTCCAACATGAAGCAGGAATAGTGCTGGATCCAGCCGGTTCTGGTGACCTCAGGATAGGAGTCCCGAGGTTGAGACAGGGAAACAAATAAAATAACATAAACACAGATGCCATTAAATTTATTGCAGAGTTATAAATCATGATCAATGTTTCTGGTTTCTGGTTCCGGCAGACCCAACTAAAGCAGCCTAATTGTGGGTTGGAGGATAAATTAGGTGTATGCCTGGCTAAATAGATGAGTCTTTAGTCTAGACTTAAACTGAGGGAGTGTGTCTGCATCACAAACAGTGTTAGGGAGACTATTCCATAGTTTAGGAGCCAAATATGAAAAGGATCTTCCTCCTTTTGTGGATTTTGATATTCTAGGAACTATTAACAGGCCAGAATTTTGCGATCGTAATGAACATGGTGGAATATAGCATGGTAGAATGTCACTTAAGTACTGTGGAGCTAGACCATTCAAAGCTTTGTACATAGTTAACAGAATTTTAAAATTAATATGGAATTTAACAGGTAGCCAATGTAACGATGATAAAATGGGGCTAATATGATCATATTTCTTAGTTCTAGTCAACACTCTGGCTGCTGCATTTTGAACCAATTGAAGTTTATTTATTGATCTTGCTGGACATCCTCCCAGTAATGCATTACAATAATCTAGTCTTGAGGTCATGAACATCATGGAACTAAGATGTATTTTTTTTTTTTTAAGAAACGGAGGGACAAGTCAAAATTTTCTGTGGTAATCAATATTATGCCACAAATGTTGTCAATTGAGCTCAACATATATTGAACCCGGAACATTAATTTAAACAAGTTCCTAGTGCCTTTTACCATGAAAGTACAATTATTTTCTATTTCATTATCCTTTTTTGCTGTAAATACTTTTTACCACTAAAACACACTGCACACACACACACACACACACACACACACACACACATAATATATTTACAATTTTTTTTATAGTAAAATTACATCTTAAATAAAACAATTTAAATACAGAATATAAAATTTCACATTGTCAGAAAAAAAAACTATGCAAATAAATTTTTCCCAGAGGAATAAATCTAAAATGTACCTTTAAAGGTACACAATAGTTCCTTAGGGTACAATTATGTACCCAAAAGGAGTTTTATTATCAGACCAGAGGTACAAAAAAAATAAAGGTCCCGATGAGTATATCAATCCACTGACTGCCATTTTTTACTTTAAAAGGTAGTACTATGAAGTGCACTGTATATATTAAAACCTGTATATATTAAAACTGTATATATATTAACCAACTCAACATCCAGAGACAACCTACAGTGTATTTAGGGGTCTGTTGAATGCTTGACAGACAAAAAGTATAAAAATATATAAAGAATAATTGATGACGGGCAGTTGAATTATTGAAAATTAATGCACACCCGAGGTGGTAATGGTGCCAAGACACGCAGTGGAGGTATTATTTAAATCAATTCAACAATCTATCTATCTATCTATCTATCTATCTATCTATCTATCTATCTATCTATCTATCTATCTATCTATCTATCTATCTATCTGTGTGTGTGGCGGCAGGGGTGTGGTCAAGCGTTCGCCAGGAGAAAAAGTGGTAAGGGTACTGTCAGTATCCTGCCTCTGTAGTTCCTTCCACTCACCACCAGAGGGCTCCATCACCTGAGTTCTGAATTGAACTCTCTGAACTTACCTGCTCACCTGTTCCTCATCTCAGCTACTTAAATCTCACTCGCTATCATTGCAAACTCTTGTTTTGCCCTAGCTAACATTTCTGAGCGTTATTTGTATTTACTGCCTAACCTGTGTATGATCCTGGACTGTTTACCCTGTCTTGAGCCTTTGCTGCCTGACTACTGTTATTAATTTATTTACCTGGATATTACCTGGGATTGCTTGCTGCCTGCCCTGACCTCTTGCCCATTTTTGTGAATATACCTCTCTGATTAACCTTGGATACTGCTGCAGTATATTTGGTGATTGACCCCTGCCTGTCTATATTATTAAGTTTACTGTTAATAAAGCTGCACATGGATCCCAACTCCGCTGACTCATCATTACAGGTACACACCTAAGCGCTATAATATCTAACACCTATTTCTGTTTGTAGAAAGCACTGTGGAAAGCGATAAATTGAGGGACCACCCCAGAGATGGGGAGAGAGAGAGCCGAGCTTCAGAGCTGTGTTTGTGTTGACAAGAGCTGAAAAGCGCTTTTATGAGTGTACAAATAAATGTACCAATGAAATTCCCCGTTCTCCACTTCCATCTAAGAGTGCAACAGATCCTTTACACTGATGCTGAAACCTGGGAGTTTGTAGCAAGTGTATGCCAGCATGGAGTCCCCACCATTAGCAGAAATCTTCCAGTCCCTTGCCAGCATGCATCATTCCCAACATCAGGCCCTGCTTGAGCAGCTGAAGGATCAGGATCGCCGGTTCCAGGAGGTGGTCCAGGCCAAAGCAGAGAACTGGCAGGCGATCCAGGGCTTACGTAGCAGCCATCAGGCATTCTTGGTCCTATTTGAAAGAACAGCAGAGATCTGGAGGTGGCCAGACTCATCCCACTGTTGTCTGGAAAAGCCCAGCTCAAGGCACAACAGCTACTGGCAGTGAGTATAACAGCACCGAAGATGCTTCTATTTGATGATGATGGACATGTGTGGCCTCCCATTTTAGATATATTGCTGCTGTAACAGTTTATACATTGTCTACCGAAAGTAACGGTGGAGTGGGTCCAGTGCCACCGCCCAGCGTCTTTGGAGGAGGCTGTCCAACTGGCTGAGGACCATATTCAGCGTATCAGAGGACGGAATGAACCTCCCACTCTCTCTTCCCTCAATCGCTCTTTCCCCTCTCACTCTCTCTCACTCTGCCCCTATTTTCCAGTCTACCCCAGTTCCCCGGAGGCACGGGAATGTCCCATCGAAGCTGACTCCTTGTTCGTGGGGGTTTTCCCTTCTGCTGGTGCCTTCTGTGTCTCTTTGCTCTCCTCTACTCTCACAGGTGTGGGCATAACACCTTTGCTGGACTGCTGGAGTTGTTGCTGCTGGGAACCCAGGCATTTCCAGGCCCAATGCCCCGTGATGGAGCTGGGTATATTGGTCCTGGTCCCTGACACTCCGCAGGCTGCCCCCGATCGTGCCGGATCGTACAGAATACCGATGAGAGTCAAGGGGAGTACCTTTCAAACCTTGGTGGAGACTGGTTGCAATTGGACCACTGTACACCAATGTTCGGTTCAAGACGAGGCTTTGGGCACAGGTCAAAGGTTGAAGGTGAGGTGTGTGCATGGGGATATTCACAATTATCATAATCGAGGTTCCCTTCAAAAGAACTGACATGGACCTCATCGGGCCATTGGAGCAGACGTCACATGGACATCACTTTGAATTGGTTCTGGTGGACTATGCAATACGATATCCGGAAGCAGTGCCTCTGCGCAACATCTCAGCACATAGAGTTGTGGAGGCTTTCTTTAGAAAAATCTCCCGACTGGGGATTCCGAAAGAAATCCTCTCTGATCAGGACACTACGTTCACTACGGTTGCCTCCAGCCCACTGATGGATCTCACTAAAAAAAAGAGCACCTGGTCCAGTCCAGAGGATGGAGCAGTGTCAACAGGTGTTTATGCAGGTGAAAGCTCCACTTTGTGGTGGACCGCTTTTTCATTCACCTGATTTCACTCTCCCTTTCATTTTACAGACAGATGCTTCAGACAGGAGGCTGCAATTGAAACCTCCCTATGTGGTTTGAATCAGATTTGGAAAAAAATCTGATTTCATGTGGTTTTTTGCTGTCCAGACTATCAAAAACTCGATTTTTAGTGGCAGTCTGAACAAGGCCTTAGTACAACACCATTCAAAAAGAGTGTCTTACCATCAAGTGGGCTGTCCTCACTCTCTGGTATTACTTGTTGGGGTGTGCCATCACCCTATGTTCAGATCACGCCCGCTCCAATGTCTTCACTGCATGAAAGATACCAACGAGCGCTATAATATCTAACACGTGTTTCTGTGTGCAGTAAACACTGGGGAGAGTGATAAAAGGAGGGACCACACCAAAGACAGGGAGAGAGAGCAGAGTTTCAGAGATGTGTTTATGTTGACAAAATTGTACCTATGTACTAAATGTACCATTTTTGAGTTTGAAATTCCCCGTCCTCTGCTTCCTCCTTCTAAGAATGCAAGAGAGCCTTTACAATATATAATAGTAATGTTACAGTAAATATAATTTTTCACTGTAAACAGGAAGGTGACACAGTGAACTATATCAACATCCCCTAACCACCTACATTCTGGGAGGAAGTGCCCACTTTTCACAATCCAATCAATTCGTAATGGATGATTTAAGTCTTGCCTTTAATTTTTTTCTTATTGAATGTTCTTTTTCACTCTCATATTAGAGAAGTAAAATTTGTTTTGAACGTTGGAAAATTGTAAAAATATTTTCAAATATTATTTTCACATTTACGCAGTTTATAGTAGCAGTTATATGATCAATTAATGCATTACATCCAATGATCTTGGCTCAAATTAATAAAGTATAACATTAACATACAATTAAACTACCCATTTACAATGAAACTACTAGGGGTGTGACGAGATCTCGCGATATTAAAATGTGACGATATTTCTCGTCGAGGTGAAAAGCTGTCTCACGATATCAGCATGACAGAGTGTGAGGGTGAACGACGTAGGCATACCCATTTGACTTCGCTTTCAAAACAGATGTTGGAAAAATGGAGGTGCATCATCTCACTATCCAAATGAGAAATATCCAGTCACGGTGCAGAACTCCTCCGTTGCATTAGAAAAACTCAGTGATGGAGGATAAATATTGTGATGTTCTGTGCTGCAGTCACCGATTTTTTTATGTCATCGTTGTGTGTCGCGCTAAGCATGACGCAAAAGATCATTTGAAATCCGAATTGAGCAGCCAGAGCATCCGGACTAAGATGAATCTGAAAAAAATCTGATTTCAATCGCATTTGAAACCACCTCCCTATGTGGTTTGAATCAGTTGAATGTTTTCTTGCTGTCCAGACTATCAAAAACTCATCTGGATACAATCTGGATATGGAAAAAATTTGATTAGTCCAAAGGCATAACATTGTGCCACTAGATCTCACGATATTTAAATGTGACGATATTTCTCGTGGAGATGAAAATCTGTCTCACTATATCAGCATGACAGAGTGTGAGGGTGAAATTAGCATAGAAGATGTCCCCACCACTTTTAAATCATTTGTGTGGCAGCATTTTGAGTACCCGGTGGAAACATTAAACGGTGACAGAGTGACAGACAAGACACAAACAATATGTAAGCACAGTAAGAAAATAGTGCCGTACACCGCGCTAAACACAAGAACTATGCAAAGACACCTACAGAACCACCACATCAACAACTAAAATCAACCAGGTCTGAAGAAACTCATGCAATCATACAGGAGAAAAGCCAGTCAGTTTGTGGCAAATCCTTTTACAGTGCTTACATATTGTTCTGTCTTTTACTGCATATTATAATTCATACTCAGAAATTAGAACTGAAGTGACATTCTTTACAAGATGATTAGTTAAATCATTTCAAAATGCACCTACATTGTTATGCATTTTGTGACTTTCAGTTGAATAAAAGACTATTTTCCAGTCATATATATATATATATATATATATATAGTGTTAAAATATAATCTCGTCTCGTTCTCCTGAACCCAGTATTGTGTATCGTCTTGTCTTGTGAACTGAGTGTATCGTCACACCCCTAGAAACTACCCATTTACAGAGCCAGTTCTTTGAAAATTACAGTGAAACTGATCTAAATGTGTTAGATTATACACACAAATGCTTTTGATTACTGTCCATTTCTCTTATCGGAAAAATGCCTTATGCATTTGGTCAAAGATGACTTGTGAAAGAGAGGCTAAACAGCCAGCAATATCCTTGGGGGAAATTATCAAAAACACTTTCAACTATTGTGTTATTGTGAATGGAAGGGGAAAGTGAAGATTATCTGCACTTATGTTTTTTCTGTAACTGGGATTAACATAGTTTCCAAAAATCTAGTCTAAGAAAAATGTCACAATAACTTGACACTAGACATCGTACAAATTACAGTTCATTGTCATTTTACAAAAAAATAAATAAAATAAAATAAAGATGCCAGCAAAAAGCAATGCCTCTTCTTTTGATAAATGGTCTACATTCATTCTGGTAAGTACTTAGTGGCAATAACGACTGTTCTCTTGGTTTACTTTGCTGAAACTCTAAAACCACAATGCATCACCAACAGCTACAACATCAGGGATGCTGTCCTCCATCGGGTGTCCTGTGCCTGAAGGGCAGCGCTTTGCAGTGACCAGGTAATATGCTGTAGCCTCTGTTCCTCTGGGGTTTCATGCTTGGAGAGAAGCCAGAGCACACCGCTGATGGTGCCTTCAGGCCCATGCTGATCCAGGTGAAGTGAAGGCTTGATGACAGGAGAATTGAGAGTGGAACATTCCAGTTGTTTAAGCTAGCTCTATTTTTGTACTCATCTATGTATCAAAAGGCTCTGTGTCGGGGCTGGAATTATGTGAGTATTTGCAAGTAGCTTTCACTGATGGAAAAGTAATCTTTGGTGCTAAACCTTAAACACACACACAGATAGGCAAGCGATGTGTAGGGAATATAAATTTTATATCATATTTGAAAAAACCAGAAGAAGTCAGTTTTTTTGGCAGTTGCTTTTTGCAGTCTGTAGCTATTAATGGTATATGCTATTTACACCACAGTGCATATAGTGGCTGATATTATTTGCACCCCATCCCTGGTGCAAATAGTGCCATATACTATTTGCACCCATATTTAAATACTAACATACAGTAATGGGCATCACTGCAGTGTGTTAATTGTGTTTATTTAGAGTCCAAAAACACACTACATTGATCCCTAAGCCTAAACCTAACCTTAACCTTACCATTGTTTTAACTACAGTAACCAGGTTTTCATCATGGTATTAATTAATTAATTTATTTTAATTTACATTAAACACAAAATTAACAATGGTTATCACATTTGAACCATATTACTGTACTAACACCATGGTTAATTGCTTTATTATAAAACTATGGTTTCTGACAAAAAAACAAAAACATGGTTACTACAATATTAGTAAAACAGTGATGCAATCTACACACAAGCAATGCTGAGCCGCTGGAACGAGTGCGATCGACAGACCCCCACCTCCGGATCAAACCCTTCTCTGCACTCCTCGACATTCACCATGACCAAATCACTGTGATAAAAATATTCATTTTTATCTATTATTTTAAGAAGTATTAAAGGAAATATTAAGAGAGGATACAGGAAATTGGATGGGAAAAAGAGTGGGACAAAATTCAGATTCGAATCGAGGTCGACAACAGTACACATTTGCACACTGCCTTTACATCCCACTCCACTGCTGTGATGACATCTCAGATCATTACCTTGTCTCTTGTATGCTGCGATCAGCTAATGTTACTCAATCTACACCACGCTATCCTTCAGGTAGAACTATTCTTTCGACCACTAAAGATAGCTTCACAAATAATCTTCCAGATCTATCTCATAAACTAAATAAACCCTAAAGCCTAGAAGAACTTGATTAAATAATAAAAAATATAAATGCAGTCTTCTCTAGCACTCTTTATAGTGTTGCCACACTTCGATTAAAGAAAATTAAAGAAATAAGCCCTGCACCATGATATAATGATCACACTCATGCTCACAAAAGAGCAGATCGTAAAATGGAGCGCATGTGGAAGAATACAAAATTAGAAGTATTTCGTGGTGCATGGAAGGATAGTGTCTGTAGCTACAGACAGGCACTAAAAGCTTCCAGGTCAGCATATTTTAGCAAACTCATAGAAAATAACCACATTAATCTTAGGTGTTTATTCAGTACTGTGGCTAAACTGGTTAGGAATAAAGCCTCAACAGAACCAGATATTATGTTGCAGCACAAGAATAATGACTTCATGAATTTCTTTACAGATCAAATTTAATTTAAATAATCAGAAATAAAATTGGAATTATGCAATCTTCTGTGATAGCACCTCAGAAAACAGTGTCTAATAATTTTCCTCACATGCAACTTCAATCCTTCGCTGTCATAGGTCATGAAGAGCTAACAAAACTTATCGAAACATCAATAGCCTCAATATGTTTGTTAGATCCAATACCAACGATAGATCATGACATTCTCTTGAATAGGCTATAGAATTATGTTGGCATTTGTGGAGTTGCATTAGCATGGTTTAGGTCAAATTTAGCAGACCGCTACCACTTTGTCTTTGTAAATGAGGAATTGTCAAACCAAACAAAAGTAAAATATGGAGTGCCACAGGGATCAGTTTTAGGGCCTCTGCTTTTCTCCTTTTATATGCTTCCCCTGGGAGATATTATCAAGAATCGTGGAATAAGTTTCCACTGCTTTGCCGACGATACACAACTTTATATTTCTTCAAAACCTTATGAGATTTCACAATTCTCAAAATTAGCAGTGTATCAATGAAATAAAAGATTGGATGGCCAGAAATTTCCTTCTACTCAATTCTGACAAAACAGAGGTACTAATTATATCGGACCAAAAACCTCTAAAAATAAGTCACAAAAATATTATTTGACTCTCGATGGATGTACTGTTACATCATCTTCAACAATGAAGAACTTCGGTGTTTTATTTGATACCAGTCTGTCATTTGAAAATCAAATTACCAGTGTTTTTAGAACAGCATTCTTCCACCTAAGAAATGTTGCTATATTACAGCACATGTTCTCTGTTGCTGATGCTGAAAAAACGAATTCATGTGTTCATGACATCAAGACTAGATTATTGTAATGCATTACTGGGAAGATGTCCAGCAAGATCAATACATACAATAAACTTCAATTGTTTCTAAATGCAGCAGCCAGAGTGCTAACAAGAACCAAGAAATATGATCATATTAGCCCTACCTGGCTACCTGTTAAATTTCATATTATTTTAAAAATTCGGTTAACTACGTACAAAGCTTTGAATGGTCTAGCTCTGCAGTACTTAAGTGATCTTCTACCACGCTATATTCCATCACGTTCATTACTATCGCAAAATTCTGGCCAGTTAATAGTTCCTAGATTATCAAAATTCACAAAAGGAGGTAGATCCTTTTCATATTTGGCTCCTAAACTATGAAATAGTCTCCCTAACAAGATAACCGTGCCAAGGAGAAAAACTAATGGCACAACCCCTAAAAAACATGACCTTAGAAAGCTTGCAAATGAAGAGCACTGCAGAAGACTGGCTGAAACTGTGTCATCTGCAGTAAATGGTGCAAAAGTCAAAACAGTAGGATCAGAGGACACTGAAGAACAATGGCAAGCACTGAAGAAGGCAGTCTATTCTGCAGCAGAAATGACCTTAGGTCACCCACAGCACAGGACACCTGACTGGTTTCAGGAACATGATGAGGAGATCCAGAAGCTGCTGGATGAAAAGCACCTCCTGCATAAGCGACATCTGCAGGAAAACTCTAATAGGAGTAAGGCTGCTTTTGCTGAGATCAAGGCCAAAGTACAGAGAGAGAGGTGAGGTGAATAAAGAATGACTGGTGGCGTAGGCAGGCAGAAAAACTGCAAAGCATGGCTGACAACCATGACTATCATGGATTGTTTACAGGACTAAAGGCCATATATGGTCCAAGGAGCAATGCAGTGGCACCTGTCAAGTCAACAGATGGAGGAAAACTCTACACTGAACTACATGAGATTCAGAGTAGATGGAAAGAGCATTTCTGTAATCTACTAAATCAGCAAGGATCCGCTGAACCAGATGCCTGTAAATGGCTAAAGAGACACCAGAGTCGTGATGACATCTGCTGTGAGATCACCATGGAAGAGCTTGAGAAAGCCCTAAAGGCCACAGCAAGCCACAGAGCACCAGGTCTAGATGGAATTCCCTGAGAGGTGCTCAAGACAGGAAGAAGAGTACTCAGAGAGGAGTTCCTGAAACTTTTTAACAGCTGCCTTGTTCATGAGTGTGTACCTCAGGACTTTAAGATTGCACTGATTGTCACAATCTACAAGAGAAAGGGAGACCGAGCAGACTGTGGAAATTACAGAGGCATTTCCTTGTTAGCCATAACAGGCAAAGATTTGGCTAAAATCATGCTCAGTCGGCTCAAAAACATTGCCAAGCAAGTCTTACCAGAGAGTCAATGCGGCTTTAGGTCGGGGAGATCTACCACTGACATGATTTTTACTCACGGCAGCTACAGGAGAAAGCAGTGGAGCAACATCAGTCTCTCTTTGTGGTGTTCGTAGACTTTTCAAAGGCTTTCGACATGGTCAACTGAGAAACTCTTTGGAAAGTCTTACAGATCGATGGATGCCCTGAGAAGCTTGTCAACATCATCAAGCAGTTTCACATAGGGATGAAAGGACAAGTCTTCATTGGTGGGGAACCCAGTGAAGCCTTTGAAGTTAACCATGGTGTGAAACAGGGATGCGCGCTTGCACCCACGCTTTTCTCGCTATACCTCACAGCTGTGCTAGATTCAATGGGCCTTGATCTGCACAAGGGCATCTTTATTCGCACTAGGACAGACGGCAAGCTTTTCAGCTTAGCCCGACTTAGAGCAACCACCAAGACCAGAGAACTATGCATCCGGGAGCTGCTCTAAGCGGATGACTCTGCTCTCGTGGCTAACAACACTGAGGACATGCAACATGTAGTAGACCGGTTTTCGTGGGCAGCAGATTTGTTCGGACTGAACATTAACATCTCTAAGACCGAACTTTTGTATCAACCACCACCAATGTGCTTCAACAATTTGAGAGAGCCACAGCCAGTGACGGTACATGGAGAGCCCCTGAAATCTGTCAAGGCCTTCACATACCTTGGCAGTACAGTGACTTACACAAACTCCTCAGATCTGGAAGTTGAGTGGAGAATTCAGTCTGCTACCAAGGCTTTTGGCTCTCTCGAGAAGCGCCTCTGGAGCTGTCACAACATCTCGTACAGCACAAAAGTGAAAGTCTACAATGCTGCTGTACTTCCTTGCCTGCTCTATGCCACCGAGTGTTTAAGGCTCTACAGCAGACATATCAAAACACTCACACGAGTTCAGCTACGTCATCTAAGTGCCATTTTACACATCAGATGGCAGGATCGAATCCCAGATGTAGAGGTAATCCAACGAGCTGGCTCTGTCTGTGTTGAAGCTCTTATTACATCACCACAATTGCGATGGGCTGGACATGTACGCCGGATGAGTGACAGCCGACTGCCCAAAGCAGTTTTTTACGCAGAGCTAAAAGAGGGCAAAAGAAGCCATGGTGGTCAAAAACTGCATTTCAAAGATGCCCTGAAAAGACATATGAGGAACACCGGGATCTCCCCGGAAAGCTGGGAGGAACAGGCCCTGCAGCGTGAGAAATGGCAGCGTGGATTGAAAACAGCAGTTGCAGCTGTTGAGAAAAAGCGTCAGAAAGACTATGAGAAAGCCCATGAGAGGTGGCACTACTCCATTGCAGCAAGAGACTTTGTCTGTAGCAAATGCCATTGCTGCTGTAGATCGAGAGCAGGCCTTCTAACCAACATGAGAGCCTGCCTACAATAGCCTCCAATCCAGACAGTCATCGTCAATACACGACGTACTGCCGATGATGATGATGAAGAGCGGAACTGGCCCCCACAGTGAGTCTGGTTTCTCCCAAGGTTATTTTTCTCCATTAATCAACATCTTATGGCGTTTTGTGTTCTTTGCCACAGTCGCCTTCAGTTGCTCACTACTGTAAAATAATAATTAATACAATTATTATTTAACTGCTTATTTTTAAACATGATTAACAATTATTTTATTATTTTATCTAATTACTCAATGATGATTCATCAACATTATAGACATTACAGTTTTATCTTCTGTTAATGCCTAATCTTCTGTAAAGCTGCTTTGAAATGATATGTGTTGTGAAAGGCAATATACAAATAAAAATGACTTGACTTGAAGTGGCACTGTTTGGAAGATTTTTGCACCAGGGTGCAAATAGAAACATACTATATACCAAAAGGATATTTCCTGGTCTGGAATTTTGTATTCCATGGCTTATGAAACTATGTGCGGAATGTTACAATGTTATATTTCCAGCATCACATTTTCAATCAATATCCGCTGCAAAAACGAAATCATACTGTTGCTATATTAATGGAATAAAGGAATATTCTGGGTACAAGTTAAGCTCAATCGACAGCATTTGTGGCATAATGTTGATTACAACAAAAATGTAATTTGTCCTGCCCCTCCTTTTCTTAAAAAAAATAAATATAAATCATTACCACAAAAATGTTATTTGTCCTGCCCCTTCTTTTCTTAAAGCTGTTCTGATGCAGATCATTATGCACCACTGTCTAACTGTCATTCAATTCTTGCAGGAATAACATAAGGGTTTAAACTATATATATATATATATATATATATATATATTTTACCATGCTCAGTAGTCTAAACCTAATCTTCAATGTCATTTGAGATAGCTAATCAAATAGATGAAAGCGGGACTCAAGTTAAAGACGCTAAACTGGAGCCTCGTCGATTATTCCAGCTCCATGCATCAGCAAGCAGTTCAGGTTAAGAGTGTTATTCAGTATTTGTGCTGAATGTTGTAGCCTACCAACTGACATTAATTTACAAGGGTACAAACTATTCACAATTTTCACAAACTAATCACAAACGAAATTTGACGTTATGAATTTCACAATGTTTTACCTTTAAACCCAAAAACGAAAAAGAAAATGCGTTTTCTTCTTATTGCTTTTAAAACTGATTAATAGAATAAGCAGATACACACATTTTCTGTTGACGGTTTCATTTTCTTTTTAAAAATGAATAAAGGGAAAAGAAGAAATTTCAAATTTCGTTTTCTTTCATTGTTTAAAAAATGTATTTATTGCTTGAATATTTAATACGCATATGTGAGCGGCATTGGAACCCCCCTTTTATCTGATTGGTCAACCTGCCCCGTCGTCTGTACTGCCTTAATCCTCTTTACAGTCAGAATTAGAGTTGGAATCGTTCTGAAAATTTGTCTAAATTTTCATTAAATATTGTCCTAAACCACCACTAACTGTAAGCATGCCATATTAGAATCTTGCTGCTTATCTCCATAAGTGAAATGTTAATTTCTGAAAGAAGTAGATTGCTGATAGAGTGCGCTGACGTCCCAACGGCCTCAGCCTGAATTAATATTTAGGAAATATATTCTAAAACGTAAAAAATAAACTTGCGTTAATGCATATTCATTTGTGGGGCTTTTGTACAAAATGACGCAACTTCTTAAAATTTAATTTATCAATGGGATAACTACAGTCACTACAAAATCATAAAATGTTATTCAAATAATATATAATAGACCCCCAGTCAGCATATGGCCAAATTATGTGGCTTGTGATCTCTCACGTACTGTCCATTAGAGGGAACACCTCGCAACAACACAATGATGTGCCAAGCAGCAAGATTATAATACATGACATGCATAGTTACATTTAGTGGTGGTTCGGTACAATATTTAATGAAAAATTAAACAAATTTGCAGAGCGATCCCAACTAAGTCTGGCTGATAGGATAAAAACAGTTGGCTAGACAACGAGGCAAGTTGACCAATCAGATGAAAGGGGCGTTTCAGTGCCGTTCATTTGCATATCAAATATCAAAAGCGGAAACTAATTGTTTAAACACTGAAGGAAAACAATAATTGAGCCTTTCCCCCTCAATCTTTATATTCCTTTTTTAAATAGAAAATGAAATGGTCAACAGGAAATAAGTTTGTATCTGCTTATTCTATTAAGCGTTAAACCCAATAAAGAAAAAAATTAACATTTTTAGTTTTACATTTTTTAGTTAAAAAAAAAAAAAAGGAATGGATGCAAAAGTACACGGACCTGTCACATACAGTACGTGATTTGTATGTCATTCATAACTGTGAATCTGTGAACATTCTCTTGACATTGTCCAAGAAAATTATCTAAAAAAAAAGAAAAAGTAGAGCGTTATCACCTAGATAAGAACATGGCACCTGTGACTTCTACTGTGGATTTAGGTTTTGGCAAGGACAGTGTCATATATTCTCAAAGCAAATATTATTAGGTAATAGTTTAATATCAATTTAAGATTTTCTAAATAATTTCTTTATGTCTTAAATTAATTCTGAATTTTGTACAGCATCTCCTAAGAGACTTCTTTTAATTTTCACCATTTTGTTTTGATGATGAGCCACCAGTTAAAGGAGTAGTTCACCTACAAATATAAAATTTACTTTTACTCACTCATTTACTCACCCTTATGTTGTTCAAAACCCATATGCTGTTACTTTTTCTTGAATAAAGCAGCTTTATTGCATAGCATAACAGTTTATATCGACTAGGAGCTGTCAAGCTTCAAAAACGACAAATACTATAAAGCACTATTAAAGGTTCAGAATTAAGACATCATAACAGAAGACCATATGACTTATGCACTATATTCCAAGCTTTCTGGGGTCATACAGCAGCTGTGTTGTATAGACTACTTTTAAGATATTTTTATAATTATGTTTTTTTCTCTATGGACTTTGACAGCAGTGAATTGTTTTTGTGTGAAAAAGAACAACATTAGGATTCTTGATGAAAATATTGTGTTAAGATTCTACTGTGAGGAAAAAACAATGATATACAACCTGAGGGCAGTAAACAATTTTGTGATTTTTTTTTAATAAATTCAAATTATATTAATTTTTTCATTGAGACAGCACAAAAAAGAAAGAAAAGATGACTGAAACAGGCAAATTGCTAGTAATACAGACACAGTGTTTGTCTTGTACTGTGTGATCATTAAAAATACATGTATCTTTTAAAAACAAACATTATACATTTTTGTGATTGTATCACATTTCAAACCTTTATTCAGAAAATTATTGCAGTCAGTGCCTTTACTATATTAAAGGACTAAAGATGACCATTATATTTGTGACCTCAACACATGTGACCCCCAATCCCAAAATGGTTTGGTCCCTCCCAATGTTCAAGAAATGGTAAAGGCATTGATTACAACCCCCTGTATGACATAGTCATACATACAGTAGATAGCCAGACCCATATGGAACCCCAGATAATGAGAACCCCGTCTTCCTGGGTCTCCAAACCCCACACTGTGACATGATCACAAGTGGAACTTGGCCCTACAGTTTTACATTTGAAAGAATATTTTATTTTTCACTCAACCATTCGCAGGCAGGAAATGGTAAGAAGCCCTAAGCTTGGCCTGAGATTAGCTTTCAGAGGATAATGCAGTGAATTGAACCACACACATACCACCTCCTGGCTTCTTTCTTGTTATCGGGGTAACTAAACATACTTGGAGGGATTGTAATATGTGATAGTGAGAAAAAACAAACCTAAGAGCAGTGGAACAGTTCAAAGGATTTATTAACAGAAATAATGATCAGTCACTGGGTTGAGGAACAGATTCATAGAATTCTCAGCTGAAGCTCAGAGAGTTGAAGAACAACGGCCAGCAGAGATGGGCGATCTTAACTCCTGACAACCTCCATGTCTGTGAGCACAGACAGTGTCAAGGGAACGACCTCTGTGGTGGTGGGCAATGGCAGTGACAAGAGAACAGCCTCTGTGACCGGGAGTGCTGGCAGCAACTGGGGAATGGCCTCCATAACCGGGAGCGCTGACAGCGACTGGGGAATGGCCTCTGTGCCTGAGAGCACAAGTAGTCACAGGGAAACAGTCTCTGTGGCTGTGAGCACAGGCAGTGACTTGGGAACAGCCTCCATGGCTGTGAGCACAGGCAGTGACAGGGGAACAGCTTCCGCAGCTTTGAGCACTGGCAGTGACAGGGGAACAGCCTTCATTTACATTTACATTTATTCATTTGGTAGATGCTTTTATCCAAAGTGACTTACAAAAGAGGAAAACATATTTATTACAAGAGCCATATTACAAAGTTTCACTAGCATCAGAATAGTAATATTCAAAACAGATTAAAGTGCAACAAGATTTTTTTATTTTTTTTTAGTGACTGGTTAAATGCTCATGGAAAAGATGTGTTTTTAGACATTTTTTTTTAAGACAGAAAGCGAGTCAGCTTTACAGATGGAGTTGGGAAGGTCATACCACCAACGTGGTATAATGAAGCCAGAAGTCCAGGAAAGTGTTTTGGTGTTACAAGGCGACGTTCCTTAGCTGACTGCAGGCTTCTAGTGCATCGTCAGATATTTTGTCTTAACATCATTCTGTGTGTGTTGTGCTTCTTGACTGTCAGAACTTTCTACTTTCCTCTGTTAACAGTTAGAATTGTTAGGCAGCGCGCAGAAACCTTTCTCTTTCTCTTTTCTCTTTAAAAAAAGAAGAAAAATAATGAATGATAAACAAAGCAAGCGGTGTGTCTTCCCATGTTTATGCTCTATGGCTGAGAGGGACACACACCAGTTTTGTTTTGTGTGTTTGGGGTAAGAGCATGCTGCTCTTGCGTTGGGGTGGGTATGAGCATTGCGATCTGTTCTCTGTCAAAATGCTTTGCACTCGTCTTGTTTACTTCTGAGAGACAGCACCCACTCTTACATCGAGCGAGAGACGGGTCTGTCCCTATTGCTCGATCTCTCCCCAGATCCAGCTGATCCCTCCCGTGATCTTGAAGCACACTCTCATTCATGGAGGAAACCTTATACTTCCCGTGTCTTCATGCCCTCGACATCGACATATTCGACTATTGTGGGTACTGAGGCATGGGGGTATTCAGTGATGCCGGTGGTAGAAGAGACACTTGCGGGTTATCTCTCGCTGGGCCCGGCATCATCGCTAAAAAGACCTACTCTACCCACAAAGCTGTGCAGGACCACCTCTACACTTGTGGGGAAGGCTTATCTGGCAGCAGGTCAGGCTGGTGCTGCCCTGCTCACCATGGCAGTGTTACAGGCACACCAGGCTAACCTGTTGAAGGACCTGAGTGCGGGCACAACAATCAACGAAGAGGCTTTCTCAGAGCTTCTTCAAGCCACAGATCTGTTTCTCCGTATGACAAAGCAGACGGCTCGTGCCATTGGCCGGTCTATGGCTGCCTTGGTCAGCACTGAGAGACACTTATAGCTCAACCTGTCGGGCATCATAGATAAGGACAAAGTCCACCTCGATCAGATGGGAGCAGATTTACTGTCCAGACAGAAAATACCAACGGGGGAGTGGAAACTCCACCCCGAGGTAGTGCAACAAATCTGGTTGAGATTTTACAGAATGGAAGTGGACCTCTTCACCCCCCAACAGACAGCGCAATGTCCGCTCTACTCCTGGGTCTGGATGCGATGGCACATTTCCTCCAGTTTCTCTGTTCCCGGGAGTCTTGGCCAGAGTGGTGAACAAGGGTCTTGCCTCTTACCGATAGTGCCGAACAGGGTATGGTTCTCAGAGATAATGTCTCACCTCAACGGCTCGCCTTGGGTGATTCCGGACAGGATGGACTTTCTGTCCCAGGAGCAGGGGACAGTATTTGATCCCCAGCCCGAGCTGGGGAACCTTCATGTTTGGTCCCTGAAGGGTACCAACTGAGGAACACTGGGCTTTCACCTGAAGTTATCGAGACCATTGTGCTAGTGCTCCCTCTACTAGAAGAAGTTATGCCAATAAATGGGGTGTCTTTGTAAGATGGTGCAATGCATATAATGCAGATCCAGTTAACTGCCAGATCGCTTCAGTTCTGGACTTTCTGCAGGAAAAATTATCAGCAGGCACATGCCTTGACACTCTCAGGGTTTATGTGGCCGCTCTATCAGCTTGTCATGCCTTGATTGACGGAATGCCTTTGGGGAGACATACCCTGCTCACTCGCTTTGTTCGCAGAGCCATACGTTTGAAACTCCTGCTAGGACCAGGATCCCTTCATGAGACTTAGCAATAGTCCTTCAGGGTCTGGTTCAGACCCATTTGAACCTCTAGAGTCAGCATCTGATAAACTTCTGACTCTCAAGATGGTTTTCCTTATGGCAATTACTTATCTAAAAAGAATTGGGGATCTACAGGCTCTGTCCGTCCTGCCATCCTGCTTAGATTTTGCCCCAAGAATGGCTAAAGCAATATTGCACTCTCACCCTGACTACCTGCCTAAGGTTCCTTTCTCGACCGTACATCCGGTCTCTCTCGAAGCCTTCTGCTCCCTGCCATTTATAATGCCGGAGCAGGAAAGACTGCCCTTCAGACACTAGCCAGTGGCATAAGTCAGGGCAAATATTTGTTTGTCATGGGGGTCATAACAAAGGGGCGGCCGCCACCAAGCAAACCATGTCACATTGGGTGAGAGATGCTATTGCCCTGGCCTACGAGGCGTGCGGTCAAGCTTCGCCAGTAGGTATCAGGGCTCACTCTTACAGAGGGGTCGCCTCCTCTAAAGCTTTGGCCAGAGGTGTCCCTCTGCAACATGTTTGTAATGCAGCGGGCTGGTCCTCTCCGCATACATTCATAAGATTCTATAGTTTGGATGTTCATGCTACTCTGGGCTCTTAAGTCCTTGAGTCTACATCACATGCCTGAGACCTCTTGTGGTCTTGTGAGCACAACTACACAACCGTAAGAGGTCCGGATATCCACAGTGCGGCAGCCTGGGTATTCTCGTTCCCAAAGCGTTAAATCAGCGCAGCATCAAAGTGTAGTTTTTTGATAGGGAACGTCTTGGGTTACTTAATTGTAAACCATGTTCCCTGATAAAAGCAGAATGAGATGCTGCGCTTCATTGCCACACTGAAGATGCCCCAGGACTGCTCTTCAGACAAAATACCTGACGATCCACATGTGGCGCATCTATTTATAGCGCCTTTCCCGGCACATCCTGATGATGTCACTGGTGGAGGCTATAAATTTTGTCAATTTCATTGATGTGTTGCACACATATTCACAGCTGGTCACTCCTAAAGATGTTCCAAATGCGCTAAATCAGCGCAGCATCTCATTCCGCTTTTATCAGGGAACAGGAGTTACAGCTAAGAAACCCAAGACGTTCTGTATGCCAGCATCAGCGCCTTGAATTTGATACATGCATCAACTGGCAACCAGTGAAGAGAAACAAGGAGTGGTGTAACATGTGCTAACTTTGATTCATTAAAGACCAGACGTGCTACTGCATTCTGGATCATTTGCAGGGGTCTAATTACACATGCAGGGAGGCCTTCAATGAGAGCGTTACGGTAGTTCAGTCTAGTTATGACAAGAGACTGAACAAGAAGATGTGTGGCATGTTGAGAGAGGAAGGGTCTTATCTTCCTGATAGTGTAGAGTGCAAATCTACATGATTGCTGTCTTTGAGATGTGGTCTGTGAAAAAGGATTGTTATCGATGGTTGCCCATAGATTTATGACCGTTTTCGAAGGCGTTACTCTAGTTGCACAACAGCAGGGTTGGCTGGAAAGACAAGGAGTTTGGTCTAGGCTGGGTTAAGTTGCAGGTGGTGTTCCTTCATCCAGACCGATATGTCTGCAAGGCAGGCAGAGATTTGAGTAGTCACTGTGTTGTCATTGGGCTGGAAAGACAAGTAGAGTTGTGTGTCATCAGCATAATAATGGTGCTTGGACAACAGATGTGGCTTGGACAATTCGCCTCTTGAAGGACCTACCTGAGAGATAGGAATTAAACCAGTCAAGCACAGTTCCTGTGATGCCCAGCGAAGAGAGAGTGGAGAGCAGGTCTCAGCAGACAGCAGGACAGTTTCGGTGGAGTGTCCACTTTTGGCTGATTGTCATTCAGCAGCTTGTTCTGTGAGAGATATGTAGAGATTTGATTGAAAACTGCCCTTTCAAGAGTTTTGCCATGAATGGGATGAAAGAGACTGGTCTGTAGTGTTCTATTTGTGTGAGGTTAAGTGCGGGTTTCTTCAGCAGTGGCGGTTACTCAGGGTTACTGTAGTGGGAAAAGTGCCTGTAAGTAGAGGTGAGTTAATTATGTGTGTGAGTTAATTATGTGATCTGAGTTGCATACAGGAGACGGGTGTTTGACAGGGTGTGGTGCTGAGAATGTATTGCTGAGGGTTGTAACCTTATTAGTGAAAAATTTGGCGAAGACATCTGCTGTCAGTGATGTGTCAGGTGTTGGATGGGGAGGGCAGAGAAGTGTGTTGAATGTTCTAAACAAGCTGTGAGTATCTGTGGTTCTGTTGATCTTGTTCTGGAAATAGGACATTTTGGCAGATTTAATATTATCTGAAAAAGTTTCAGAGACTGATACTTGTCTAGATCTGTTGGATCTTTAGATTTCCACCATCTCCTCTCAGCTGCCCAGAGGTCAGTCTGATATTCACGAAGGATGTCAGAGAGGCAGGATTTGGGTGGTGTATTATGTGCTGGCCTAGAGGAGAGAGGACAGATGTTGTCCAAGATGTTGACAGGTTGTTAAAGTAGAGCATAGTGTGTCTGTGGCAGTGTTTACATCAAGGGTGGAAATACATTTTGTGTGTGAAGAGAGGTAGAGACAGCAGTGGAAAGGTGAGACGGTGAAAGAGAACGGAGGTTACGGCGAAAGGAAACCAAAGGTGGAGTTTTAAGTTAGATGGGAGAGTAATGTTGAATTGAACATAGTAGTGATCAGAGACATGTAAAGGAGTAACAATAATATTTGAGTTGGTACAGTTACGTGTAAAATGAGGTCCAGCTGGTTGCCCGATCTGTGAGTTGCTGTGGCTCTTAGTCTTTCCAAGTCAAATGAGGCCAGAAGAGCATTCAGTTCAGTGGCCAGGGGCATGTCTTTGTGTATTTTGAAATCACCAAGAACCACAAGTGGCCTACAATCCTCCGGGATGGAGGACCGCAGGACATCCAACTCCTCGAGAAAGTTTGTCAGCTGAACTGGAGGGTGATAGATGACAACAATATGTAATTTTGTGGGTTGCATTGTAGTAATAGCATGGAATTCAAAAGAAGATTGTGGTCAAAAAGAAAACCTGCTCCCCCACCCCTACCGGTGTGTCGAGGGGTGTGAGAGGAATTGTTGTTGGAGAGAGCAGCAGTTGCTGTGTCCTCTGGACTTATCCATGTTTCTGTCAGTGCCAGGTTGCTGAGGGTGGACTGTGTGGCGGCGGCTGGAATGAAGTCAGCTTTGTTCACAGCTGACTGGCAGTTCCAGAGTCCCACTAAGAAAGAGAGTGGAGCAGGTGCTGAAGTGCAAAGTGGCCATAGGTTGTGTGGGTTGCATTTTGTCTTGCATCTATATCATGTAAATGGTCTGTAACAGATAACAGGGATGTGCTTTAAGGCATATCAAATTCGTGAAGAAGAAAGAGCTAAAATTAAAAGTGTTATGGTGAGTGGCACCTTGTTGTGTCCTTGCTCAGTGGACTCGCATAGGTGGACTTGCTGGTCTTTACACAAGAAGGACTGGGGGACAGCCTCCATGGCTGTGAAGGACAGGCCTTGACAGGGGAGCAGCCTCCGTGGCTGTGATCTCAGGCAGTGATTGGGAACAGCTTCCTTGGCTGTGAGCACTGGCAGTGACAGGGGAACAGCCTCCGTGGCTGTGAGCACAGGCAGTGACTGGAGAACAGCTTCCTTGGCTGTGAGCACTGTCAGTGATAGGGGAACAGTGTACATGGCTGTGAAGGCCAACAAGGACTGGGGAACATCTTCCTTGGCTTTGAGCATGGACAGTGAAAAGGGAACACCCTCTGTGGCTGTGAGCACAGATCGTGTCAGGGGAATAACCTCCATGGCCATGGGCACTGGCAGTTACAGGGGAATGGCCTCCATGGCTGAGAGCTTTGCCAGCAACTGGGGAACAGCCTCTGCGGCCGGGAACACTGGCAGCAACTGGGGAACAGTTTTCAGTGACAGAGGACGCTAGCTGGCCGAGGCTTCAGGCACTGGTTCTTGGGAGGATGGGGCTTCCAGCGCTGGCTCTGGGAAGGACGAGGCTTCAGGCACTGGCTCTGGGATGGATGAGGCTTCAAGAACAGGTTCATTGACTGTGGCAGGCTTGGGCGTTGGATCACTGACTGTAGCAGGCATAGGCGCTGGCTCATTGACCATGGCAGGGGTGATCACTAGCTCCTTGACCATGGCAGGTGTGGGTACTGGCAGTGGTAGGTCAACAGATTCTGTGGCTGTGAGCTCAGGCAGTGACAAGGGGTCAACATCTGTGGTCATGAGCACAGATGGTGACAGGAATAACCTCCGTAATCTTGGGCATCAGCAGTGACAGGTCAAAAGCCTCCATGGCTGTGAGGACAGGCCATGACAGGGGAGTAGCCTCCATGCCTTTGAGCACAGGCATTGACTGGGGAACAGCCTCCATGGCTATGAGCACACACAGGGAAGGGAAAATGGCCTCTGTGGCTGTGGGCACAGACAGTGTCAAAAGAACGACCTCTGTGGTCATAGGCACTGGCAGTGACAGGGGAATGGCCTCAATGACTGGGAGCAATGGGGGGAATGGCCTCTGTGGCCGAAAGCACAGGCTGCAACAGGGGAAAGCTTCATTGGTTGTGAGCACAGGCAGTGACTAGGGAACAGCTTCCTCAGCTGTGAGTACTGGCAGTGACTGGGGAACAGCCTCTGTGGCTGTGAGGACAGGCAGTGACTGGGGAACAGATTCCTCAGCTCTGCGCACTAGCAGTGACAATGGCTCATTGATCATGGCAGGCGGTGGCTCATTGACCATGGCAGGTGTGAGCGCTGGCTTGTTGACCATGGAAGGTGTGGGTGCTGGCAGAGCAGGTCAACAGACTCCATGGCTGGGAGCCAAGGCAGTGACAAGAGAACAACATCCGTGGTCACGAGCACAGACATGACAGGGGAATGACCTCCATAATCGTGGGCACTGGCAGGGAGAGTTCAACAACCTCCATGGATGTGGGGACAGGAAGAGAGGGGGTAATGACCTCCATGGCTGGGGGCACTGGCAGTGATAGGGAAATTACCTCCATGGTCATGAGCACAGGCAGGGACAGAGGAATAGCCTCCATGGCTGTGAGCGTTGACCGCAACTGGGAATGGCCTCTGTGGCCAGGAGCATTGGAAGCGACTGGTGAACAGCCTCCATGGCCGGGAGCACTGGCACTGGGATGGACGAGGCTTCAGGCACTGGCTCTGGGATGGACGAGACTTCAGGAATGTGCTCATTGACCATGGGAGGCATGGGCACTGGCTCGTTGATCGTGGCAGGCGTGGGCACTAGCAGCGGCAGGGGAGTGGCTTTTGTGGCCATGGGCGCTGGCAATGGCACGGAATCTGCCTTAGTAACTGTGAGCGCTGGCAGCAGCAGGGGAATGGCCCTCAGGGCAGTGGATGCTATCAGCAACTGAAGAGCAGGTGCCTGGCTCCTCCGCTCCCTCTGGGTGGTGATAGGTTAATCACACTGAAGCATAGCCAGATCGAATATTGGGCAGAGCTCCATGGTGAATTCTAAGAACTATGTGCAACAAGCCTGTCCATTGTCCCACATTGCGGTTTACCAAGCGGCGGATCTTCCGGTGAGTCGCAGGATGACATAAGCCACCTAGTCCCCAACAGGAAAGCAGAGGGCTGTAATGTGAAGAACAAGGAACATTGTGAAAGGAATGCACTGCAGGATTCAGCCTCACCTGTATACAGGGCTGGGAATATGGGCTTCAAAGCACCCAGGTGCCAGGGGAACTGCCGAATCTGGTAAGGAAGCTTTCTGTGAGGGGCCAGCATCTGGAGATAGCTGAACAATGGAGGTAAACTCAGCGAGCTGTGAAGCCATCATCTCCAGAGCCCGGTTCAAATCAGAGATTTGATCCTGTTGACGTCCCTGCAAAGCAAAGAAAAGAAAAGAGCGGATAACTCCGCTGCTGGATTGTTCGGTAATGAGTGATAGTGAGAACAAAGAGACCCAAGAGCAGAGGAACAGTTCAAAGGATTTATTTACAGAAATAATGAGCAGTCACTGGGTTGAGGAACAGATTTGTAGAATCATCCACTGAAACTCAGAGAGGTGCATAACTTTGCCCAGCAGAGATGGGCGATCTTAACTCTGACACACAAGCAGAGAAAGTATCCTCCATGGAAGACCTGCTGGCATGCACCAAAACTGCATGGCAATCACACACCCGACACGTGGGCAACCAACAGATACACGAGAACCAACAAGGCAGAGAGAGTGAGGTGAGCTCTCAACATCAAACAACAATCTCAAAAACTCAGTCAACACTGAGCAACATTAAACATTCAACATCGAACTACATTTAACAATCCAGACAAGGACATGACATACGAGGAGATTAATATAGGTATGAACAAAGGTGTAGGTGCTGCTCGCAGCTGAAAGTTCAGCATGATCAGTGTTCCTATGGAAACAATCAGGGTTCCAATGGAAACGCTGATTCTGTGTGCCAGCGGCACCTGAAACACATGATGACAAAAACGTCAACACGCTTGGAACAAAACAAACAGGGAACAATGATGCCACAGTCCTTGTCAGACAAAACCTAACCTGACAAGCTGACAGGACTGTGAAATCACCAGAGAGCGCACGGCGGTAACCAACAACCAGACTCGCACGCTCACACAAAAAACTTACACGAAACATGAGACAGAAAAGGTATGATAATGCCACGGTAACGTCAAACAGAAACCCAACCTGACAAGGTGACAGGACCGTGATAGGGATAGGGATGCTTCACCATTCTTTTTAATCTTGCAGAGGCAAGATGGACCAGAAACGTTTTCATATAGCTTCAGATTTAAAGGCAGGACTTACTTAAACAGCATAGGCAAACACAGAAAATGTTAGGCAGAAAAACATAAAGGTTGAGTCCTATATTAACCTACACATTTTTGATGTCAGATGACTATTTTTCATCATGTTTTTCATTACAAAATCTGGTAAAACACAGTCACCATCTCCATTTTGCTGTGATACTGTGCTTCTTTTTTAGATTTGGATATTAACTTTAAGCGGCATCAAATGTTTGGTATTGTGCAAATGGAACTCAGGACCTGCAGCACTTTTATGGGGCTAGAATTGTTTCTACTTAACATACAAATGGAAAGAGATTCACAAATAAAAAAAATGGTTCACAAATAAAAATAATGAGATTTACAAATATAAAAAATGTACAAATATATTATACTCACAAACACAACTCTGTCCAGGATTCATTTGTGGATCGCTTGCGGTGCATTTGTGACTTCTGAAACATTTCTTGCACAAGAGCAGCAGGCAATCCAAAAATAGGTGGACTCCACCCATTGTCTACTCAAGCCAATCAAATAACGGCCACATTACTTGGACCAATCATATCACATTCTATATTCAACCAATCATGCTTCATTTTACTATCAGGGCAGGACCAGAGTCACAGAGCTCTCATGAGCATGGAATCAAGCACAAACAGATAAGCTCCAAGGCCACAAACTCTAAGAAACAGACACCATCAGAGGAATACTCAGTTATAAACATGTGTAGTGTCTTGTTGTATGTCAACAGCTGAAAACTGCCCATTTGTAAAGTGTCCTGGTCATAACCTTTATAGGTAACCTGGTTGACTGTATGAGTCTGCTAATCTATTTCTACTATGGAAATGTATGTATGTGTCATCAAAACATTTAGTCTGAATGTTACTTTGCAGATCCAATCAGAAACACTATTAGACACAAAAGATCAGTAGTACAGATAGTGCCTTTATAAAGCCTGAATCATATTAGATGATCTATGGTTTCTAGTAGAAACCATAAATTACCCTATATTACACTGTGTACAAGATCTGCTATGGCATTAATTTGGTTTCATATTATGTAAGTAATATTTCAAAGGATTAATATTTTTAGCAGAGTGTAATGGCAGACCAGTCCAATGTTACGCACAAGAAATAATTATGTTAAACCTGTAAAACAATGCATGTTTCACTTATTTATTCAGGAAGTAAAGGGGCTGTGAGATAGAGGAGGACAAGAGGACAACAATAATAATAATATTAAAAGAGAAGCAAGATTACTGGAACACTGGTGCTGTCTGCTTCATTCCACATCACAAAAAGATGGAAACAGTTGTGGGACTTTTGTTATTAACTTTAACAATTTTTTTTCCCAATAATTTGTGCATAATGCACTTACCCTGTATAGGAGCGTCCGTCCCAGATAACTGATACAACACTATGACGTGGCAATAAGGATTTTAATGTACAACAAAATCGAGCAAAATGCCAGCACTCCAGTTGTAATGATCAATTCCAGTGATTGTTTATTTAAAATGTACTAAAAAAATATATTTGTAGTTACATGCATGACAACCTGTAATTTGTAACCCCCCAAAAAATCATAACATTTAGCCAACAGACTTGCTTTAAAGTGGCAGACACTCTTTAAAACCCGCTAACCTCAAAATGCCTTGATAGGCATTTGAGAACTCAATAAAGGATTTGTCAACTAAATGAGAAAAAATATTTTGTCAAATGAGATGCGTCATCATTTATACTCATATTTATGTTGTTCCAAACCCAAACGACTGACTATCTTCTGTGGGAGGAACTCAAAAGGAGATGTCAGGAATAATAACAGGGACTGACAGCCTCACTTTAATTTCAGCCTCATTAAAAGCATCTACATTTTAAAATGTATTCTCATATTCCACAGAAGAGAGTAAATAGTACAGGTTTTTAAAAAACATGAGGGCGAGTAGTGACAGAATTAATTTTTAAGTAAGTCAACCCAATGTTACGTTTTATATTAAATTTTGTATTGCACTTTCATTTCAAGGCATTGTAACATAAAATAAATACACAACAGAAAAATAAAGAATATCATAATACACATTTTACAAGGTGTCCTGTATTGGAGCTGGAACCACTGAGTTTTGGAGCAGGTGAGTCAATTGCTCAAAGATTATGGGCAGTACACAGGGGAAACATCTGAAAAAGATTGCAATAACTAATGAAATAAAGTCAATTATCACTGTCAGAGCATGAAGCTGGGGGACCCCATAATAGTTCCTCTTAAAACATTCACACAGAAGTACTCAAATGCAAAATTCGAATAAATATTACCTTACAACTGCTTTTATTAAATGCATTAACATAATGTGAAACCAAATTATTGCCATAGAAGATATTGTACACTGTGTAATATAGGGTATTAATTTATGGTTTGTGCTCCTAAGATCATCTAAATGATTCATGTTTTATAAAGGCACTATCTGTAATACTGATTTTTTGTAGTGTCTAGTAGTATGTCTGTTTAGATCTGCCATGTAGCATTAAGAGTAAAGGTTTTGAATTAAAATAGCAGACTCATACAGTCAGCCAGGTCAGCTATAAAGCTTATGATCAAAACACTACAAATGTGCAATGTTCAGCTGTCGACATTTAACAAGACACTACACGTTTATAACTGAGAGAAAATTATATTAACCTTAAGTCTTCCTCTGATGGCGTCTGTTTCTTAGTTTGTTTGTGAACAATTTTTTTTATTCATTTGTGAATCTCTTTCAATTTGTAGCCTATGTTAATAAGAATAAATTCTATCACCATACACTTTGTCTTCACAATGCACGTGAACAGCTTATCCACATGTGTACACAGAACAACGTCACCCCTTGAGCGTTTTGCGCAGCTTTCCAACCGCAGCTTTTTATTATTTTATTATTAACTATTATAACTTTTTTTTAAATGATAAAAAAATATAAGAAAATGTAGTTTGTTTTACTTTAAACGTAAAAAAACGTGCTATCGTAGCCTAAAAGTCACACGAAAAACAGCACTGCTGTAGCCTACGAGTAAAAGCACTCGCTTTCACTTGCGCCCACGACACCCCTCCTCACACCCCCTCCTGCCTGCCCACATGGTATGAGCCGCCTCTTGATGGTGGAAGCCGCTTGTCATTCCTCTGCATTCCCTTCAGTCTGCAGCCTGCAGCACTGCTTCCTATTAAAAGCGCTCACGGATTCAGCACTACTCGCCCTGCTGCTCTACAGTGAAGCGTACGGCGCGTCTTATTCATGCGTACTGCGCACTCTTTCTATGAAACGCTGCGCCCTGGACATTTTACCATCTGATATTTTCCCAAACAGGAGATCGTTATGATGAGAGACAGATATTAAGAGCACACCACATTGCGTAGATTGCATTGGTTAGGCTACTTATTACTAAAGGAAAAGCTATTGTAATCTCCAAGACGCAGGATAGACGCCTTCTTCAGAAATGGTGAGCTGCTTTTTATTTTTATTAAAAAAATAAAATAAAATACAAAATTATAAAAAAGTGCGTGTTGTTGCAAAATCAGCTGGAGCCGTAATGCAGTACTCCGTGATGTTGCGTTTGGCTTGTGCTGTGCACGAGGATGCTTTATACAATCAAGCGAAGCTGATGTTTTATTTATAACAGAGCATCTTTTAAACTTGCAGAATGGAAGGACAGCGCAAACTAAACCGGGATTGGCAGAACTCTATTACCATGTAAACCCATTAATTATTGCTCAAGGATAAATGATTCATATTAATATGTCATATTTTGAAAGGCCCGGTCTCCGTCTTCTCTGGTAAATTGAAGTTTATCCGCATAAACTGATATGTTTTGTCGATTTCCAACATTTGGACTCAAAACCCGTAAAGACTAAAGGGTCTACCTGCCACCGCTACATGTTTCTAGAATCATTTTGCGATGGATGCAAAAGGGACGGGTTTAGGATAGTATAGGGAAAATAATGTAACACTTTCGATAGACATGGTTTGTTTACCGTAATTTTTCTGGGTGTATATTTTAGTTTTAAGCTAAAACAGCAGAGATTCTGGAGATACAGCGTTTCCACGACCATCCAGCGAAGAAAATTGACTTTTACAGCGTATTTACAGCATTTTTCGGGTGTGAGGGCTTGTTGTGATGTTGAGAGGGTGTGATGTGCATTTACTGTGAGGGAAAAGCTTTTTTATCGGCATTGTGTAAAATAACTGCATTATTTGAGCTGCACTTTTACAGTGCTGCTTTATGTATGAATCACAATGACAGTATTTTTGATTTTCAAGCAAAGGCTCTAACTAGAACCACTATTGTTTTGCAGCCCGATGCCATTTGAAAATCTTTATTATTCTCTAGTTCTTAAAAAAAAAAAAAAAAAAAAAAAAAAAACATAAGTATACTTTTGCTTAAAGAACCCAAAATTAAAACAAAGATTTGAATCACCTTTAGATATAGTGAGGCATGGACCTATTGATTAGCTTTTTATTAATTCGTTTTCAAATACCCTCCTTGAAACCAAAAGTCCAATGATATCTATAAGGAGTTTTACAGCCTGAAGAACATCCTCTTAAGAAAACCATATATTTAGTTGAGCTTTAAAGAATCCAGAAACCAATACACTCTTCTAAACTATTTGGAGACATTGAGAATTATTTTTTTTCTAATTATCAATAAACCATTTAACTGGGAGCCTGGGTAGCTCGGCAAGTAAAGACGCTGACTACCACACCTGGAGTTGCAAGTTTGAATCAAGGGTGTGCTGAGTGACTCCAGTCAGGCTTCCTAAGCAACCAATTGGCCCGGTTGCTAGGGTGGGTAGAGTCACGTTGGGGCTAGGGTGGGTAGAGTCATGTTGGGTTAACCTTCTTGGATCGCTATAATGTGGTTCTCGCTCTCGGTGGGGCACGTGGTGAGTTGTGTGTGGATGCCATGGAGAATAGTGTATGCCTCCACGAGCACTAGGTCTCCTATGACTGACTGATCTTGCTGTGAATTTGGAAACAGTACATTGACTTTTCTTTAGCTGAAATCGGTTTGTGCTTACCAAAATTCGAAACACTGCAACCTGTGGCAAAAGTTAGCATTGTTGGGTTAATGGCACGCATGAGCTCCATTTCCATGTGAAATGTCCATGCAGTTGTGCCAAAAGCGAGTTGTTTTCAGTTGGACAGGATGTAATACAGTGCAGAGGATGCATATTTTCTAAACTCTTTGATTGTGTAACTGTGCATCTGTGGGGTTCAGTCAGAGAGACTCTAATGTGGCGTGAGGTGTTGTGTAGCGGCATTAAATGAGTCTGAAGTTGGTGGGTCCCCTTTGACCTTTCGAGGATGGCCCTGTTTTCTCCTAGTTGTCATGGTCCAAGTTGATGAGAACTCTGGGACTTCCACCACACAAGCGATTTCCATGAGAAGAAAAGCCCTTACAACTCTCCCTTTGTTCACGCTCACAAAGAGGAAGGAGCGAATGCGCAGGCATTTTTTTCCCCCCTTTTATCTTATTTTTTGCTGCTGTTGTTGTTTTGCATTATGTATTTTCCACTACTTCTTAAGTGTTTGTTTTTTTAAATGGACTTGTATGTAGACTTGTGTTTTGAATGTAATACTATTTATTACTTTGAGGGAGATTGTGTATGTGTGCTTGTTAGATTTTAAGTCAAATATGATGTTTTAAAATGAATAATCCAAGTGGCAGAAAAAAACATGTTGTTTGTTAGGTTTTTAATAATAAAACAATATGTACAGTATATTGTTCAAAAATATGGATTTATGTTATGGTTGTAAAACATTAGTGGAACATGTCCATAGATAATATGATGATCTAAACCTGTGGTTACTTTCTTAGGACATTTGTGTGCTGTGGCTCAGGTGGTAGAGCGGGTTGGCCACTAATCACAGGGTTGGTGGTTCGATTCCCATGCTGAAGTGTCTTTGGGCAAGATACTGAACCCCAAGTTGCTCCCAATGGCAGACTAGGGCCTTGCATGGCAGCTCTGCTGTCATTGATGTGCAAATGGGTGAATGAGATGCAGTGAATACCGCTAAGGTTAAAAAGGCAATATATAAGTGCAGACCATTTACCATTTGTGTGAACTTGAGAAACTGATTCCATACAGTTGCCCTGAAACTATTTGGGCACTTTGAAAACAATCTCACAGATGTCTGAATTAGGGCTGCACCTAACGATTTTTTTTATATTTATCGATTAATCTAACGATAATTTCCCCCCCCCAATTAGTCGATTAATCTAATGACTAATTTGCCGATTTTTCTTTTTTTTATGATTTATTATTAAGATTTTTTATTATTATGTCTTGATTAATATAACAATTAATTAACCCAAAATAAATATAAAAAACTTGTCTTATTAATATTTCAATATTTTAATAAACTATCTTCTGTTAAACACAAACAAATGTACAAGAAACATAGTGTGCACTGCAGGGCATTATTCTGCAACAAAAATAGCCCTGTTTTAACTGGTAATCTCCATTTTACAGTCCAACATTAATTTTACTTTGGAGAGATTTTATGTTGTACTGCTAAACTCGAGGTTGCACAATGTTTTGATATTCCTCCTTAAAGTGACTTGAATTTTACATTTGTTTCATTTATTTTGTTGTTGGATTGCTAAATGTAGATTGCACTTTCTTTTTACTCAAATTGAACAAGTTCTTACTTAAAATCACTCCAAAATTAAAGTAATAATACATTTAACAATTCAACAACAAAATAAATGAAACAAAATTTTTAATTCAAGTCACATTCAGGGGAATATCAAAACATTGTGCAACCTTGAGTTTAGCAGTCCAACATAAAATTATTTTACAGTAAAATTAGTGCAACTTGAGTAACACTTAAATGTTTTTCTAACAGGAATAACTAAAATTTGTGCATTCTTAATCAACTCTCAGTAAAACAAGCATTTGTAACAAAACAATTCACAAGGTAGAAACCTAATAATGAAAATTAGGGGTCACGATTGTGAAATTTGGCTGACAATTAATTGTCAAACAAATAATTGTGATTATGACTGTGATTACTGTTTTAGGACTATGATGATTAGTTGTCTGTTTTAGGTGTTTCACGAATATGATGATTTATTACCATACAAACTCCCTATGTGTGCTTCATGCACACAACTAAGTAATTTATACAAATTTAGCTTGGGTCATATAATAAAATAAGGGTATATGATTTCCTTTTTAGGCTTCAAATATGCATGAATGACAGTCAAATAAAATGATAAAATAATTAAAATAATATTTTAATGATCAAAATATGTCTAAATAATTAAAATATATCTCTCTTTTTTGTCCGATTTACTTTTGATCCATTGGAATTTCAATGTTTTGTTTTCTTTTGCTTCTTTTGTAATCCAGCTAACCTGTATAGCTATTATATTATATTATGCAATAGTAAAATATTTCTGCCTTAAATTCTTCACATTCACAAGCCCTTATTTCTCATGACGGAAGACTTTGAGATTCTGTTTCTTGCATTTTATCATCTCCACAGAAATAGAGCAGGGCATCTCCTCTTGTCTCACTGCATGTTATTAACAATGCGTGAATAAACCCACAATGACCACGGATATTTGACATTACATGGCTGTATAGTGAAACTGGAGCGTTTTGCGTTCACAAAACGAATATGTTTATACCTTGTTTATATTTTCGCGGGAGTTTTGCGCATGCCTCTGTAGACGGTGTGCTCATCAGAGCGCTTGAGAAGTGGTTCATCTTCACACACTCTCAAGAGAGCTGCTCTTGCGACGACGGTGCTGCAGCTTGATCTTTGGGGAATCCATGCTTAAACTGGATTATGCCATTTTAATTATTCTATTGCGACGCACCAACGGCTGTGATGCAAATCGACGTATTTTTGTAATCGATGACTTCGATTACGTAGATGAATCGTCCCAGCCCTAGTCTGAATATCATTGCATTCTACACAAAATATCAAACCAAATTCTTATTTCATTCTGACTAGATTAAATGTAAAAAAAATAAAATAAATGTATATATTTTTTAATTTCCTTTCTTTTGGAACATGAAAAGGGAAGTCTGAAATCATTGAAAACAGTATAATGAAGACATATTTTAACATTTTCCCAAATTTATAGGCCACCACATAGGGCTTCGACTTGCCTGGGGGGCCCACTGAAACAGTTCATTGTTGATGAACATATCATAACATCAAAAACCATTTAAACTTTTATTTTAAACTAAAATAGTGGCTCAAAATATCTCATCATGCACATATTAGGCTAACTGTAATCAACGCGTGTGGACCTCATAACTTGTATGTATGTATGTATATATATATATATATATATATATATATATATATATACACACACTACCGTTCAAAAGTTTGGGGTCACCCAAACAATTTTGTGTTTTCCTGAAAAGTCACACTTATTCACCACCATACGTTGTGAAATGAATAGAAAATAGAGTCAAGACATTGACAAGGTTAGAAATAATGATTTGTATTTGAAATAAGATTTTTTTTACATCAAACTTTGCTTTCGTCAAAGAATCCTCCATTTGCAGCAATTACAGCATTGCAGACCTTTGGCATTCTAGCTGTTAATTTGTTGAGGTAATCTGGAAAAATTGCACCCCACGCTTCCAGAAGCAGCTCCCACAAGTTGGATTGGTTGGATGGGCACTTCTTGCGTACCATACGGTCAAGCTGCTCCCACAACAGCTCAATGGGGTTCAGATCTGGTGACTGCGCTGGCCACTCCATTACCGATAGAATACCAGCTGCCTGCTTCTGCTCTAAATAGTTCTTGCACAATTTGGAGGTGTGTTTAGGGTCATTGTCCTGTTGTAGGATGAAATTGGCTCCAATCAAGCGCTGTCCACTGGGTATGGCATGGCGTTGCAAAATGGAGTGATAGCCTTCCTTATTCAGAATCCCTTTTACCCTGTACAAATCTCCCACCTTACCAGCACCAAAGCAACCCCAGACCATTATATTACCTCCACCATGCTTAACAGATGGCGTCAGGCATTCTTCCAGCATCTTTTCATTTGTTCTGCGTCTCACAAACGTTCTTCTTTGTGATCCAAACACCTCAAACTTGGATTCATCTGTCCACAACACTTTTTTCCAGTCTTCCTCTGTCCAATGTCTGTGTTCTTTTGCCCATCTTAATCTTTTTCTTTTATTGGCCAGTCTCAGATATGGCTTTTTCTTTGCCACTCTGCCCTGAAGCCCAGAATCCCGCAGCCGCCTCTTCACTGTACATGTTGACACTGGTGTTTTGCGGGTACTATTTAATGAAGATGCCAGTTGGGGACCTGTGAGGCGTCTGTTTCTCAAACTAGAGACTCTAATGTACTTATCTTCTTGCTCAGTTGTGCAACGCGGCCTCCCACTTCTTTTTCTACTCTGGTTAGAGCCTGTTTGTGCTGTCCTCTGAAGGGAGTAGTACACACCGTTGTAGGAAATCTTCAATTTCTTAGCAATGTCTCGCATGGAATAGCCTTCATTTCTAAGGACAAGAATAGACTGTCGAGTTTCAGATGAAAGTTCTCTTTTTCTGGCCATTTTGAGCGTTTAATTGACCCCACAAATGTGATGCTCCAGAAACTCAATCTGCTCAAAGGAAGGTCAGTTTTGTAGCTTCTGTAACGACCTAAACTGTTTTCAGATGTGTGAACATGATTGCACAAGGGTTTTCTAATCATCAATTAGCCTTCTGAGCCAATGAGCAAACACATTGTACCATTAGAACACTGGAGTGATAGTTGCTGGAAATGGGCCTCTATACACCTATGTACATATTGCACCAAAAACCAGACATTTGCAGCTAGAATAGTCATTTACCACATTAGCAATGTATAGAGTGTATTTCTTCAAAGTTAAGACTAGTTTAAAGTTGTCTTCATTGAAAAGTACAGTGCTTTTCCTTCAAAAATAAGGACATTTCAATGTGACCCCAAACTTTTGAATGGTAGTGTATATATATATATATATATATATTGAGGTGTTGTGTTTAGGGGCCCTATTTAAAAAGATTTAATTTTCTTGATAATTGTTTTCCCCCCACAGGACTGTAGGTACATTATTTTTGTATCAGTTTTATCAATAAACATTAGTTAACCTGAACTATACCTATATACTATTTATACCTAATGCATTTACTAATGTTATAAAATACAGATCTAAAGTGTTAATCTGTAATTATTATACTTGCCGTTTCCATGACCATATTAATTGAGACACTAGTTTATTTATACTTCTAGAAAAACTTTGAATGGTGATTAAAATGGTGAAAAACTTCTGACTTGTCACAATATCTAAAATACACACTTTCCCTTATACGTTCATGTAAATTGTAATCTATCATTTTCATGTTGGAAAAAAATAGAAAAGGTCTACCGAGCAATAGAGAGCTTATATTTAGCACTTTCTCTTAAAAATAAAAAATCTATTTAACACATTTGCGGTAGTTCTGTGGATGTTTTAAAGTATGACAATTTTCACACCGGTGAGGCCCATTTTCATGATTTTACCTAGGGCCCCACAAACCCACATGCCGGCACTTACTGCAACTCACAAAATCCTTTGCTACAAATCTAAAAGGATTAGTGTATTGAAAAATTATTGAAATTAATCCAAAATTTAGATGTCAATGCTTACAGTAGCAGAGACTAAGAAAAAAAAATCATGAATTTTTTTTATCTCATGAAACACACAAAATTATTTTGCACCTTGTTATTTCTATATATATATATATATATTGCTGATTAATACAAATAGTATCCCCCCATGGTGTTCCAAATGCGAATGACTTTCTTCCATGACAGAAATTAATGTGGATGGTGACTGAGGCTGTCAGTCCCCAACATTCTGCCAAACGTCTCCTTTTGAGTTCCACAGAGGATAGCCAAATTGTTTGGAACAATATTGGTTTAGGATGAGTAAATGACGACAACATTTTTGTTTTGTTTTGGTGAACTAAACCTTTAAGTCTCTTAAGTTCTTTTTGTGGCCCCTGTACATCCACTTAAGAAGAATAAAAGTTTAGGTATTTCCAATTTTATAAATAAAACCTGAGCTCTTTCCTAAGGGTTTTTGGTTCCATATCATAAACTAGTGACTTGTTTAAAGCCTTCCAAGATGAAACGGCAGTGAGACAAAACAATGATGGAAACAAACCAATAAATTGCTCAGTCTCCCCAGTGAGTCTTCCAATAGGGATGTGAAGTCCCTCATGTAATAAGGCTTCATAGCTGAGCTATTGTGAGTGAGTGTAGACTTCAATGGCAGGTGTGAACAGACGATGTTTGGTGAAGTGTTGCTCGTTGTTCCTCTCCTGCACCTTCCTCTTATTAAGAAGCAGCTGAATTGCATCCCTGCCAAGTCTCTTTATCCCTGCAGTGCTACAATCATCAGATAGCTGTCTTCACAAGCCACTTTTTCAGGGAAGAGGCCTTTTTTCCTGGTCAACCGCTGCTCAGAAACATAATCTGAAACAAAACTAGTGAGAGAAAAGTTGGATCACTTTTTGTCCATGTGCTTTTGTTACTTGACTAGTTGTGGTGTTTGTTTCTCACAAATGACCGAACCGTATATATGCGGTTTGCACGCCAGTAGAGAGGTTTAAAGGTAGCATTATTATTAACAACATTACTAAGAAATATCTCCCTAGATACATGTTTGGTTTTGACATCATGGCATACATTTTCAGCAACAGAATGAAGAGATCTATCATCAGATTATTAAGAACATAATCATAACTCTCATTTTCTGAGCCAAATCCTTTTAACCTTCAACTCAGTCTGGTCAAAGAGGTTTCAATAAGCTAAAGTTCACATTAAGTACATTGCTGGGTAGTAACGAAAATAAGAGTATTTTTTATAGTGTGGGGGTGGGTATGAATTCAAATCAATAAACTGCATTATTGTGGTGATCTACTGGTGCTCGCTCCATTTGAGATCAATGTGAAAGTTGTGTGACCCTATCTCACTTTCTGGCTGCTAATGCAATTAGGGTTTATTGTGTGTTGGTTTATTGTGCTGTAAATACCACCACCCCCTCATTATGTGTTTTTTGTTTTTTGTTACCCAAATTAAAAGCAATTGGCTGCCACTGACAAACTTTGATTTGAAGCAAAATGTATTTGATAATTGGACAACCTAGTCTCATAGAATGAACGTTACTGTAACAAAATTTTAGCTAATTGACATTTACCTGCAGGGTTATATGTTTTTTAACAACAACTATGCGTTTTATTTACTTTCACACAAATCACGACTACAATGGCTGATTATGACTATATAAACACATACTGTATTTTTCGCCTTATTACTTACACACTGCTTTGATATGATATCGAAACACTTTTACTATAATACATCTTTTGAAAAATTATAAATTTTAATACTTGTATTACAGACCTACTTGCATTTACACATTTATTCCAACATGATTAGCTTCCGAAGGTAGCTCACCTGATAGAGTGTTGGACTTTGGACTCGGACGTCCATAGTTTTTAGGTCAGCCATACACAAAGCTGATGTGTAAGCTGAAAGTGTCAAAGATGACAAAATCATGTGGTTGCTTCAGTGAATGTGATTTTTTATTTCTCATTTTGTTATTGGACACTATTGGTTAGGTTTAGATGTTAGTTAAGAGTAAGGATGTCTGTATTGTGTCTACCTCTTATTTGATTTAGGTTAGATCTAAGTTTAGATTAGGGAGGTACGTTTTACCCCGTAAAACCTCTATTTACCATATTTTCCAGAAATAATGTCTTACCTGACTATAAAGATGGGCGTACACGGTGCAATTTTCAGCTGACGTGCGAGCTCCCAACCGCTTTTTTCCAGTTGGGAGTGATTACATGGAAATTGTTGGTGCTGTTGTGGTTGTAGCTCGCATTGTGTGAGAGGAATTATGAGCGGAGCCGTGCAGCTCACAGTCTCCCAATACATTTTAAAACTGTCTAAAAAATGTGGGCACTGTCGGCTTGAATTTGTGAGGTGTGTGCAGTTGAACGAACCAATTTGGTGATCTACCTGAAGTTGACCAACCACGAGAAGGTGTTACAACTCACACGATCAATGAAAACTATATTATTCATGACCACATCACAGGGAAGTATTCTACAGAAATGCCATGCTGTTCTCTGCTCTTCAAACAAATCATTTGCCATATGGGTTGTACTAGAAAACCATCTTTATCACTCTGACGTACAGATTAAAAATTTCCGTCATTGTAAATTTGTATTCGCCATACTTGCATTTGTTTCAGTTCTTGGGCTTCATTTAGGGGGGTATAGCATCTGTTATAATTGTATATGCACACTATAGTGGATATGTCATAGATTTTTTTTTAACTCCCTAAGAGTGTGTATGGTGAAACAAAGGACTTCTAGGTTGTAAGTTCTACCTGTCAATCAACCGCTGCTCTACTACAATATTTTTTTACTTTGCTGTGTGCGGTTTTAAAGCACATTTACATGGACAAGACCTCACAGATCTTCTTCAGCATGTCTGCTATCAACATGCAAGCAGTGACACAGATGAGAAGGATGAAGCCTACGTCTAAAGCTGAATAGTTCAGGTAGCCTATACTCCACTAAAATAACTCAGAATTCTGCACTAAACATCATGTTTGCGCTTAAACTAAATCCAAGTATAACCGACAGAAACGGTGCATGAACTTTCTGCACTTTCTTTTTAATCTTGTACATTTTGCACAGTTTCTTACAATGCAGTAACTGACAACATTACACTTATTTTATGATTGATGTATGCAGTCATAAAATCAAACCCTAATACCATAAAATATACCAATACCATAAAGCATTCTGAATGATGTAATTGGATTAAAAAAAATCAAGCCTCCCTTCGAAATCTGAATCAGTCAAATGTTGGACAGCATTTGAAATAATTATCCATATTTATTATTATTTATTTATTTTTTTTCAGCTATTGCAGTCCCTGGCCATGCCAGTTTTCTTTTTTATTTCTAAATCGCAAGCTGCAAGGAAGCAATGTCCTCCTTTGGGTTTATATCTTATAATGCTAAATAGCATGAAAATGAATGCGATTGCTCCAGAATTCACCAGGTCATGAAGTCGTGTGGTGTACGATTGCACATGTATGATTATCAGATAAACTGACTCATAACGTGTGCTAGGGCTCACGACCTCCTGAGTGTCAGAACTCGCACTGGCTTAAGTCGCACTTGGTCAAAATCGTGTTTTTTGAGAGAAAAAAAAAACCCTCATATAAATTGCACTGACAGAGATTTTATGCGGCAGGCATTAGGACCCTGGAGCAGCTGCCTGACTTCCCTTCAGCGGTTCAGATGTTAAACATGCTCTGCGAAGAAGATTACAATGCCTCAGAATCAACATATATCGCGGTGGTTTCGGGCTTCTTTTAAACGGAAGTTTAAAAGTTGCTTTAAGTAATCATGTGTAACAGTTTCTCATTTTCTTTTTATGTTTCATGAACAAAATTGACAAGTAAATCACATCTGTTAATAACATCTGTAACTCTATGCTGTGCACAATTAACAGATTTTAGCCTGTGAGTAAAACAATACACCTGTTGTATTATATTCATTCATTAACGTCAGTGACTGTGGAAATTTCAGATATTTGCAACCCTTTTTGCAAAGTATTAATTATCCGGTTCATGGACTGAATGTTTTTACTACGAGTGTGATGAAACTTAATTTTGTGGGCATGTGAGGAGGAGTTGCATCTTTTAGTGGACTAGAGTTTGTTAGAGCAATTATGTTATGGTGGACAAAATATTTAAACTGATTGCATAAAGTACTTTGTAAAGGCAAACTATTCAGAAGTGGCAACTTTAAAACACTTCTACCATCTCTAGGACTAATGTTTTCATCTGTTTTGGTGTGCGTGTTTGAGCAGCAGGCCTTAGTAATGTATACATTATGTATAAGTCGCTTCGGACTACAAGTCATATTGACTTTCAGATGATGGAAAAAAAAAAAAACATGATTTATATTCCAGAAAATACAGTAATATTAAACATAAAAACTGGTCTGATTACAATGCCATTGCACTCGCTTTTGGCACCCCCTGCTGATAATTTCCCCGGGAAAATGTGTAATGAACACATAATATCATTTTACAAAAATGTTGCCACAGTTATGTAATTTTTATGAGATCAGGCTGTAATCAAACAACAAGTCGAATGTACAAGACTTTGTACTTAACGTTGTTTCGTGAAGGAATGAACTACAATACCATAAAGCATTCTGAATTATGTAATTGGATTAAAAATAAGGGAAATATAAAACCATTGTTGTAAAGTTGCTGATTAAGTATAGAAACATTTATAGAAAAAAACTGTAATGTGCTATTTTTGTTTTATTGGTCATATTGTAAAGTTTGGATATTATGGATTTCACTTCACGAAAGTCAGTAAGATCCTTATAAATGGAAGAAACACGAAATCCTAGTGTAGCACGGTGGAGGGCAGGACCGGCGCGTGATTACGCACGCCCGGTCCCGTATTAGGCTAATTAAGCCGTCAAGAGGGATAAAGGCCACTCGCAGACGGCGATCAAGAGAGAGAGCTCAATTACGGACATGTCCGTTATCTTATGTGTTTGTCTTTTGAGTTTTCCATTAAACCTTTAAGTTATACGTCAAGCTGGTTTCTCGCCTCTTCCTTGCCCATGAATTTGATCTGTTTTACATTGGTCAAATTCATGGGCAAGGAAGAGGTGAGAAACCGGCTTGACGCGCCGGTCCCGCCCTCCACCGTGCCACACCTAGTCATCTTTTTTGTCTCATTGGACATCTTTTATTGTATGGATAGTATGGATTTCACGTCACAAAACTGCAATAACAATCAACTTTGAGAAAAATATACCTTTATATTGGAGATAAAATTTCAGATTGCATTTGAAATGTTCTTACCATGCTTTTTCCCTCAAATTCTGATAATTGTTTGATAACACTTTTCCTGAAATCTTGTGAAAACAAACAACCAACAGCTTGCATGGCATTCAATAATTAGCACTCAAAAGGTCCTCCTCGCATTTCTGCGGTACCTCAATCAAAACAATACACCATTGTTTTTCACCTCTGTTTGTTTTAAATGTTTCACATCAACAGGAAGATTCACTGTAAATTAAGCTTATTGTCAGATTCACTTGTTTGGGGAGGAATACGCTCATTTTCACATTCTCAAATGACTTGTCCCTCTCAGTGTGACTCGTTACAATTCATACATTTGCCTGGCTTCATGAACAGGCTTTCTAGTTCACCTTCTCGACATGAAGGCTATTAATGGCAATGATGAGAACATCGGGTGCAGGGGGTGTGTTTGCTTGCCCGGAGCATTATGTTTAGTCGAAGCTGCAGTATGTCATACTGTGATTTATTGCACATATGGTTAATGGCAGCCTGTCGAGATAACAACATTTTATTGGACTTGAAAGTTGGTTGAGGGAAAAAAACGTTATAGTTCTCTTTGTTTACAAAACCACTGAATGATGACTGGTCAACTGAGCAGTTGCGTTTTGCTGAACTAGGGCTATGAGTTGCTGAATGAAGGATTTGGTCCCTCGCTTTTTCTACAGTGAAACTTGGTTAATCTAAGTAAAATTCTCATTGAAAGCGACACATTCTTATGGCTACGCAGCTGTTAGGGATTGGCATAAAATTAAAAATGTGAAGTGTAGCACAGCATTTATATGAAATGAATCTGGCTTTTCTCTCGACAACAGCTTTTTTCACACAGTTGAAAGAAAGAAGCTTTTTCACAGTGGTCTCGGACATTGTGTATTCTAAAAGTGGGATTAGGAACAACAGCTGCCACATTTACATTCAAATGACTTTCAAGAGATCTTACTTCTTAGTCTGAGCACCTATTCCCATGCAATTTCACCAGGTGTACTGCCCCCAATATGGCATTCTGAATGTCTTGCTATTTTACGCAACAAAATGAAATAACTTATACTGCATTTGCAGATGCTTGATAAGAAGCATCTATTTTCAAAGTGTTTTATTTTATTTTTCCCCAAGTGGAACAGAATGGAACATATTCTTATAAACCCATTGGAAAGAAAAATCAATAAAAAAAATCTAATTTAACATCTTTTTAATATCTAAATTGTTTCTCCTCAAAGCAATGAGATTAAATGAACAATTTGGGACTTTTACTGTATGTTCTTGCTTCTCAGATGTTTCTCATGAGAAAAAGATCCTAATAATCTCTCATGTGTCTCTAGAATTTCAAAAGAGATCTCAACAATATTTCAAGCTGTGCTCAGATTTGCCAAAATACAAAAATCGGCAATCAATATTAATATTATAGCTCTGTACTTTTACTGTATGCCAACACTTGTCTTTTGCATCTTTACGTATTACTCCTAAGGAATTTTATGAAACTGCAAGATCTGAGCGAAAAATTTCCTCTGGTATCCCGCTGAATTGTGTATATGTTACCCATTTTCATTCCAAGATAAATCGCTGAATACAGATCACCAGACAATTGTAAGTTTGAAGATAAAGCGGTTTTGAAAAATAGCAGATGAATCGTCTAAATAATTAAACAAATTGCGAGTTCATTTTGGTTGACATGCGAAAGGAATACCGCTTTTCAAGGTATGGTAATTAATCAGTTACTGGCTATTTTTCATCAGCAGTGGTACTGTGCCAGAGTGAGGTCAGATCAGAGGTTTCTCCATTTATCCTTGTACTCTGCCATTGTCTGATTTGTTTGAGCATACTAATGCAGTTCATGGCCTGTAAATGACCTTATTACTCATCATAGGAAAGAAAAGGATTCACATGCATGTGTTTAATACCAACTGTTTTTCTATGTTGGCCAATTGGCTGAAAAGTTAGGTGATGAATGCTGCCTTGGTCATTGTGATTTGATAAGAGTTAACACTTGGCTTTTTGACCCTCTGGACCTTTTGTGTTACAGCCTAAAACATCTGCCTCCCATAATCCTGTGGTGTCTCTGCCCCCTACAGAGACTCACCTCTGTGGTGAAGTTTAAATACAAGGAACATCTTTATATAATATTGATTTATTTTCAATTTGTTGTCTTGTTATACACATCATGTAAGTTTTGATGCCAATAATATTGGACGAAGATGTTAGAACAACTGGCATTTGGCAGTAATGACCTCAAACCATTTATTTTGTACTGCCTATATATTTGTTGTTGTTGTAATGAAAATAAATGCCAGTTTCTTCTACAGTGGGCACTTTTGGATTCCTTCAAATTAAAGTCTTGTTAAAACATTTTTTACACTTTATTTATTATTATTTTTTGTTTATTAACAATGTCTTCACCAGGAAATTGTTTGAATTTCTATGAAACATCTAATTGAAAGATCTTTTATAGTTTTTTTTTGTAATGTTGTAAGAATTTTTTTAGTTTATTAGTTTTTTTTCCTTTGATCTTGGCATGAAAATAGTTATTGATGCTGATACAGTCTTATAAAAATTTATAAATACAGTAAATACATCTACTGACAATGTCCAACAGTGTATGTGCATGCATCTCATGAGATTTATGTGAATATTTATTAAAAAAAATTCTGAATGTTATGAACATTTCTACCACAGTGAACATTTCTATCCACGTCCAACTTTGTTTGGGGCAAAATTGTTTGGTGTGATAGAAATGATGCCACGACTATGTACAGTAATAATTTTCCCACAATAATTACGACAATGGATTGTTTATTTCACTCTTTGTTTTGATCAGATTTCAGCAACCTTTTTGACATGGAGTGCCATTTTTTTTATTTTCCTAGTTACCACTCCAAATGTTCAGTTTCTCTGGATTTACTATGTATAGGTATGTGTTTGAGTAAAATATTTTTTTTTTAACAACTGGTCAAAATGACAAAAAAAGATGCTGTGTTTTCAACCTCGAATAATGCAAAGAAAACAAGTTCATATTAATTTTAAACACATTACTAATGTTTTTACTTAGGAAGCCTTCATGTCTAGACAAACCATGACTCGTCAGTGAAGAGCACTTTATGCCAGTCCTGTCTGGTCCAGCAAAGGTGGGTTTGTGCCCATAGACGATGTTGTTGCTGGTGATGTCTGCTAAGGTCCTGCCTTACAGCAGGCCTACAAGTCCTCAGTCTAGCCTCTTTCAGCCAATTGCGGACAGTCTGAGCACTGATGGAGGGATTATGCATTCCTGGTGTAACTCGGGCAGTTGTTGTTGCCATCCTGTAAAGTCCCGCAGGTGTGACATTCGCATGTACTGTTCCTGTGCAGGTGTTGTTACATGTGGTCTGCCACTGCGAGGACAATCAGCTGTCCTTCTTGTCTCCCTGTAGTGCTGTCTTATGTGTCTCACAGTACAGACATTGCAGTTTATTGCCCTGCAGTCCTCATGCCTTAAGCATTTTCACGCAAATGAGCTGGGACCCTGGGCAGCTTTCTTTTGGTGTTTTTCAGAGTCAGTAGAAAGGTCTTTTTATTATCCTAAGTTTTTATAACTGTGACATTAATTGCCTACCGTCTGTAAGCTGTTAGTGTCTTTACGACCCTTCCACAGGTGCATGTTCATTAATTGTTTATGGTTCATTGAACAATCATGGAAAACTGTCCTTTTGTACAAAATGAGTTAACACATTTATGTCACAAATTTGCTTATTTGATTAATGATAACAAAGTTGTGTGGAATCTTAAATATTTCTTAAATTATGTATGTATATTTTTCAAAATCACACAGAGGGATAATCACTGTAATTCACTCTCTCTCTAAAACTGCCGTCACCGGCCACCCTCGCGTGCACAATCAGGCTGATTAGAAATTTCAAGGATTAATAGTGGTGATTACCCCTCCATAGGTTGCCGACCCCTGGTTTAGATTATCATAGATTTAAACACATATACATTTTTATTTTTATAAGATATTTTCATAGTTTAATATTGAAAGTCTAAAACAGTACAATTAATACTTAAAAGGCATTTGAAAAGTACCAAAAATAAATTATGAAAGGTTGGTTAAAAGTTTCCAATACAGATTTAATTAGTCCTTATATAAGCAAAAGAAAAGTTGAAATCTGTTCGGTTTAATAAAAATCAACCCATGGGAAATGAAATTGCCAGAAGTAAAAATAAATACATTTATTAATTAATGTGCTTTTGTGGAGATTATTTTTCCAGTGCAGAATCACTGGTAATTTGCAGAACAATTTTAGATTGGGCACAGGAACTAAGTCGGTGCAAAAGTTGTCTCAGTGAAATGTCTAGTCTGACATGGCTCTGAATTTAAGCCTGTTCCTTGTTCGTGTCAGAGGATCTCATTGGCTGTATCTAGCAACAATCTACTTTTGAAGTGGTCTTTGGGAGGGGGCTTCGTGTGAAAGGAGGGGGAAGGGGGAATTAATATGTGCACTTGAGCCACTTTCCAGAATGGATGGAGGTTCATTTTACCTCTCTGAATGCTGAGAGAAACAGAGTGTTCATTGTGCCCTGCATTTCATGCTACACATGTAGCAATTTCAATGATGATTCGCATAAGTCAGTAGAAGCTAATTGCAATCTCCTTGCACGAGACTCGAATTTCAGCTTTTGTCCACAGAGCTTAATTTACTGTCACAAACTTTAACATGTCACACGAGTTTCCGCTTGGTTGTCTGGAATAACACCTTCAAGAACCTCCAGTCTGTCTGAAGTATGTGGGTCGTAGATCTTGCAAGAGGTTTTTGCTAAAGAGTTTTAAGTGTGCTTTGAAATTAGAACCCTAAAACTTGTTTCCAGGACTTATACAGGAAATGCTGGAGCTGATATATGAATTTTTGGGGCTTTATAGACCATTTCAAGGACAATTCATTGGTTTAAGGAAGTGACATCTTTGTTCCTCGAACATTTCCTACTAGTTGTCATACTCATTCAAAACAATTGCGGGAGGCACTTCATTCATAGTGACTTATGTAGAAATGTGTGAGGTGTCCTGGGTTTGAATCCAAGCCGGATATGTTTATTACATAAACCTCTGTTGAGTATAATGAACTTATACAACCACAGACAACAAGCTATACTAGCAACGTGGCGGGAGATGTGCACACCGTCAGCAAGATTAATGCTCAAGCGCACTTCCTCCGGTACGGTGTCCTGTAGTGTCCATACAGTACACAAACATGATCATTCACAGAATGATCTACATTCTCTTTCTTTAGTTTGTGCCTTCTACGGCAAACAGAATAAAAGGCTAGACATTAACTTACTACACTATAACAGTTTCATTTTTCTATTGTGAAACTTTACTCTTAACATACAAAACATTCCAACATTCGTATGTGAATTCAGTGCATTAAGTGGTAGCTGAGAACAATTTCACTGGAACAAAATAAAATTAAGTGCAGATCTTTTTTTTTTTTTTTCGAACATAACAAGGCTTTATGCTAAGCACTACAACCAGAAATATAGAGTTCCATTTTTTTTTTTTTTTATTATTTTTTCTTAAATGTCTTTGGCTTGCAGCCCATAACAGCGAAATATTCATTGTTCATACTTTGCATTAGGCCTGCAGACGCGACCTGAGCGTGTCACATACAGTGTGTTACCTGGTGTTACCTTCGTTGGAGACTGAACAGCAGGCCTCTGCTGCTCACTGGTGGGCCGAGGTGTTACCTGGGTCTCTCGAGGTGTGTGTGGTGTGAATGGGGAACTGTCTGGTACAGCTGGATCGGCATACTGACGATCAAAGTTTGCAGGGTCGACCTGTCGTGGTGGTGGCTCAGCAACGGAGAGGATGTGACGACGATTTCTCCAGTAGGTTCCTCCATCGGACTCGATGATGTAGGAGCGTGGTTCCTTGCACACTTCCTTCACGGTGCCCAAGTAGTCGTGTCCCTTGATGGTCTGCATCCTGACAACTTGTCCCTCTGCAAGCGGCTGTAGTGGGCGGCTTGATGCATCGTAGTATCGCTTCTGAATGAGTCTTTTATTTTTGAGTTGGGCAGTGACCCGCTTTGTGTTCTTCGGGGCTGGCTCCAGCAGTCTGATGCTGACAGGAAGAGTCGAGTGTGTCTGCCGTGACATCAGACGTTCTGCAGGCGAGCCCAATGCTTGGTCGTGGGGAATGTTCCTGATGTTAAGCAGATTAAGATACACATCAGTCCCATCTCTGTAAGATTTTTCCATCAGTAGTTTAGCACTGCGGACTGCTCTTTCTGCCAGTCCGTTTGACTGTGGATACGCCGGGCTGCTGGTGATGTGAATGAAGTCCCACTGCTCGGTGAAATCCTTGAAGCGCTAGCTTGTGTATTGCCTCGCATTATCACTAATGAGGGTGTGGGGCGTTCCGTGGACAGAAAAGTGCCTTTTCAGCTTTATGATCACAGCTGCTGAAGTTGTGTCACAGAGAAGGTCGATTTCATACCACCTTGAGTATGAGTCTACCAGCACCTGGTACTGTTGTCCGTGCCACTCAAACATATCAGTAGCCACTGTGGACCATGGCAAGGCTGGAACTGGATGTGGCTGTAGAGGTTCCTTCTGCTGGTGTGGTCTGGTGTTGTTGCAGACGGAGCATGATAGCAGTTCTTCTGCAATGTCTTTGTTCATTGATGGCCAAAAGGCAGTGCTCCTGGCCCTGCATCTGGTTGACTCTAACCCTGGGTGTCCTCTATGTACAATATTGATGTATTCCCGGTGCAGCGAGTGAGGAATTACTGTTTTGTGGCCCTTGATAACTATTCCATCTTCCACTACCAGCTCGTATCTGTAAGGGAAGAATGAACGGAATACAGCTGCGTTCTTTGTCAGGCCATCCGCATTGAATGAATGTGCTGAGAGTCTGTAGCACCTGATCCTGTGCTGTGTGGGTCCGGAGCTCCTCTAGTCTGTTAGTTGAGATGTAGCTGATAGACATCACCTGAAATGTGTTGTTGGTAGCTGGGCATTGTGAGACAGTTTTATTTGGAGCTCGTGATAGGGTGTCGGCTAGGTACATGTGCTTGCCCTTCTTGTAGACCAGTGTGATGTCATAGGCCTGTAACTGTAGTAGCATCCTTTGCAGTCGGGCAGGAGCAGTGTGGATGGGCTTCTTTAGGATTGTGACTAGGGGTTGATGGTCGGTTTCAATGACCGTGGGCATCCCATAAACATAATCCTTGAATTTGGTGCATGCAAACACCACTGCCAACAGCTCCTTCTCAATTTGAGCGTATCGTGTTTCTGTGTCAGTGAGCGTATGAGATGCGTAGGCGACAGGTCTCTCCTCCTGTAGACATGCAGCACCAAGTCCGTAACATGACGCATCACAGGTCAGTGTAACCGTTTTTCTCACATCATAGTAGGACAAGACTGGTGTGCTGGATAAGCATGACTTGAGACGGTCGAACGCCTGCTGATGCTGTGGAAACCAGCACCACGCAGTGTCTTTGTGCATGAGCTGTCTCAGAGGTGCTGCAATCTCGCTGAGGTTTGGGATGAACTTCCCAAGATAGTTCACCATGCCAAGGAATCGCTGCATGGCTGGGACGTCATGAGGGACTGGCATGTCTGTGATAGCCACAGTCTTGGCAGGGTTGGCTTTGAGACCCTCCTTTGTAAATATGTGACCCACATAACAGACCTGGCTCAGGCGGAACTTGCATTTGAGACGGTTCAGCCTAAGGTTTATCTCTCGGGCACGGTCGAGCACTTGTTTTAGGTTAGCGTCGTGTTCTATAGCATCACAACCTCCTATGATGATGTCGTCCACTATAATAGCACACGGATATCCAGCAAACAGCTGTTCCATTGAGTGTTGGAAAACTTTGCTTGCTGAGCTTATGCCAAATGGCATGCGAAGGAATCTGTAGCGCCCGAAAGGTGTGCTGAATGTGGTCAGCATTGATGACTTGTGATCTAGACGTATTTGCCAGAATGAGCTCTTTGCGTCTAATACAGAGAACACTGTAGCACCTGACATCTGGGTGGCAACTTCCTCAACGCTGCGCATTGGATAATGGGTTCTCTTCAGAGCAGTGTTAAGGTCTTTTGGATTGATACACAGTCTGATTTCCTGTTTGTCCTTTTTGTGTGTTGCCACCATGGACGAAACCCAGTCGGTAGGTTCAGAAACTGTGGTTATGACACCTTTATTCTGCATGCTGTCAAGCTCGGCTTTGACTCGTGTCTGCATTGCCACTGGGATGCGGTGTGCTGGACGAACCACTGGTTGTACAGTTGGATCCAGTGTCATAGAGTATGTGATAGGAGTTTTCCGAGCTCTTCACTGAACACATCTTTGTATTGTGCGAAAATCAGTTTGGTGAAATCGGCATTGCTCTCGGTGCTGACCTGATGAACGTGAGGGCTCAATGTGACAATTCCTAAGCGCACACATGCACGAAATCCCAGTAGTGGCACTACATCTCGGTCCACTAGGAAAAAAGGTAGTGTGTGTTGCTGTCCATCTAAAGTTATCTTACAAGGCAGTGTAACTATTCCCGTAGTCTCTATTTTTCTACCTCCATAAGCCACTAAGTTGGTGTCTTTGGTGCATTTCACTGGTCGCTCGCCGTAAGCAAGCAGTTGGAAGGTGTTTTTTGACATTACGTTACACCTAGCACCTGTATCAACTTTCATCTCAAAGGGCTTGTTATGTATGTGCAGTGTAACAAATCCTTCGTCCTTTCCTTCTGTCTGAGGAGTGATGGTGTTTACACACTTGTCGTCGAGTTTGACACCGTCCACATAAAAAGTGTCATCACTGGCAATGTTGTCTGGCTTTTCCAGCTCTAACTGGTACACAGGTTTTCTGTAGTCTTTGTGCTTTGCATAGCATTTATTTTTATAGCCTTGGCAGTGTGACATGGACTTGCAGCATTTTTTGTAATGATTACATTTTTTACAGTTATGGCATTGCTGGCCAAAAGCAGGACATTTGTTTCTCTGCGCAGCATGGCTGCTTCCACAATTGCTGCAGTTTGTAATGGATTTTGTCTCGTATTTGACTGCTTGACGTTTATATCTTGACCTCTGTTGCCACCCACTGGAATTTGGCTGAATTGCGTCATCAGTGGTGGCTGTTTGGGGCATGGCTAGCGTCCTATTATTTTCTTCCGTCATTTCATATATGCAGCAGATTGAAATGGCATTAGTTCAAAGCCTTTCTTATACTGTCATTTCTGATGCCAGATACTATTCTGTCACATATCAGTTCATCTGCCAGGTTTCCAAAGTGACAACTGTTAGCTTTGATCCTCAAGTCACTGATGTAAGATTCGATAGTCTCACCTTGCTTTTGATTTCGTGAATGAAACTTGTGTCTCTCCATAGTTTTGTTATGTTGAGGGTTGCATACCTCCCGAAATTTCCGTTTCATGCACTTGGGGTCTTCTCTAGACTCTAGCTGGAACAACAACGGCTCCACCTTCACCTGGCGCATTCACCTCCGCTGCGTAAACAAATGAACGCTCCCATTCGATGGCCTCCGCTCCTGCGAGATTGAGGATATATGCCTTTGTTTTGGCAGGCTTGTCAGAGTGCGCCGCTGCTATGAATATATCATATTCTTGTTCAAAAATCTGCCAATTCTCGGCGAGGTTCCCGTCAAAAACGAGGGGGTCTGGTCTGCGAAATCCATCCGCCATCACATCTTTAATCGTAACTTTTAACTTGACGTTATTTCTCTCCGCTCGAGACAGAAAAAACACGTGAAACTCACAGGCGATAGATCCGTTTCATCTTCTGACAGCATGTAGAAATGTGTGAGGAGTCCTTGGTTTGAATTCAAGCCGGATATGTTTATTACATAAACCTCTGTTGAGTATAATGAACTTATACAACCACAGACAACAAGCTATACTAGCAACGTGGCGGGAGATGTGCACACCGTCAGCAAGATTAATGCGCAAGCGCACTTCCTCCGGTACGGTGTCCTGTAGTGTCCATACAGTACACAAACATGATCATTCACAGAATGATCTACAACTTCAATATGATTAACCTTACTAACGTTAACACAATTGTCACAAAATGCCATTATTAAAATGTGGACCATATTATTCTGTGGCTGGATGCTCCCTGGATGCCTGGAACTAATGGAAATTAAAATGTTTAACTAGATCTTGGAAAAATCAACCGCAAATGGCTGCATGAGTGGCTGCAATGAAGCAAGACAGCTGGATACGTGCAGTACTTAAAACTGTAGCACACATCTTACTCTATCTCTGGTAGGTGAACAAAATCCAGCCCATTTGTACGTTGTGCGCGCGATTTCGCCAAACCCACATGTACCTAGACTTTGTGCATGCTTGCACGAAAATACCAAAACTTCATGGCCATGCCCACTGTCTTTGCGCTGAAGACTTATGGCATAGAGCTGCACTTATTGCTAGCACTCATAAAATGGGGCCCTTAGTTATTTAGCAGACACTTTTATCCAAAACGACTTACAGATTAGGAACCTAAAAATAAATCCTTACCTTGTCTGCAGGTCATGCAGACAGTGTTACTGAACAGCTTCATTGATTATGATAGGAGTGATCCTATATTCTCGATCTCTCCACTGAAGAAATAATTTTGAGCATTTAAACTACGATAGTGTCATCGCCTTTCTCGCGTAGGCGCTCGGTATCAACATCAAGTGTGGATAAGCCATTTCAAGTAAAGGTTTGATGTTCTTTGAGCAAATTTGTTCACTCAGACCCTTATTTAAAGGATCCGGTAATGATACCGGAAATGCTCCCAGGCCAGTAGCGCTTTAATTCAATTGTTATTGTTTTTATCCTTGATATGGTCTATAGGTTCAGCTAGTTGCTGAATATATTATCGGTTAATGGCAATGGAAGGATATTTATTGTATTAGATATAAAGTAACAGATGTTTGCACTGCATTAAGCTGAAAGAATATGCTAAAAATAAAAATATTAGTAGGAGCTGTGGTGTAGTGGTTTGTGAGCTCTGAACATGTTGAGCCTTGCTCATATGGGAAACATAGGTTTGAGTCCAGCTGATGATGATCAGAACCCATTCTCCTTCTCTTTACCTGATTTGGAAATGTTGCAGACCAGATTCAGACTCGCTTCGATCACCAAATATTGTTTAAAGTAAACATTTATTTAATTTCAGCAATTTTGTCATCATAATGTATATATGTTTTGCCAATTCGTGCCACCAAAACTTGGATTGTGCTTCAGCAGCGACTCTGGAAACATGACAAAAAGTTCAAATCTCATTGGTCAGTTTTCTTCGCAGTCTGAAGAAAAAAAAATCAGACCGCTCATTGTATAAAAAAAAAATAAAATAAATAATTTTGGTTTGTCTGCTGATGTGAATAGCACCATAGGAATCCATTGTTCCTATTCAAAAGGTCATTGGCTTGGTATAGGCCTTGATTCAGGCATTTTCAGAGATGTGATTTTTCTGGATTAAACTGAATTTCCATTTTTTCCAACTTTGTCTGTTTTGTGTATTGTGTCTGGATTCAGCCACTTCAGTTGGTTAGGTTTATTCACTGTGGCTGAGTCCAGGCACTTGTGTTTTATCTCATGCTGTGTGAATGCACTTGGGTTTGTATTTTCTCATTCCCTTATTTATTTGTGTCTGTCTTCAGCGATAACCCTGCCCACTCATTTGCCTTGTTATCTGTCTGATTATAAAGTTTATTTGTTTCACCTGCCCTCCTCGTTATCTGTTTGTTTTCTCCTCTATTTAAGCTCTCTGGTGTTCTGTCCTCTGTCACATTGTTTTGTGTGTTGGTCCTTGTTACTTGAGCTGTCTAGCTCTGGTTCCCGATTTGGTCGGTCATCATTGTTTGCTGCCAGTTTTTTTTAGTTTCTCTGTTTTTATTATTTTATCTCAAGTGTGAGAGTTTGTGGTTTGCATTTTGTTTAGTTTTATAATTATGGCCATTGAATTGCCTCCTGCATTTGGGTCCTTCCCTCATCACAATCCTAAAAAAAAGAGGGGTTAATATGTTTTCGACAATGTCCTGTCCGGTGCATTCTTGATAAGCAGTTTTCACCCAAACAAGTGTCATTCAACTTCCCTCACAAATTCACCCACTCAACTTCACTGCTACTTCTGCATCACACACACACTTTGAGAACGCGTGAGACAAAGGTTCCTTATCTTAGCCATCAGGGCTTTACTCAAGTAAGAAAGGCTTATTTTAGTTCATCTAAAGGAATAAAATGGTTGGATATAAAATGGGTTTGAACCGTTGCCACAATTGCTGACAGGTTAACAATCACTTGTTAAGGGGCAGTTCCTGATGTGATATTTGCAGCAAAATCATAAAAATTATTTTCACATATAAAATGTTTATTGCCAGTGTATCAAACTGTTTCTAAGTATAATCATAACAATCATCAGATACAGTCTCATTAGAGTTAGAATTTTCCCCCCTTTTAGATCGGAAAATGAACTTGGGTTATGGATGTAATAAAAATGGACACAATTTTTGGGGGAGACCACCCTCCGTAAAAATTGTTAATTTAAATGCACAATTCAGAAATAATTTTAGCCATAGGATGAAAAGGGGTCGGCACTCCTCGGAACATGTAATATGATAATTTTATTAATTGGCATTTTCACAATAATGTGGAAAATCAGTGTGACAATTGTAAAAGCAGCACTTACAGTAAGTAGCCTACATGTTGAGGGAAAACTCTATTACTAAACAACATTTAAAACAGTTTGCATTGACTGCTCCAGTCAGCGATGCACGAGCTCCTGGTGCCATCTAGCGTCAGTTTGAGGGGAAAACGCTGAGCAACACATCTCATGAGATTATACAATGTTTATCATGTTACAATTCAAATTGCAAACTTGTCAAAATTATCCCTTCCAAAATGTTGGCAAAAGATTTCATAACTTCTGATCTCTGTTTGGGTGGATTTGTGCTGATCCTCATGAGTGGCCATGCTGTAACATCAGCTCTAGAGACCATGAAAATAAAGACGGTGACTAAGCTGAAACTGACGAAACACGCTTTGTCCTATGGCATATCTGCCTCCTCCGTCGAGAAGAGTCCAGGGACAAATATGTATGCGAGCAAGAGCGAAACAGAGGAAGAAAGAGCATAAGTGTGTGTGTGTGTGTGTGTGTGTGTGTGTGTGAGAGAGAGAGAGAGACAAATAAAAAGCAGGAATCTAGAGCAGTACTTTTCACAAAGCAGTGCCAACAGAGAGCTAAGTGATGTGTAAATAATAAGATGTCCTTATGGTGTTTGAGGGTTACATTATCCGGGCACTTCCTCTGACAGCCATCACGACATTACCGCTACCACACTAACAAAGTGGCATCCACATTTTCTGCATGCATGGGTTCCTCTCTTCAGATTAGGCTCCCCAGAGGCATTTCGTCATGTGGTACATAATCTTATGCAAGATGGTGAAATGGCAGTTAATTTGCAGGTAATTAGGCCCCAGTGATTTGCCATTGAAAGGACACCAGAAGTGAGGGCTATGCTTGAATGTCACAGAGGCTACGGCGCTCAATGCATTAGGAATGTTTTCGTTGGAATAACTGCTATGTAATGTTCTAAGTCGTTAATCAGTGAAAGTCATGTGATATTACGTTAGATATAGTACATTAGGTGTTGAGTGGCTTCTGAGTGATTAAACGGCAGTTCCTCATTGAAGCGAAATGCTGAAAAATGGCCTGAACCACATTCTTGTGTTGCGGTTTACCACGGAGACCTAATCACACCAAGTCAGAATGTAACTCTGAAAAACTGAAAAAAACACAATTTTGCTGAAAACATGGTTGCTGTGATCACTATATGAGAGACTGACAGATCTGAATGTAAAACCATTCTTGTTGGCTTACCGTAACGACTCGTGGCAGAACTCTTTTATTTACTGGCTCAATGTTTGTATTTTGTTAATGTACCTTTAATGAACCCCTTCACTCTGAGTTTGAAGTATTTTTTATTAATTAAATTGTTTGATACATATGAATTTATTTATTAGTTTGTCACAGTGAATGTCGAAGATTGCATAGAAGGGTTTGATCCAGAGGCAGGGAATGTCCACATCGGACTTGATGTGATTAGTTTGTGTGAAAATTGCTTGCAAATATTTTTGACTTTTGCACTATTAAGATGGATTTGGTGTGAATATGCTGAACATGCTATTTGCACCCTGGTGAAAATAATGGTATATGGTATCTACACCTCAATGCAAATAGTGGCAGATATTATTTGCAACACAACCCTGGTGCAAACAATGATAGATACTATTTGCACCCATATTTGAATACTAACATACAGTATGGGCATCACTGCAGTGTGTTAGTTGTGTTTATTTAGAGTCCCACAGACACAATACATTAACCTCTACCCTTAAACTTACCTTGGTTTTACTACAGTAACCATGGTTTCACCATGGTATTTTTTTTGTTTGTGTAAATTTACAGTAACCACAAAAAGTACCATGGTTACTATACTACAACCATATTACTGTACTTACACCATGGTTTCTGCCAAAAACATGGTTACTACAATATTAGTAATACAGCGATGCAATCGACACACAAGCAGTAATGAGCCGCAGAAACGAGTGTGATCAATAAACGACTTCTCTGGGGTCAAACCCTTCCCTGCGCTCCTCGACATTCATCGTGACCAAATCACTGCAATAAAATCAATATTTATATTTATCTATTATTTTAAGTTGTATTAAAATAAATATTCAGAGTGGAAACAGGAAATCGAATGGGAAAAGGAGTGTTACAAAATGCGGATTCGAACCTTGAATTGCTAGAACAACAGTATACATTCACTTTACACCCCACGCCACTGTAGAGACAACTGTTGTTCAGTTTGGTGTATACTTCTGTGATTCCACCAGACTACTGGGGTGCAAAATAGCTGCACCGTGTAGCGGAACGGAGTGCAAATAGACACTCCGTTCTATTAAATTACATTATTATTTTAGAAATGTATTTGGAGCAATGTCCCTTTCTGACAGGGCTTTTGCCATATTTTAGTCTACACGGCTCGTCCAATCGATTGTTTTGCTTGCAGCGCATTCAAAACATCTTGTTCAGTGTCAACCTGAGCAAGAAAAAAAAGCAAGGCTTTCAAAGGACAAAAATAAACAGACAGACATAGAGCAGGTTTGAAATCTGATGTCACAGGCAGAGCACAGACAAGCAAGTCATATTAGTGTATCGAAAACAGAGGGTCTTAAGAGAAAACCAGCTCTCAATTTGAAATGAACAGTCATTATAAGCCATGTAATACAACAGCAATTGCCGCCTCACAATTAAAAGGCTTACTAAAGAATTTGGCCACTGTGAATGGGCTCGACTCTTATAAAGAGGGTGCGGTCATGCAGAAATGCTGTGCAGACACTGTAGATTATTATGAGTTGCCATTAAGGAAAATTGAATCCGCTTCATGATTGAAAATTGAAACTGAACAAAAGTAATGAGCAGCCACAGCTTAAGGAAACCTCTCTAAAACCATCAAAACATACCAGCATAACCAGCATGGCCAGGATTGGAGACAAGCTAACCAACTAAGGCTAGTTTAAGCTGTCTTCAGCAGCATGGCTCTGAAGAGAGCATCTCATGGGTTGGTTACTATCTAAGTGCAATGTTTGCATTCATTTTTCGGTTGTTACACATGACCCACTTTTCCAGTTCTACACAATCATTCCTTTTGTCCTGTTTTGTTTGTTCCACAAATAACAATGCCAAAAATAGAGACTCTTTAACAAAAACATGATGGCCACAATATTCACTCAAGATAGCTTATTTTGCCTTTTGTTTCTGTCTTCTTTACTGTTAAATGTGAAAATATAATCTAAAGGTTTTGTTGTGGAGTTGTAAATGAACTCTTGTTTGATTGTCAGTGGCTTTTGAGGTCTTTATTTGTTTGTTTATTTGTAATCATGTGTCAGCCGAGTGCACGGCAAGAGAATATTAGCACTTTGTTAAGACCTGAGCCAGTCAGACAGAAATATTGATCAGCTCTAATTTGCTTTTAAACCTCCCACTCTCTCCTTACTCCTCTTTCTCTTGCTTACTCACTCTCTCACACTCTCTGGGTATGTTCAGAATGGCTTTCCACTCATACTAGTATACACTGAGCACAACAAGCTAAATTTCTGTTTGCATATGCTGATAAATATATAACGTTGAAGTCAGAAGTTTACATACACCTTAGCCAAATACATTTTAACTCAGTTTTTCACAATTCCCAACATTTAATCATAGAAAACTTTCCCTGTATTAGGTCAGTTAGAATCACTACTTTATTTTAAGAATGTGAAATGTCAGAATAATAGTAGAGCGAATTATTTATTTCAGATTTTATTTCCTTTATCACATTCCCAGTGGGTTAGTATTCGGTAACATTTTTTATTTTCCACAAGCTTCTCACAATAAGTTGCTGGAATTTTGGCCCATTCCCCCAGACAGAACTGTTGTAACTATGGCTGGGCAATATGGCAAAAATTCTTTTTTCATATCATTTGACATCGATATTTATCACAATATTCAATCACATTTCCAAATTTTTTTGGATTTCCAAAAAAAGAAGAGGAAACAAAATCCTAAACAGTCTAAATAGTCTTTACAAAACTGCTTTGGGGGCCCAGACACATCCAATGCAGTGGTGTCTGAGGGATCTTTTATGAAAATATTATATTATATTTTATTTATTTTTTACATTAAAATTATTTTCATATTTCTTTACATACAGATATCCAAGTATGGGGGCATAGAAGCCCTTGTGACTGAGGAATGATACTGTATGGGGGTTCAGGGGTGTCTCCAGAGAGAAACTTTTGAAAATGTAAAAGTCTGAATGGACCATTTTTCTATTTTCATTAAAGTGAGAAAGACTAGGCTAAAAACTAGTAATTGCTTTGTCTTTCATCCTTGTCAGAGATGATGACATCTGAATAATTTCAGAAAATTAGAACTGAAATCTATTTGTTTATTATTAAAGGCTTGGAACATGCAGATTAATAAAACAAAATTTAGAAAGAAAAAACTTTATGGCCTAAAGGCGCTCTGGAAACACACACCTCATGTTTACTCACATGTGGGAAAAAGAGGATGGGGGTGTGGACTGGGACAAGGCATCAGTAAAGCGTGTTTCAGTGGTAGAGAAAAATATTCAAGAATACAGCGTAGAAAGGTCAGATATGATGTAACCGGCACCGTTGTTTTTTCATGCTGCTCACTAGAGATGAGGAGAGGGCATAACCGTCGTCATGATGTCTTGCAGTCAAGATGGAATCAATCTGGGGTCCGGATCCGGAATGTGGTGACCTGCGTAGCAGGGGCTATAGCAACTTCATAAAGTCTGAGGCTGCATTTTCACTGATGCGGAAGAAATCCGCACAAAGCCACTCCCAACGCTAGGGAACCGCTTGCCCCACGCTGCTGTCAATTTTACAAGCCACCTTACGAGCTTGACGCTCAGCTTCCATAGGAAGGCATTGAAAGCGCTCGCTCACATTCGCTCAGCACGCACCAGTGGAAACATACGATAAGATAGTCAAACTGCTAGTGTTTTTAGCAATACTTATGTCTAGATGTAGAACACAGGCTAAATATCGAAAATTATTCAAAAGCTTATCGACGATATCAGTTTTTTTATCACGATAAATATTGATATCGTTTTATCGCCCAGCTCTAGGTGTAACTGAGTCAGGTTTGTAGGCCTCCTTGGTTGCACAAGCTTTTTCAGTTCTGCCTACAAATTTTCTATCCGACTGAGGTCAGGGCTTTGTGTTGGCCACTCCAATATCTTGACTTTGTTGACCTTAAGCCATTTTGCCACAACATTGGAGGTATACTTGGGGTCATTGTCCATTTGGAAGACCCATTTGCGACCAAGCTTTAACTTACTTCTTGACTTGAGATATTGCTTCAATATATCCACATCATTTTCCTTCATCATGATACCATCTATTTTGTTCAATGCACTAGACCCTCCTGCAGCAAAGCACCCCACATCATGATGCTGCCACCCCCATGCCTCACGGTTGGGATGGTGTTCTTCGGCTTGCATGCCTCACCCTTTTTCCTCCAAACATAATGATGGTCATTATGACCAAACAGTAAATTTTTGTTTCCTCAGAGCAGAGGACATTTCTCCAAATGTAGTCTGGCTTTTTATGGTGGGTTTGGAGCAGTGGCTTCTTCCTGGCTTAGCAGCCTTTCAGGTTATGTCGATATAGGACTAATTTTACTTTGGTTATACATACTTGTCTACCAATTTCCTCCAGCATCTTCACAAGGTCTTTTGCACTTTTCGCACCAAACTACGTTCATTTCTAGGAGACAGAATGCATTTCCTTCCTGAGCACTATGATGGCTGCATTGTCCCATGGTGTTTATACTTGCGTACTATTGTTTGTACAGATGAAAATTATACCTTCAGGCATTTGGAAATTACTCCCATTGATGAACAAGACTTGTCTGATTTCTTTTGATTTTTTCATGATGTCAAGCAAAGAGGCACTGAGTTTGAAGGTTGGCCTTAAAATGCATCCACAGATACACCTCCAATTCAGTAATCCTCCTATCAGAAGCTAACTGGCTAATTGTCTAAATTGTTTTGTACTCTGATGTGTGTCGCATTAACAAAGCCAACTGTCTTGTAAAATGTAAATATATTTCAAATCAGTTATACTTCATCATGGTGTGGCATTTACAAAATAGAAAAAAAAAGTTTGACAGATTCTGAAGAAAATACAGTATATGTGGTGGTTGCAGGGCAATGTATAAGCAGTTGCTATGGTGTTCTGTGTGGTTGCTAGGGCATTGCTATGGTGTAATGGGTTGTTGCTTATTGGATCAAGTCAAAAAAGCCTAGTCCCTATGATACTCTGGTCCTTTGATATGGCTGGGGTCCCTCATTCAATGTAATCGTATGATGTTTTCTGACAATTTTATTGTCTATAATAGGTCAAAATAAAAACCTCTCCTCAACAAGCTGCATGATTTGAGGTATAATTTCTGTCCATAGCACAAACAATGCAGGATGACCTACATTGTTCAAAGCTTGGTGTTTGTACCAAAAAAAAAAAAAAAATCCTTAAGCACAATAATAATAGTTACGCTTGATTTAGTGATTCATCATTCACCATTAACAACCACTGCATATTAAAATTTAGGATGTAGGAATAGAAATATTAGCAGCTATCTCTAAGTTACTTTATGGGCCCTATTTTAAGAGAACCAGAGAGCAAGCATGCGCTAAGTCTAGGTGCAAATGGGCTTGGCGAAATTGCTCACTCAATGCACTAATGTGCTGGGTCAAGTGCGATTTAATCAGAGGTTCTTCTTCTTTTATTGCAGCGTTTGTTCCTATATAGATGATTCACTGTCAATAACCAGCGATATAAACAAAGACAGCACATTAATAAAAAGTACACACTTCCATTCTACTTGACGATTTTGAAAAATGTAATTAATTTTTTGAAACACAAATTTGTTTTATCAAAAATATATCTAAATTCAAATTCAAATAATTGAAAAATAAACCATGATCTATAGATATTGTAACACACAAATCTCATACCGTTTGATTCATAAAACAGCTGCAACTGTATTTTTCAGGGACATAATTTGATGTTCCACTATATTTAAAAATTTGGACATGAACTGTATTACCACCTGTTGGTGGAATCTACAAATTGCACATGCAGGAACTGAATTTAGACTTGAAAAACAGACCTGATTCTGAAACATCTTATTGGAATTACCTATTTCTCTGGATAATAGCACGTTGCGTTATGCCCCACTTCATTTGTACAAAGTACATCCACAGTTTTTGTGCATACACCCACAGATAGTGCAAACACTTCCACCCATTCCCACTTGCTCTTTGCACCCACGTGAAAATGGCGTTTAGAATTAGCGCTCTTACGAAAATAGGATAAAACGTAGCATGCATTGGTTGCGCGTAGCACTGCATTTTCGTGTGCTCATGAAAATAGAGCCCTATATATCTTTTTAGGTCAGCAGTTTCGGGTGCCATTTGCAATTTGAGTCAAGAAATTAGAACAGAATTGAGAGGTGTCACTAAATGTCATCTCATCTCTCCCTTCACAGCTTGTCACATTGAAGCAGTCAATGACACAAAAACCAAAGTCAAAACCGCTGAGCCACCTTCCAGGCAGGCTTGTGGGCCTAATTAATATTTATATAAAAACAGCTTAAGGGCAGTTCCCTCGAGAGCTATCATTCCACTTTGCTTCCTTACACTCGCAAAATATATTGACAAGTCCCTCTCAGAGCTGGGCCCTGCTCCTTGAAAACCTTTCTAGCTGAGCATGTACTAGGCCTTGAATTAATGCCAGTTTGCTCTGGAAACAAAGTGGTGACAGAAAATCTGCCTCTGGCAAGCTGTGCTAGGCCAATTTACCAATCTTCTCTTATTTCCTGTCTAATAATGTTCCTTCATTGGACATGTCAGAAATCAGAGTTGCACGCACAATTCACATTTTCTCCAGAAATGGTTAAAATCGAGTTTATGTATTGATCATTTCTTTATAGGCCATTATAAGATGGTTAAAGGAAGTGACGTCTTTTTTTCCTTGCATTCCAAACAGGATAAATCACCCTCCGAAAGGGCACTTGAAAGGGAGAACAATCATTATAGTCATGCTGTCAGATGGCTTCAAAAAGAATTTCCAATAAAAATAACTTTAAGTTGAGTTCTGAATGACCCTTATTTTTGAGTCTCCCACCTTTTAGCCATTCGAAGCTCTGAGTGCATGCTAAAGTCTTCAAAGGGAACAGGGATGATCACTTCTGAATGATACTCACTCTCATTCAAAATAACAGTGGGAGGTGCTTCATTCATAGTGACTTTAACACGATTATCGTTACTAACGTTAACACGATTGTCATAAAATGGCATTATTAAAATGTGGACCATGTTGTTCGGTGGCTGGATGCTCCGTGGATGCCTGGAACTAATGGAAATTCAAGTGCATAGATCTCCAAAAAAGCAATGGAAAATGGATACATGAACCGCTTCAGTGAAGCTTGATGGCTGGATTCATGCAATACTAACTAACAACTGTAGCACAACAAATAGCAAATAAATATAAGTCTCATAAGTAGAGCACTAAAAGTGACTAGATCGCTCCCATTCGTTTTGTATCCCATTCCCATTATGTTGTGAAAGTTATTTACTATTACATTTAATAATTTAGTAGACACTTTTATCCAAAACGACTTTCAAATTAGAAACACAAAAAATAAATCCCTTACCTTGTCTTTGTTGAATAGCTTCATTGATTATAACAGGAGTGATCCTATATTCCCAATCTCTTCACTAGCTGGGTTTCCATAAAGTTTTGCATTTTTATTGCGCATTTCTGAAAATTAGACTTAAGAAAATCCAAAATATTTTATGTTTCCTTGAACTATAAATGCACATTATCTTGAGGGAGCCCTCATTTTTTGCCATGAAGCAGCTGAATGACCTCTTTACTTTGGGAAGAGTTGTATTTGCTGTAATAAAGCAATTGTACATCATGATATTAAAAGCGGCCAGGAGATGTCACAGAATAAGTGCAATAGCTCACATAATGAGGGCTCAAATGGCTGTTCCCATTCGCCCACACTCAAAACAGTTCTGGGGGATTGTGAGGACCCCACTTTATGATCTGTGAGTGAAGCAATTTAATCTAACCAGGGCTATGTTTAAAGATATGTGTGCCATGGTCGGGCCTTTCGTTGAGCCAGTCACGTAAAGCTCTCACACACCTATTCCATCCGACGAGCGCATTGCCATCGTGCTTTACAAATGGTCATGACACATCATTGCTCGTGTGAATAATTTCTATCACTTTAATGTGCATTTTTACAAATGCGAAACTCTAGAAAATCCACATCCTCTTACCGCATTGTATTTGAATTTTGAGAGTTTATTCGCATATCAAGCATTTCCATTCAGGATTTCTTAAGTGCATTTTGATAATGCGCATAAAAATTGGAAATAATTGTGAGCATCTGAACTACGATACAATTTCATCGCCTCTCTCTTGTAGACACTCAGTATCAACAACACATCTGGATAAGTCACTTCAGGTAAACGTTTGATGCTCTTTGAGAAAATGTTACCCCAAAGCCTTAAAGAATCTGTTAAGGCATCGGAAGTGCTACAGGAAGAGTTGCATTCTAATTCCTTTGTTATTGTTTACATGCTTGAAATGGTCTATAAGGAGAAGTAGAGCCTGTGGTTTCTGGCTACGTAAACCTTTTTAATTTACTGTAGGTTAAAAGTTCAATCCACTACTGCAACAAGACAATTCTCCATGTTGACTCCACCCATATATTTACTCCTGCAAAGCAGCACTATTAATCTCGGTCTAAATGAAATCCCAGGGGGAATGTGGTGCAGTTCAGCAAGTCTGGGCTGTATCGTCTAAAGATGATCTGTAATAATTTTCAGCTGCTTTGTAAACATGCAGACTCGACTAATTACTGTTACTTCATGATTTAGTAGGCAAATTTTTCAGAAGGACTACCTTAGCATAAGATTTTCTTAACGAGGTCATACGTGTGTTTTTTTTCTCTCTCTTTCTTTTTTCCTTATTCAATTTTTTTCTGTTGTTCTTTCTTAGAGTCAGAGATTTTTTAATTTTTTTTTAAAACCTGGGTGTTGTCATTTTGACCACTGTATTTGTACTATATGTACGACAATATAATAAATCTTCTCTTGCCAGAAATTTGTATTTGTTTTTGGTTGTTCGCTAACAAGCAGCGATGGTAAATCTTAGCGAAGCATCTATAATCTCTGTTAAAAGTGTTATTCTTCAGGACCATGCACAGATGAATAGAGATATGTAATTATGTTCAGTGACACAGTAAAGCCTATAAAAAGTCTGGCCATACATAATGCATTGTTCGCTGCCAGAAGGGTTTATCCTCGCACATATCCCCACACGAAGATGCTGACACCAGTGAAGAGGAATGACCTTTAAAAGAGAAGCACTCTGTGTTAGGGGATTCCAACACTAGCATGCCTTTTCCCATTAATTAAATAACCATGCTGTATTGTACAATCTGTCAATTACTACAGATTAAGTCTGATGCACATTAAGCAAAAAAATCAAAAGCACTTTCTTGATCCGGCAACCCTTACAAAAATTTAGAGTTCACTGCATATGTACTGCAAACTTGCCTCAAATTCACCACAGATCATTTATATGTGCAAATGAGCTTTGCGGCAAACTTTTGGCAAATTGTCCATTGTTGCCAAAAGTTTGCTGCAGGTTCACCTATACTGAAGAGCTGCAAACTTCTGTCAAATATTTGCAGCAAATCACATGCTCATTTGCATGTGAAAATAAGAGAGGCATATTTTCTGCATATTTGTAGCAAGTTTACAGATAGTTTAGATTTGTGTAAGGGCAGCTGTGATCTGATTGAAAGACTTTACACAATTTATAGAAGTAAGGGCACACATGATGTTTATCAGTTTTCCTGATAACAGTCGTGTTTACAAAGTGTTATATTTTCACAGGAGCACCTTTGAGGATGAAATAATTGCTGTTGTTCCAGGTTTGTGCTGTTAAATCTTTGAAAGATATTTTTAGCTTTGTTTGAGAAACTTTGCAGCAACTTAATAAGACGTCCATGAGCAGAACAGTATTTTCAAAGTTATGTTGAAATAGTGTATACTTATTAATTTTGGATGGGTGGAAATTCTGATAACAGATTGCACACATTTTCTACTATCTTTTTGGTGTTTTCTGTACAAACTTTTGTGGAGAATACACACCATTAAATAATTTTTTTCTGTTGCAGTCTAAATTGTTGTGTCATCTATTTCAAATAAACCCCCCCTTAACAGCACATAAAAACAAAACAAACTGTAACTGATCACTTTACAATACAGTCTCTTCCTGTCTAAGTGGGGTGTTTTTGGCCAGAAAAAGCTGCAATGTGGATCAGACCTTTTTACACTTAGTGAAAGGTCTGGCTTCACAAGACTACTATCAAATGTTGCCTCCAATCATTATATATCCTAAAATTACAATTCCAAACACTACAACATGCACTGAATTCACCTTCTTCTGTATATCTGAATAGTTGTAGCATGGTTTAAAGGTTTTAGAGATCCTATCATAGGACCCGTCAAGGCTGTGACTGCTAAATGGCTGCATTCTATTCCGAGTTCTTTGTTTTAATGTCTGCATACTGGCTGTGAAGGCATGATAACTCCTGTGTGGAAAGATGTAAATTTCTAACTCTTCCATGGTGCATTGTTTACTTAAGATTCAAGAGGATGGTGCTAATTAGTTGACTTGTCTTTTATTTTGGTATTGGCCTGGGTCTTGGGGGATCTGGAATTGAACTGTGATTTTTGGGGTCTGGTCTTTCTCAAGGTCTTAGGGGGTCTGGTATTAGTCTGGGTCTTAAGGGGTCAGGCATTGTTCTGTGTTTTGGAGGGCCTGGTCTTGACTCCAACTCTCGATGTTGGGCAGCATATATGAGTTATTATATCTGGACAACCTTACTTCTGTCAGTGGAATTGGATCTTATACACGTTTTATTATAATGACATGCAGTACTTTGTACAAATCAAATTCAGTTTAATGTTGGCAATTGGCTGGATGAGATTATTTAATCACATTATTATAAATCTTGCTACATTGTCATATGAGAAACTCAAATCATGCTCTCAGTTGAGCTGTCATTTTTGAAAAGTAAAATAAAATGAACTGTGAATGTTTTGAAATTTGCAAGCAGCAGTTTGCTTTTGCTGTTTCTTTTGTATGCGCTGTTTATTTATATTTTTCAATAGGACAATGGTTTTGAACAACATACTGCCACATTTTGGTGTGGATAAATCACCGTGCACATGCAAGCAAATGTTTTGGTCACTGATGTCAATCTTACAAAAACCTGAGGTACCAAAATAAATTATGTGTTATTCTTCTAGTCAAGTTTTCTCATCATTTACACTAAAACAGCTTTTTCTAGGCAACTGAAAAGACTTAATCTTAAGTGAGTGTATCATTTGCATATATATTTGTCAAAAGCACTTTTCAGAGCTTTAAGTGTAAAACTGTTTTTAGAATACTTTAGTGAACCTTTAAGTTCTTGAATATTCTCATAGATGCCAGAAATGTTTTATGGGGGTTGCTAGTTTTAAACTTGTGATATATCAATATACATGTATGTGCTAAGAACGATCGTGCATTATTAAATGACAATTTCATATCTATTACATCTCCACTGACCCACTTTTATTTCGACACTCATTATCTGACACATAAACCTGGGGCGCTCCAAGAACCAAAAAATACAGTACAGAATGGTACGTTTCAGAAGATTTGTGTCAAAATCCATTTCCATAAATTTTTTTAAAATTGACTTATAAAAATGCCAGACACAAAATGGGGTTAGTAATGGGCTTATTAATATTCATTCAAATGAATTCCTTTATTTTAAGCTACTATAATATACCAGAGTTTGAACATTTACATGTCTCTGTGAAATAAATGTAGTAAGATACACTTTATCCATACCTGATGAAAAATAAGCTGTTCAAACAATAAACTACTCAAATACGAGACAGAATTATTTATCACATCAACACATCAAAGGAATAGTTCATCCAAAAGTGAACATTTATTTTATGGTGTTTTATTTGTTTGTTTGTTTGTTTTTGTTGGTCATTTTAGTGTTTGACAGTTTGAAAGAAAAAAAAAATACAGTGTTCAGGTTTAGAACGACATAATGGTGCGAAAATTATGCAGAATTTAAATTTATGGATGAACTATTATTTTAAACAAATTTTAATTAATAGGTACATATACCACATGCAAGTTGCTTTTCCCCACTTCCCTTAAAAATGCAACTTACAACTAAACCCAGTTGAAAGCTGAAGTGTCCCGCAGTCTGCTTTGTCTTATACCTGTATATAAAATCAATTTGCCTCATTGTTGAGAAGTGCAGGCGTGTTTATGAAGAGCTGGATCACATCTCTTGTTCATTTTCTGTCCCTCTAGTTGTTTTGACATAATTTTTCATTTATCTCAGCTGACACGTTTGATCTGACTGATGGCAATGATGAGTGGCATGTGGCTTTGTGTTACGCGCAGCAGTGGCATGTCACAAACATGGCACAATCTGAAATCTCATAAATCAGGTTTTCTCTGGAAAGTAAAACACATTATCTACAGCCCTTATGTGCTTTTGGGTGTTTGCAAATAAAATATTAAGCATCTTTAAATATTTTTTAGTCATTTGGGTAGTGAAATTGGATAGATGAAAACGTTTAAATCACCTGGACTCATTCCCTACTTTAAGAACAATTAAGTTCCCCTGTCTAATACTGAAAGAGGATCTTTGGTAATGCACTGTCAATCCTGGGCATCTTGATGTTACAAGCTTTGAATAAAGAAGAGAAGGTCTCAAACTCTAGACTAAACTATGAATTAATTTAATGAGTATGATTTGGGTGTATGGGGTGGGGTGGCTAATTGAATCAGAATAAGGGTTAACAGCACAAAGGTTTTAGGTTCAAACTCCAGATGTAGTTGATTCATGAGCATCCAGAAGGAAAATTGGTGTTGCTTAGATGTTGCCCTCTCTTGGATCAAGAGATAAATGTTAACAGTTATCCTTTTTGCACCATTAACAGCAACAATTAGAGCTGCAAAAATATCTGTTTTCAAACTGATTTTCCAAACACTCTCCCTGTCCTCCATTGGTCAAAAAATGGATAATCCCACCCCAAACTACACCATAGGTTGAAATTGTCAAAAAGAAAAGAAAAGAAAAAAGACAAACAGTTGTCTCTGCATATTAAGCTAGGAGAAAGTATTTTAACACACACATATAAATAAGTACAAATGAGCAATAGCAAGAGGTATAAACAAAATGTAGTAATACAGTAATAGCTCAGAAAAATTGGTCTTTGAAGTATTTGATGATAAATATTTGAGTTCATCTTTGACTTTTGATTACAGACTTGCTAAATCTGTATGCAAATGTGTTAGATTATGCAGATGTGCAATTATTGGACAATATGCAGTACAGAAGAGCATGGCTGCTATTGAATTTAATTGAATTGAAGTTGTTACAGCAGTCACCATTGCTTGGGTGACATATTTTAAAAAGACAATTCTTATTAAGGAAACACAACAAACACAAGTTGCAATTCATATCGAATTCATTTTTCTTTATTTTCATTCTGTGAGGCTGTGTATTGAATGTTGATTAGCTTTGTGAAAAGAATATTGAATTTGACAGAATTCCCAGAGAACATTTTTATAAATAGGTTTATAGTGCATTTTCAACATGTTATTTGCTGTGTTCAGTGTGTGCTGCTTAGTTCAAATAGGCATTTTTTAACATCACTCTTCTCACTGTGGCTTCGGAACGCAGCACATCGTGGCTTGCGCGCCCAGTGTAAGGCTGTGACCTAAAGACACCGTTTGTGTAAAACGGCCCTAAAAAAAGAGTATAGCTACGATCCTGGTGTCCTCCATTATTGTTGTTGGCTGTGTCTGATATCTGTAAAATGCTGAATTTTGGAGGCGTTAAACAAAGGTAGGATGAAAATAATGTGCTTTTGAAACTGTTCTGAGACCAGTTTCCTTTAGAGTTCCATTAATTGTTAAATGCTGTCGTTTAAGCCATTAACTGATTAGGCAGCTAGTCAACATTTTTGGAGGCAGCCGTTGATTGTGTTGTTGTTGCTATTCAATCACGAGTGTAAACAATGTCAGAAGAGAACTCTTATGCCGTTTCTCACAAGAGTTCTCATCTAGAAAGTTACTAAGGGAAAAGTACCAGGACCATATGTGGGAAAGGGACTTATGACATCAAAACAATCTTACTATAGCGCATGACTTGTAAGGCGATACATTTGAATGTTTGCATTACATACTGTAACTAACTACACTTACAAGCTTGCTTGAGTACAGGAGCTCAAATGATAAGCCTGCTTGTGATGCAAAGGTGTTGCTAGTGGTCCAGAAATTATACACTTCACCCATTATTAAAAGTATTACCTTTTCCTGAACATTGCTCTGACCAGCATGTTGCTCATTAGCATATCACTAGTGTTTGCAGTGTTATTGTATAAACAGTAATGTCTGTGAATCAGGACAGTTCGTTCTCCTACCCTTGAGCTCTAGATGAAATCTTCTCTGCTGGAAGTCTGGCTTGGAATGCTTCCTGTTGCAACAGATCTTCTTTCCACAGGTCTGATGAAAGAGAGTATGTCAACTTCAGTCCTCGTCTCCAGCTCATGACCTGCCGCCAACCTACAGTGGGATGTGTCATTCCCAACTATTAACAGAGAATGCGATTTTATTACATAATGTAGAAATAAAGTTCACTGAGCATTAAGGTCCTTTTTATTTATGACTTTCTTTCTTCCATGTTTTTAAATGTATTTAATATATTTAATTAATATTAACATTAATACAGTTAATAATGGCCATAAAATAAAATACAACAGAATAAAATAAAAACCAAAAAGATCAGACGGCATTAAAAAAAAAATCTTTTTTATACTATACTTCACACTTTTCAGTCCTGCTGCGGCCAGGTGTAGCCTACTTCCCTAAAGATCACATTTTTATGACAAACTCTCTTTGGGCTGGCATTTTTTGTTCTTGTCACATAATATTTAGCGTGGATTATATGTGAATAAAGACTTGGGGCTTGTTTCTCCCCTCAGCTGGGTTCATGATCATTGTATTTTCTGAATTTTTTGCCATTGACATGCAAGTACCAGCTATACAGGTCACATACAGAGGTTGCTCTACAAATATTTGTTTGCTTTGTTCAGGTCCAAAAAAAGTGGACGGATGGTCACCCTAGATTGTTGCATAATAATACATGCCATAATTGATTTCTTTAACCAATAATGTTATTTATTTTTAATGAAAATAATAGTTAATTAAATGCTTTCTCCCTTTCTCAAAAGAAATTGAGAAATCAAATAGTTATGCATGATAGTAAATATTTTAATAATATATAATGTATATTTACAAATATTATAATAATAATTCACTCACTGCCCCCAATAACGCACAGATGATAAGCGAAATAAACATATTTAGAACAAACAAAATCCCTCAAAAAGCAATAATAACTTTTTTAATTATTTTATTTAAAATAGTAAAGGTAAATATACTGTTGTGTGATCTATTAAGACCAATGTCTGAAACATTCTTTGTTACATAGAAAAATAAAATAATGTTCTTTTATCATTTTCAGATTTACCCTTGTAAAGGTAAACTGTGGTTGCTCGCTTTACATAATCATCAGACAATCTCTTCTTATACAAGTGAGCTGTAATAAGCTCTCCGTAGATGACAGTAATTCACTATTTTTGTTTGTGATCTGACATTACAAAAGAATAAGATGACACTGCCTGATTCTGATCAGCAGACAGAAAAATACTGCCAGATCATAGGGCGTTTTGCCGGTAAAAGTTTGGCTTTTAGTTACACACCTGTAAGGGTGTCTAGTTAAAATTTGGGGCAGCTGTGACTCAGGTGGTGAGTGGGTTGTCCACTAATCGCAGGGTTGGTGGTTCGATACCCGGCCCACATGACTCCACATGCTGAAGTGTCCTAGGGCAAGACACTGAACCCCACACCGAGCTCCCAAAGGCAGGCTAGTGCCTTGCCTGGCATCTCTGCTGTTATTATTTGTGAATGGGTGAATGAGATGCAGTGTAAAGCACTTTGGATACAACTAAGGTTAAAAAGGCCCTATATAAGTGCAGACCATTTACCATAATCTGACCAACATGATATAGCATTTGGTCACGCTACACCGCTATTTGCTGGAAAAAGTGGCTTGCTACTGGAAAAACTTTTTTTGAGTTGAATCTTTTCAATCAGTTGTTCCAGTTCACAAAACCGGTCTGAGTTGCATTTCCCATACAAAGATGAACTCAATGCATGCATATGTTCCAGTCTATTCTTAACTACCATAGTATGATGTTGAAGAGTTGAAGAAATTAACTAGCTTGTAATAACTGTTTCCCAAAAACGTAGTAACTAAGGTTCACATCGTCATTCGAGTCACGGTAGTTCAGCAATTTAGAGTAGTTGTTAATGACAATCCGCAGGATAGAATGGATGGTTTATTGCGAGAAAGGTGTTTAAGACACTTGAGTCACATGCTGATACATGCTGCTTGGTATGTAAGACGCTTTCTCCACAGCAATGTCATTTTCCGAACATGGCGTCTGAGCACAACTTCACTATTTTTTGCATTACTTTTTTTTATTATTTTCAAAAAGTCCCAAAGTTGCTGCTGTATTTGTTTCCTTAACTTTCTATCACGGCCTGCTACTGCATTGTGCTGCAAGAGTGGTGTTTTTCATCTTGCGTAATACTCCGTCTTCACACGCCACACATATAAAAACCTATAGGTGCTTATGTGTTCACATGGGTCTTCCGCGGTCTTCAGCAGAAACCTTGCTGTGTTAAACCACTTTCGCTTAATCCCTTAGCAGGCATGAGGAAAAAGGCCATGTTAACATTGTTATAGAAATACTGATATCTTGTAAACCAAGTAACTCTGAGTAGGTCTAAATATTTATTGTAATAAAGGACTTGTGTGAATTTCACTGTGCAAATGAAAGATAAATTGGAAACTGTATTCTTTGTAAATGGAATATCTAATGTGGTGCTGCAACATGTTTAATCTAATATAACCAGACAGTATCCGTAGGCAGGAATTGGCCTTTTTTTTTGCATGGCTCAAATGACTATTTCCAAATCTGAAGTAACATGCAGTATTTTCAGCAGTATTTCTGTATCAGTTAGACAGGTCATCCCCTAAGGGTGTCTAGAGCACTCACAAGTTCTTAATGGCTATTTTATGATATACTGTAACTGTTGTGTTCTTTGAGACAGATTATGCACTGTAAAATTATTTATTTATTTATGTATTTTTCTGAAAAAGGGGAAAATTGGGGGGTGTTTTCACCTTTTTTCTTTTTTAGTCAGCCAGATGAAAGGGATAGTTCACCCAAAAATGAAAATTCTCTCATCATTTACTCACCCTCATGTCATCCAAGATGTGTATGACTTTCTTTCTTCTGCAGAACACAAATAAAGATATTTAGAAGAATGTTTCAGCTCTTTTGGTCCATACAATGCAATTGAAATGGTGCCAACATGTTGACGCTCCCTGAAGCAGATATAGCCATCATACAAGTAATCCATCCAACTCCAGTATTTTAAACCATATCTTCAGAAGTGATATGACTGATGTGTTTCAGAAACAGATCAATATTTATGTATTTTTTGCTAGACACTTTTCTCTCTGCCCTGTAGGGGGCGGTATGCATGAAGAATGTGAATCATCAAAAACACAACAAGAAAATGTGAAAGTGATCTGTTTTTCTCTCTCACACACACACACACCTATCATATCACTTCTGAAGACATTGATTTAACCGCTGGAGTCTGGATTACTTTTATACTGACATACATTTATGTGATTTTTGGAGCTTCAAAAGTTTGGCACCCATTCACTTGCATTGTATGAACCAACAGAGATATGTTCTTCTAAAAACTTCATTTGTAACACCAGATGAAAGAAAGTCATTTAAATCTGGGATGACATATGGGTGAGGAAATTATGAGAGAATGTTCTTTTTTGGGTGAACTATCCCTTTATGTCCAGTCACTTATAATAGCACATCCGTTCTCAACAAACCACACAATTTAATGTACTTAAATGCTTGTGAAAACAGTTCACGCTCACGGGCAAGGAAGAGGCGAGAAACCGGCTTGACATACCAATAATAGTTTTAATGAAAAACTCAAAAGACAAACACACATGATGACGGACATGTCCGTAAGGATCTCTCTCTCCCGCACCACCCTCTGCGATCGGCCTTTATCCTCTCAACGGCTTGATTAGCCTGATACGGGACCGGGTGTGTCGAGTCACGACTCGGCCCCACCCTCCGCCGTGCCACAGCTTGTTACACAAGTAATTGTGTGTTGTGTATGCTCCGTATGGTGTGAAAGGTTAAGATTTGCAGTAATGGTCTAGTTGTAAACACACACACACACACACACACACACACACACACACACACACACACACACACACACACACACACACACACACACACACACATCTTTTGAAACCTTGTCGGTGCTTTTAAAGGATATGGAAAAAAAAAATCTATAAATGCAATATTTTAACTTTTGCTTCCTCGATCATTCACTCTAACACCCCATCTGCTTTACCTGACCTTTTCTTTCTGTTGTGTACTGCCACAGGTCTTTAATCTGTGACATGTCTTCTGTCTGCTTTGTGGATAGGAATGATCATTTTTACACTGACAAGAAACATGCAATGACTGTACCTCACTTAATGGCTATGTGTCAGTAAGGTGTATCTGTTCTTTGGTTAACTTGGAAAGTACAATCTCAGGTGTATGGCTTTGATTTATAGAATCTTCGCTCGAATATAAACCTTATTGTACTGTATTTTATTTGGCTGTGTAAAAGATAATTAATTACTACACAAAAGTACAGAGCCTTAAATTAAACCGTTAGCAGCCAAACAACATTTGATTAGTTACCAATTAACACAGAATTTGACAAAACCACACGTAGATGAGATTAAATTTTCCTGTCATCACTTTTAAAGTTTATGGTTTACAATTTTGTATTCATTATTATCAGTTTGGAGCCCGGAGAGTAGCAT